>JBBGBA010000039.1:0-353278 GCA_038088335.1 Mesorhabditis sp. LJ9110
CCAGGCTGAACCAAACAAAATAAATTTAATTATGCCGAAAATCCATTATGCAGAAAACCATTACGTAGAAACCCATTATATCGAAATTTCAATACGCAGAAATCCTTACGCAGAAAACCATTATACAGAAAAACCAGTACGCAGAAATACATTACCTAGAAAATTCATTACGCAGAAGACCATTATACCTAAATTTCCGTACAAGGAAAATTCTCTTTGCTGGAAATTTCCGAGTTGATGACAACGCATCATAAGGCAAAGAATTTGGTGGATAACATCAGGGAAAGTTAGCAAACAGGATTCGGAGCAAGTTTTCAAAATTTGTTTCAAGAAGTCTAGAGAGGAGGGTGAGTATCGGGTCTCGCACAATTTTCGAACCGATAAGACTATCTGACTGGGTAAAGTCAGATATCAATCAAGATAGCAGTCAATGATGGAAACAACCTCAACGACCGCGGATACAACTTTTTTTTTTGTATATAGAATCTTATGGGAGTGGAACGGTTGGAGTAACAAATTTCTGCGAAATATTTTTTCTATATAATGAATTTCTGCGTAATAGTTTTTCGGTATAACGGTTTTCTGTCTAATGGATTTCTGCGTACCGAAATTTCTGCGTAATGTTAATTGCCCACCCCCCGCCTCCCCCAGCCGTAACTTTTTAGCCATACGTCCCATTAAAGACCGCTATAACTCTTGAACGCATACTGTCACCCCGAGGGTTCGCCCCCCAAGAACGCGCAGAGAGAGGCGTCATTAGTGGCGCCCCGTACTGGGTAAAGGCCCTCTGGGGTTTGGGATGCCTTTGACTCCCTTCCCCCACTCGGCCCTGTGGTATAGTGGCTAGCGCATCGGACTTTGGAGCGAACCATCGCGGGTTCGACCCCGCCCGGTGCGCATCTTTCTTGCTTTTAACGAAATTTCATCGTTCTGACGGTCTTTAATGCGGCGGGTATCTCAAAATGTTCGCCGTCGCCGAATTACTATAAAAAAGTTGGGTACTTGCGTATTCCCGGGGGGGGGGAACCAATTTTTTCCTGGCGTCCCTGGTGGGGGATAGTAATCAAATACCAAGTGTTATCACATTGTTTTTAGCAAAATTGAGGGGGGGGGGGGGGGGGGGGGGGGGGGGGGGGGGGGGGGGGGGGGGGTTTCGTTTTCTAAGATTTAATCTGATTCTATCGATATTTCAGTTTTTCCTAAAAAGCCGGGAATTTTTCATCAGGAATTTCGCAATTAGCATGCAGATCTCGCATAAATCAGCAGTTTTCATGGTTTTTGGACATAAAATTAGCAAATCCTACTATATATAAAAAAATAGTTTCTGTGTGTGTGTGGACACTTTGCATAAAAACCCGGGTTCCAGCCATAATTCGAAGGGCAGAGGATTTTATGATTCAGAAATAAAGTGGTTAGGGGTAATCAAGGGCGTAGATTACTGCGCATATCAGATTTTTACAAAATGACGTTTATACCTTATTTTAGCGATTTAAAAACATATGAAAATAGACTAATTTGCATACGGCTATTAATTCGGCTCATTCTGGGCTTTGCGGGGGTCCGAGTCGGTTGCTCAAGTAATTCCTGTGATGCCTTTCCCTAACGTAATTCGTAATATTCATGCAAATTCTAATATGCAGTCCCCGTGTATCAAGGGGCCCCGCAGAGAGGCCAGGGTTGAAAAGTCGCGCAGCGGCTTTTCAACCCTGGTAAAAAGGCTTAATTAAGAAATTCAACCCTCCTTGTTTTCTCGCCTTTTCGAGAGCTTTCGATAGATACCTAAATCGTAAAAATCGGAACGAAGTCTAAACGGAACGTAAACTCGAAGGGGGAATGCGCTAGAAGCTTAGCTCTCTTCGGATTCGGATAAAGCGTGACCAGCAACCCCGAAGCTGATAACAAAAATTACTGAAAAGTTTTCGTTTAAATTATTAAAATTAACTGAACGTTTTTTCCTTAGTAAAGGGAGGGACGGAGGTTGGGGTGATTTTGGACATAGTGAGCCAGGTGGCGCGCGTTTCGCGGATGAAAATTTTCACGGGAGCCATTCCATTTCTTTTTCTCTCATTTCACCCGGTCGGTCGATTTTTTTTTGCTGTTTTTTGCAATGGATTCAGCTCATTTTCTAGGTACGATTTGGCATTTGCAAATTCAAAATCTGCCACTTTTAGGTTTCTGGGCCAGTCTCGGGCTGTTTTGCGTGCAATAAAGGCTTTATAGCGGAACTCGGGAAACCTTGTAGCATCCACCAATCACCACTTTTATAGAACAAAGCAACGGCACCACGCCGCACGATTTTCGCAGTCGCGGTGGGTCGTTCTCTCTCTCTCTCTCTCTCTCTCTCTCTTCTCTCTCTCTCTCTGTCTCTTCTCTTCTCTCTCTCTCTCTTTCCCTCTCTCTCCTCTCCTCCTCTCTCTCTCTACCACTCGCTCTCTCTCTGCCTCTCTCTCTCTTCTCTCTCTCTTTCTCTCTCTGTATTTCTCTTCTCTGTCTCTTCTCTCTAACTCTCTCTCTCTCCCACTCACTCCCACTCTCTCTCTCTCTCTCCCACTCGCTTTCTCTCTGTCTCTCTCTCCCTCCCACTCACTCACTCACTCTCTGCCCCCATTACAGTGCACCCGGACCATCTGACCCTGTGGAAGTCGCTCCAGCAGCAGCCGGGCGAACTGGTTGGCCTGGCCACCATTGATTGCATTTTGTTCATACCCAGAAGTGCGACTACTTCGGCGGCGCACCACCGACGACGTCTGCTGCCCCCTCCCGCCCTTCCTGGCCCTCCGCCACGTCGCCGCCTTCGTCATCCTCATCTACCATGCCCCTCGATCGCGTTACTTTTAGCGTGGCACCGTGGGGTGTCTGTGCAAAATAAACGTTTTGGTTTAAAGGGCTCGAAGTCTAAATCAGATTCAACCCTACTGGCCAAAAACGAAAGCGTCACCGCCGAGAAGGGTTAGGGAGGGGCTCAGTTTACCAGCTCCCCAGCTCCTCAGCCACGGGGCCCTTAATGCGCCGAGTATCTCAAAATGTTCGCCGTCGTCGACATACTATACAGGGTGTATCAAAAAAAAGTGCCCAAGTTTGTCCCCAATTATCTCGAGAAGGAAAGATATTTCACCGTGCGTTACCATGCCAGAATGCTTAAATATGTCAGGAATAGGGAAATAACTCAACTTGATTTTTTCGATTTTTGGCGACGTATCAATACAAATGACACCCGAAAACTGTGCGTTCGGGGAAACTTCATGTGCATTTTTCTCAGTTTCCTGTGGTGGCTGGCTTCTAATTTTACAATGTAGAATAATCTAAGCAACAGATATACACCAAAAAAAAATTTAGATTTTTTGAGGGTCTGGTTCAAAAGTTATGCACCACTGAAATTTTGTATGGAGAAATTTCGTCAATTTAGTGTATTACAAAAACCTGTGGTGGAAATGTCAAGATAAGTGGTTTTAGAAGATCTACGGGCTCGACACAATCGCATAAGTATATTTTAAAAATTTTTTAAGATCTATGAATTTTTGAGTTTTTCGACGACCCCCTGGTCATGGATTTTTTTGGGGTCACGGCAACGAACTTCAGAAAAATATTTCTAAAGTTGCAGATGGAACTCGGCTATTTCTTTTCTTGGTTATGTAGGACGGGGGTTTATCTATCATCTACACGAATTTGAGCTACCGTACCCCCACGGAAGGGCGCCTTTTAGGGCCCCCAAAACGGTTGGTTCGTGCTATTTTGCAAACCTTACTTCCTTTCTATAAAATTGAATTGTGCCGCCAAAATTCTCGCCACATTTTTGTTTGATACTATCTGGTTGGCGCATTCAAATAGTATATTAACGAATTTATTTAGCCATACGCTATCTCGAAAGGAATTCATGAAAAGCCCAAATATACCCGAATTCGAGGCGACGTAAAAAAATGCTCGATGCGCTAGTAGCCGTGAAATTTTTAGCATAAACCAAGCTTGGGTATTCAATTAAAAACCATGCAAAGAAAAAACTTTTCTATGGCAAACGATTTTAGAAGAGCGCCTCAAAGTCGATTTTTCAAAAACGTTATTTTCGGGTTTTAAATCAAAACAACCATTAACTTCAACCAGATCATTGCAGTATTCTGCTCCATGCACAGTTCGATGCGTGCTTTAATTGTATCCACCAAACCCCGGTGTCTTTTTCATTTTCAAAAATTCGATTTTCGAGCCAGGGCGTTGGGTCCAAAATCGGAGCCCGAGGGGGGTTTTCCTCTTTCCCTGATAACTTTGTCATTTGCCACAGAAATCAAGTAATTTTTTCTAGGTGTTCTTACAATCGCCCAGTGAACAGTCTAAAGTCGAAAAATTGGCACTTTATGGAATTTTGTCTTGGCATGCTAAAACGCGCTCCAGGCGGGTTACTGTAGAAAACAGAAAATCGTCGTTTTCGTTCTTTTCACCATAGAAACGTTTCGATCTTTCAGGAAAACAAATAATAGTAGTTTTTAGTCCGATGCATCAAAACATTTAGAAATTTCCGTGGCTAAATTCGAAAATCGGTTTTTTGCATATTTTGGGAAGGTGTATGGTTAGAACTTCGCGATATTTAGCCAATAGGTGACCCTTACTGGTGTTTACCAATGATAAAATTTTCGGCGAAATCGCAGCTTACAATAAAAAGAAAAACGCGGAAAACGAAAACTACAGTACCCCTCTGGGGCACGTTTTAGCACGCAATATTAAAATACCATAGAATCAGGTAAAATTTGGTGTTGCGCTAAAGATTATCATTCGGAGACACCATCTGCAAAAGATCAGCCATGGGCAGCGTATTTGAAGCGAGTTGCGATGTAAAAAGTAAAAATAAGCAAAAGAGGAAAATTTGTTTTGCTTGTAAAACAAAAACCTGAGCTTGAAAAATTCTAATATTTGACACTATTTTTCTACAAATGCCAACGATTTTTGGGCAAAAACAGAATTTTCCCACCACCGTTCAAGAACGCACAATTTTCGGTCGTCACCACCGTCAATAGTACAGTTGCGTACTCAAAAATCGAAAAAATCAAGTTGAGTTATTTCCCTATTCCTGACATATTTAAGCATTCTGGCATGGTAACGCACGGTGAAATATCTTTCCTTCTCGAGATAATTGGGGACAAACTTGGGCACTTTTTTTGATACACCCTGTACAAAAGTTGTTTCCGAACGCCAAAAATTGCTAGAAAATTTTTATAACAACTGGAAGTCTGGGTTTCGTTAGTTAATTTTTGCTGCTCCAAAGCGACTTTTCGTATCTCGGCTATCTTTCGTCGCACAGAGCTGTCAGCGGTACCAAAATGGAGCTCTCGCTCTGGAGAAGAAGACTAAAGTACGCTTGAATCAAAAAAAATAAGGAAAACAAAAATATTTGAGTTTGAAACACCGGGTCTACCCTACTATTGCGACGTAATCTTTTCAACCTTTAAATTCTTGTCAACGTTTTTCTAACAACTTTTTTTTCAATGTTTTCAAGGACCAAAAAGCAAAACATTAGCCAGCGCCAAGATTCGAACCCGAGGCCAAAAAAATGTTAAAAAGTTGGTAGGCAAGCGCGGTACCAATACGCCAATGCACAGCCTGTGATAGAGGCCGTGGCGGAATGTTATGAATGGCGCGTTGTCCAGCCCCGAAAACGAGGAAATGGACCCGGAAACAGCTATAGATGCATGCTCGAGATGCGTTGATTGGAAAAGCGAGGGATTGCAATATAGTGTTTATTTATCGTCCTGGGCACCGTCAGTCAGCGCTCGGCGAGGCCAACCACAATGAACCCCAACGATCATAGGCGAGACGACCGCCGATGCTGATGAGGATGACAATGAGCACGGTCACGACAACGGCGATGGCCGTCCAGACGCCGGCGGACGCACCATTCTGAAAATGATTCTTACAGACAGCGGTCGGTCTGATACGCTCTCTCCTCCTCCTCCTCCTCCTCCCCCCTAACGCACCAACAGAATCTGAAATATTCCCTAATCAGCTGGCTCACCGCAGGGCGATCGGCGGTGACGTCGCCGTCCGTCAACGTGGTTGGCATGCTTGGGGTCTCCTTCATGGTCTCGCCGTCCGACAAGGTGGTTGGCATGCTTGGGGTCTCCATCGTGGTCTCGCCGTCCGTCAACGTGGTTGGCATGCTTGGGGTCTCCATCGTGGTCTCGCCGTCCGTCAACGTGGTTGGCATGCTTGGGGTCTCCATCGTGGTCTCGCCGTCCGTCAACGTGGTTGGCATGCTTGGGGTCTCCTTCGTGGTCTCGCCGTCCGTCAACGTGGTTGGCATGCTTGGGGTCTCCTTCATGGTCTGCTGTCCGTCAACGTGGTTGGCATGCTTGGGGCCCTTCATGGTCTCGCCGTCCGTCAACGTGGTTGGCATGCTTGGGGTCTCCTTCATGGTCTCGTGTCCGTCAACGTGGTTGGCATGCTTGGGGTCTCCTTCGTGGTCTCCTGTCCGTCAACGTGGTTGGCATGCTTGGGGTCTCCATCGTGGTCTCGCCGTCCGTCAACGTGGTTGGACAAGGTGGTTGGCATGCTTGGGTCTCCATCGTGGTCTCGCGTCCGTCAACGTGGTTGGCATGCTTGGGGTCTCCTTCATGGTCTCGCCGTCCGACAAGGTGGGTTGGCATGCTTGGGGTCTCCATCGTGGTCTCCTGTCCGTCAACGTGGTTGGCATGCTTGGGGTCTCCATCGTGGTCTCGCCGTCCGTCAACGTGGTTGGCATGCTTGGGGTCTCCATCGTGGTCTCGCCGTCCGTCAACGTGGTTGGCATGCTTGGGGTCTCCTTCATGGTCTCGCCGTCCGTCAACGTGGTTGGCATGCTTGGGTCTCCTTCATGGTCTCGCCGTCCGTCAACGTGGTTGGCATGCTTGGGGTCTCCTTCATGGTCTCGCCGTCCGACAAGGTGGTTGGCATGCTTGGGGTCTCCATCGTGGTCTCGCCGTCCGTCAACGTGGTTGGCATGCTTGGGGTCTCCTTCGTGGTCTCGCCGTCCGCAACGTGGTTGGCATGCTTGGGGTCTCCATCGTGGTCTCGCCGTCCGTCAACGTGGTTGGCATGCTTGGGGTCTCCATCGTGGTCTCGCCGTCCGTCAACGTGGTTGGCATGCTTGGGGCCCCATCGTGGTCTCGCCGTCCGTCAACGTGGTTGGCATGCTTGGGGTCTCCATCGTGGTCTCGCCGTCCGTCAACGTGGTTGGCATGCTTGGGGTCTCCTCATGGTCTCGCCGTCCGTCAACGTGGTTGGCATGCTTGGGGTCTCCTTCGTGGTCTCGCCGTCCGTCAACGTGGTTGGCATGCTTGGGGTCTCCATCGTGGTCTCGCCGTCCGTGGTTGGCATGCTTGGGGTCTCCATCGTGGTCTCGCCGTCCGTCAACGTGGTTGGCATGCTTGGGGTCTCCATCGTGGTCTCGTGGTCCGACAAGGTGGTTGGCATGCTGGGGCTTGGCGCCGTGACCTGTTTCCGGTCAAGCAGTCTGCGCAGTGAGGGGGTCACTAAAAATATTGCTATTCATTCTTATTCATTGTGCTAAAAGGGCTCTTTACCGGCAGCGGGGATTTTTGCCCAAATCGGCGATTCTGAAAGGGATAGTTCAGCCTTGGAGCTTGAGCAGCACCTTGGGTGACTATCGACGCAGGGTGACCTGCTGGCCTGTGTCGCTGTCCCGAAGATCCCTTTAAAAATCGTCGATTTGGACAAAAATCGCCGATTCCGGAAAAATCCCCGCTGCCGGTATAGTACCCATCATTTTGCTCGCTAAAAAAGCCGGATGGCGCTACAGCAGTGGAAGCGAAAGATGCTCTCGCTCTCGCTCTCTCTCGCGCGCTCTCTCTCTCTCTCTCTCTCACACTCTTCCCTTACCCGGCGCAATCAGCTGCGGCATCGAGGCCCCTTGGTGCCAGCCGGAATCTGGAAAGGACCATTGCAAAGGATTCATGATTCAAAGGATCTATTAATTTCTTATCCCCAAAATAAATAGGAAATTCCGAAACATCCCCCCCAAAAAAAAAAAAAAAAAACGAAATTGCGCGTTTCGATTTTCAATGTTGACGTAGCAGCCGCTGTCCATGGGCTCCCCCTCCCAGTTCAGCAACGACTCGCAGAAAATGCTCTCCACAGGGCATGCTAAACAATATATAAATGGGGGAAATTAAAGTGTGCGTGTGTTGTTTTTCCTACCATAAAAATAGCTTCACATTGATTTTTTTGCGGGCTATAAAAAATGGCAGATATGGTTTTGGTCGATTTTTACGACCCTCTATCGACTACTGGCGTCACAGTTCTATTTGGCAAAAATCGAGGTGCAAATTCGGTTCTTTAGGAATTGCGGGGGAGGGGCAAGACCCAAAATGACCAAATTTTCGACTTTTTCAAACTTGTTTTTAAAGGTTTTTTCACTTTAAATATAGTTAAAATGTGACACAAAACAATGTGAAAACACTTTATATTTGATTACTAGGTCGACCGGGAAAACTCGAAAAACAATTTGGTTTCCCGCGCTGGTTTTCATCCTAAAATGGGCTGCAACTTTTTTAAAATGCCGATTAAGCAAATTCGGATAACAGATTCGGAATCAGCGCAAAATTCTGCACAAGATAGGCTTGGTGATGCTGAAAACTGGGATGTCACTCAAAAAAGTCTCCTTGTTGGTAGCAGCGACACGTCGTCTACGGGGCTAGGATTCTGGGAAGAAAGCTAGGAGACGGCAAGAAACCGACGGAAAAAAACTAGTAGTGAAAAGGTTCAAATGGACAAGAAAATTACATGTTAGAAGCCCCCAGACGTAAACGGTGGATAAGTTTTTGGTAAGAGTTTAGGCACCCCCTAACTGTAAAGTGTTTTTACTCAGGCTGGCGTTTTAGAATGGGACCAAGCCTATCTTGTGCAGAATTTTTCGCTGATTCCGAATCTGGGTTCCAAATTTGCTGCCGACTTTTATTTAACAAGTTATTCGACATTTAGGCTAAAACATTGACTAAATCTGGATTTTTTGCGTTATTTTTTAAGTTGTCGTTACCTCCGACGTTAAAACTGGCTCGGTAATGGTTTTAGAGGTCAAAGCACGATTTTATGCAAAAAAAACATGTGTTTTTGTGCAAAAAGCAAAAAAAAATTGTGCAGGGCGGGGATCGAACCGCCGCCCCGTGCCTGGCAAGCGAACAGCTACCAATGCACCATGGTGCCAACTGGGAAGGGGGCTTCGGGAGGGTAGATAAGGGGCACAACAATACCTGGACCCAGACAGGGAATAGCGGGCCAGCATCCGAATTTATGCCGTTTTTAAGCTTAATTTAGACCAAAAATCACTTTTCAACGCGAAGTCCGCAGCAAATTTGGAAAACGGATTCGGAATCAGCAAAAAATTCTGAACAAGATAGGCTTGGTCCCATCCTAAAACGCCAGCCTGAGTAAAAACACTTTACAGTAAGCCGGCACCAGCTTTTGTATCTCGGCCCCCCCTTTGTGCTAGCCAGCTCTAAAGTATACTAAAATGTTCACAGTAGGCTAATTAGTCAAACTACATTGCATTTGAGTCTAAAACAGTAGCGACGGTGCCGCATTCAACTCGAAGGGGAAAGGAGCGCTTAGCTCTCTTCGGATTCGGATAGAGCGTGGTCAGAAACCCCCGAAACTTATAAAAAAAAATTACGGAAAAGTTTTCGTTTAAATGATTAAAATTAACTTTAACAGTTTTTTCCTTAGTAAAAGGGGTGGGGGACGGAGGTTGGGGTGATTTTGGACATAGTGAGCCAGGTGGCGCGCGTTTCGTGGATGAGAATTTTCACCGGAAAGGGGGGATTTCGCCTAGGGGTGGTACCAAAAGCCATCGGGACGGTATCGAAGTGGTTTTTTAAGGGGGTTTCGGCTATGGGGGGTATCTAAAGCCATCAGCACGGATATTGCTAAGGTTCGAGAAGGAATGTGGTGTTGTAGAGTATGGGGGGTAGCCCGAAGGCCAGCCGATTACAGTCGCAAAGCGGTATTACAATATTTTAAGTTTCCATAAAAATTCCTAGTATATTTTTGTTGATGCTCGATCGAATGGCTTCGAAAAAATGCTCGAAAAAAAATCGAAAAATCTCGAAAAATCGGGGGGCCCTCGGGCGGGTGTAAAGTATTAGGTTGTTCCGAAAGTTCTTGCGGTTTTGTTTCGGAAGGTTTTCGAGCTAGCTTCGATGCGAGCTGATTCGGATATCATTTGAAGGATTTTGGATGCTCTTTCTGTTAAATAGCCTAATCTTTTTTAGAAACAATTTGTTAATTTTTTATAAGGGTCTGAAGCTAGGGTCAAAATCGGCCGATTTTCTTGTTTTGCTTGAAGCTCACAGGGGAAGTGGCGGGCAGTTATTTTAATATTTGCGAATGATAGAACTCATCGAGTACTACAAAAACCATGCCAAGAAATTTATTAAAAAAATATCAAAGTTGGGGTGTAAAGTCGCAAAATTTGTTTGGTTAATGAACGGCTTGGATTACCAAATTCCAGTTTTAAGCCAAATAAACCCGTCAATTGCTCCTATCATCATTCTAACGCCTGGATATGGATTTTGTAATTATTTTAAACTGTTACCTAACAAACTGAACACCCAAAGAAATAATTAACTACGTTTCTTCAAAATTGTGGTACCAATGCTCAACAAATTTTGTAACTTTACATCTCAATTTGGATATTTTTTTAATAAATTTCTTGGCATGGTTTTTGTAGTACTCGATGAGTTCTATCATTCGCAAATATTAAAATAACTGCCCGCCACTTCCCCTGTGAGCTTCAAGCAAAACAAGAAAATCGGTCGATTTTGACCCTATCTTCGAACCCTTGTAAAAATTAACAAATCGTTTCTAAAAGAGATTAGTCTATTTAGCAGATAGAGCATCCAAAATCCTTCAAAATGATATCCCGGAATCAGCTCTGGCATCGAAGCCTAGCTCGAAAAACCTTCCGAAACAAAAAACCGCAAGAACTTTCGGAACAACCTAATAAACCGTAGCCAACCCACAAATTATGGTTGACGTGTTCAGCCAGGCCACGAAAGACGGCAGATCTTCCGGAACAGGGACCACAATCGTGCGACAATCGACAAATCCACGCTGCACTCCTGGATTTCCTGCCGCCGGCTGAATAGAAATGAGGTCCTTGGCTGTTAATGGGGCAAATTTTCCCGGGTGCTTTTCCCTACGGCCCGCTAACAAAATAAAAACCATTTTTATAGCATTTTACATAGTTTTAGACATAAAACCAATACCAAAAAAAATACGAAAAATTCTCGAAATTTTTTTACCTTTTTTGGTGAAAACACATGAAAAATGACCATCGACAGGCGAAAGTTTGTGCATTTTTGAAATCTTTGAAAATCGTATTGATAACGCTTTAGCAATCAAAAACTGCTAAAATCACTATAAAAATGCAAAATATATCATGGACAGGTAGGTATAGGTGGAAAAACAGAAAGTGATCCCCCCCCCCCCCGCTAACAGTCCAGAACCCCATTCTGAAGGGGGGAGAAGGAACGTACGTTCTTTTACGGGCGCCGCCAACACGGCCCCTAGGAGGAGGCACCACGTCGCAAGTAACATTGCGAAAACAATCAGACGGGATGTCTAAATTTTCAAATAGTTAAATTTCTTTGTTCGGAAGCCCAATTCTGGCGCAAAATTCAAACTGGAATTACCGAAAAGTTTTGCGCGCTCAAAAAACGTAATCACCAGCCCAGCTCCTCAGCCAAAGTTTCTTTATCATAAAAATATTTCTAAATATGGTTTTTCGGGCTATAAAAAAGCTCCTAGTAGATTTTTCGGCCCTTTATCGAATGGCACTTGCAAAATATCGAAAATATTCATAACGCCGAAAATTTGTGCCCGCCGCTATCCTATATGCTGCCCATTGTCTTGAAAAATAGTTTTTAGGCTATAAAAACTTTTATAACCCTTTTTTTGCGTTGTAAAAAATGATCTGAATAGATTGTTTGAGGTTCTATCGATCGGCGTTTTCAAAAGATCATAAATCTCAAAAATTTGGCGTGAAATTCTTTCTTAGATAAAAATATTTTGCCTTTTCCCTATTTTTTGATTCAAGCGTACTGTAGCCGTATTCTGCAGAGCGAGAGCTACATTTTGCTACCATTGACAGCTCTGTGCGACGAAAGATAGCCGAGATACGAAAAGTCACTTTGGGGCAGCAAAAATTAACGAAAGAAAACCCAGACTTATAATTGTTATAAAAATTTTTCTAACAATTTTTGAGGTAAGAAAACAACTTTTTTATAGTAATTCGACGACGGCGAACATTTTGAGATACTCGGCGCATTAATGGGGCCTGTGGCTGGGGGAGCTGGGGCCGATGATTACGTTTTTTGAGCGCGCAAAACTTTTCGGTAATTCCAGTTTGAATTTTGCGCGAGAATTGGGTTTCTGAACAGATGGAGATTCTGATTTTTTTGAGATTCCGAGAGGGCGCCGGCAATTCGGATAGGAAATGAAATGATCTTGTAAAGGGGGGTTTATATGCCCATCGGCCGGCCACGCACGCGCATATAGCCAAAACAATCAGCCACACGGTTCAACGACGAAAAGGCCGGCAAGGCCCCCCGGCAACATGACCTCCTGGCCCGGAATTTGGTGATGGTCGTGCAACGCGCGCGCAAAAATTCCCCTCGGCCAATGTTTCGACGGCCGCTGCTGCCCCCCCGTAATTACGCATGTGTAAGCATTTGTGCCGTGTGTAAAATTGGCCTCTGATTTCGGGCGCCCCGTCAAAACGAAATTTTTCACAATCATCCCCCCCGTCACCCCCCGCTCTGCCACACCATCTATTTTAAGTGGAAAACCAACCGACAAAACCTAGGGAAAAAGTTTTTCTGGGGAAATTATGGTCTCGAAAAATCGGAATTTTTTAACCCATGTTTTTACGTTTACGGATAGTAAAACCCCATGTGGCAACGTTAGAAAAGTATCTTTCTCTCTTTCTTTCTCTCTCTCCCTCTCTCCGACTCCTCTCTCTCTCTTCTCCCTCTTCTCTCTCCTCTCTCTCTCCTCTCTCTCTCTCTCTCTCTCTCTCTCTCTCTCGCTATCTCTGGCCCTCTCTCTCTCTCTCTCCCTCTTCTCTCTCTCTCTCTCTCTCTCTCTCTTTTGTTTCGACACTCCGCCAAACAATTTATTTGACAGTTTAAATACGCTTAAAAGCGGTGGAACAGAGAGTTTACCATCATTCAGCCGCAGCCTGGAGGAGTACGGTAGATGTCCGCGTTTCGGTCGACACGATGGAAGTCTAGGCCTTTTTTTATAGCTTAGCTTGCCAGAATTCAGCGCCGAAACCGGTGGCCGAGTGGCTAGTGACCTTGCCTGCCAATCTGGCGACCCGGGTTCGACCCCCGGCCGCGGCAGACATTTTGCTTTTTGCTCGAAACTAACAAAATCGGCCAACTGGCGGGTGGAGAGAAACGGAGAGCAACTACAAAAAACTACACCCGTACCTCGGCCATCGACGTGTTGCCACATGCCATTGATGCGCACGCTTTTCGGGAGCAGCCGTTTGAATAGCGTCATGCGGTACTCCTGGAAATACGCGAGATCGCTTGGCTGGCAGCCAGACTACAAAATATAAATTCAGATAGAGAGACTCCAAACTGCAAATCGTAGCGAGGCCGATTGATGACCGACTGACCAACCGCGGCTGGCTTTTTGCGTTTTGAATTTGGAGTCGATTTTTCTATTTGGATCGCAGCACTGGCTGGCAGGCGACAAAAAGGACAGCCTTTGGATGGAGACTTCAAACTACGGAACGGCTAGTTTGAACTGGAACCGGAACCAGCTTGGAACTGGGGGCAATAATGCAATCGCAGGCCCAGTGGGGCGCATTTTTTTTTTGTTTTGTTTTTTGGAAATTCCTTTATTTAACGATTTTACAAACAAAATGGTGAAAAGCCTTAACAAAATGGGCCACTGGCCGTGGTGTCCGGGGCATAACTCGAAGCCCTGATGGAATTTCGGTCTGTAATTTAGGACACTTATATGGGGATCACGCGTATCTTATTACCAGTGGAAAAAGACCGCTTCGCGGCCATTTTCCACTGGACCCCGTCTAGCAAACATGAATTTGAATGCCTTCTTCTTTTAGCCTGCGGCGCAAGAACCTGAGTAATGGCGCCATGATTTGGCCTGCGGCGCTAGAGCCTGCATTCCGCTAGAACCTTTGAGCCTGCGGCGCTAGTTACTGGTTTTTCTCCAAGATCTGGCCTGCGGCACGAGAGCCTGGGTCAACAACTTTCTCTTGGGCTAGCGGCGCTAGAGCGAGGGCCAGGCCTAAACCTCGCATACCGACGGCCTAGAAATATGTTTAGTTGCTAAACTACCAAAAAGCAAAAAGTTGGATTTGCCCAGGATCCGAACCCACGATCATAGGCGTGGTAGGCCGCGCGTAAATCCACTACACCACGGGGTAGCTGGGAACAGGCGACGGGAAAGCCCTCTTCTGTTCCGGAGAAAAGGGGACGGGGAGGCACAGAAAACCCCGACCCAATGCCCCGGAAGGGAGGCCTTCTGGTCACTTTACAAAATTAAGTTTTGGAGTCTGAATCTGCAGAAAATTTGTAAAGATAATAAGATGCGCGTGATCCCCACTATCGAATACATAACTGGTCCAAATTTCAGCTCGAAATTCCAAATGCGAATCGAGTTATGCCCCGGACACCACGGCCAGTGGCCCATTTTGTTAAGAATTTTCACTATTTTGCTTGTAAAACCGTTAAATGAATGAATTTCGCAAAACAAAAAAATGCGTGTCTGACAAATGTGTTTCTCCACCTTCATGCCAAAAATCAGCTCGAAATTCGGCCTCACGGCCGAGAAATCCTCATTACAGAAAACAGACATACTTTTCTCGCTTATAGGATAGGATTTTTACAAATTTTCAGCGGATTCAGACTCAAAATGGAATTTTGTAAGTGACCAGAACACCACGGCATTCCACGGAGGCACGGATAGGACCCCGGGGCCGCGGCGCAATCGGTTAGCGCCGATCCCAAATCACGAACAGAGGGTCCGGGTTCGACCCCCGGGACCAACGTGCAACCGCTATTTCCCCCCAAAACCTTTGCCAAGCTTTTGCGTTTTGCTTAAAAACTGTGCTCCAGCCATTGCAAAACTGGCTAAAACAATAAGGATCTGGAAAAATTAACCGGAGCAAAAAGACCGGTTGATCCACTGGCGTACATTTTCGCAAAACAGTCACTTGGAGCCATTTTCAGCGTCGATTTCACGCACAGGGGGTAATCGACCTTGATTTTACCAAATCTACGCTCGGATTTCAGCGACAATCCTTGGTTTCTGCGCTATTTACAAACCGCACAAAATCCTGAACTGAACCTCGAAAGATCATCACAAAAAAGTACCAGAATAGATTTTCGATAGTTAAGTCTCGAAATCTGCGCCGTCGCGTCTAGAATATTTAAATCTAATTGAGTTTCTAATTTTTCTATTAAAATTTCGAGAAAAATCCGGTTTTGTCCAAAATTTTGTTCATTTTCGAACAAAAACGTAGCGAGCGCGCTGTCCCCTTGTGCAAGGGAGCCTGCCGTAGCCCAAAAGCTATCCGTGCCTGCCTGTTAAAGCCTGGAATGGCGTGACCTCCCTCCCGGGATCGGGATTGGGTCGCCCGTTGCTTTGCCACTGCCCGTCTTCCATCCAATCGGGACCAAATTTTTACCAGTGATGGGGACCCATAAAAACTATGTGCAGCCGAATTTTCTAAGCAAAGTATCGTAAAACAAAGAAGATATATCAAAATTCAGGTTAATTTTGCCGATTTCACCAGGATTTTGACGGATTAGGGCCTCGAAATGTTTAGCAAAAATGAAGAGGGCAACCTTTTCTACCTGTAGAAATTTTTTGATTTACGAAAATTGCGTTTAAATTGGGCCTTTCGATCACTTTTTATTATCGAAATTGCCAGAAACTGACCGAGAAATGACCATTTTTTGGAAAATTACTCAAAATCCGCATGCTAATTGCGAAAACATAGCCAAAAACGAGTACCAGCGTTTTCCAAAAATCAGTTTTTTAGCGATAACTTTTTGGTTTTACAACATTTTGCTTAGAAAATTTGGCTGCACATAGTTTTTATGGGTCCCCATCACTGGTAAAAATTTGGCCCCGATCCGATAGAAGACGGCCAAATGCCGAGGGGGGTTTTTTTGGGACACCCTGTATTTCTAGGCGCTCGGCGTGCGAGGCCTAGGCCTGGCTCTCGTGCCGCAGGACAGACCCTGGAAAAACCAGTAACTGGCGCCGCAGGCTCAAAGATTCTAGCGGAACGCTGGCTCTGGCGCCGCAGGCAAAGAATGGCTCCTTGGCCCAGGCTCTCGCGCCGCAGGAACGATGAGTCTATGATCCTTGCGCCGCAGGCCAAATCCAGGGAGAAAAACCAGTCACTAGCGCCGCAGTCCAAAAGATTCTAGCGCGAGGTTTAGGCCTGGCTCTCGCCCTAGCGTCGCAGGCCAAAGAATGGCTGCTTGACTCAGGTTCTGGCGCCACAGACTAAAAAAAGAAGGCATTCAAACCGATCTTTTTTCGGCTCAAGCCTAGATTCTTCATATAAATGGTGGAAGTGTTTCTAAATTGTGTATAGCTATTCCTAAGCATAAAAACTTTACAAAATTTAATTAAAAAATTTAATTTTTGGTCGAAAAATCAATTTTTTCGACCCAAAAATGACAAAATTTTTGACTTTTTCAAGCGTTTTTCTAACTTTTAAAAAGTTTTTGCTATTAAAATAGGCTTAAATTTTGCTAAAAACAATGTGAAAACACTTTATATTTGATTACTATGCCCAGCAGGGCCAGCAGAAACAAAAAGTAGGTTTCACTTTCGTTCCAACCTGATATTTTTGCAGTTTTGCGCTTACTAGGGAATGGTCTCTGCTCGGCCTCGAATTTCGGGTTGAAAGTTAGCTCATCTTGTTGAGCTCGACCAGACGAATCGATTGATGGAACTTTTAGCTGCGGATACTGTAATACAAAAAAGTTACAGCTCTTTAAAGTTTTTACCCGACCTTCATAAGCCCTCCCCACGCCCCCTCCACCGTGGTCTGGTGGCCGACTGGTGTAGCAGAGGGCGTGTGGGGAATCTAACGAGGGTTCGGACCCGCTCACGATTTTTATTTTTTGCTTTTTGGTCCGAAGCCTCCTTTTTGCGTTCTGAAGGCCGTGAAGAACTTTTTATTCATCATTTCTGCACTAGGAAGTGCTCCCAATAAAAATGAGGCTTCGGCAAAAAGCATTTTTTGACCCCGGTGGCTGGTGCTCTAGCCTCGAAAATTTTAGATAAATTTTCAACAGGTGGGAAATCCCCTTTAAACCTCGCTATCCCCTGTAAACGCCCCGGATTCGATGAAAAAAATTTTTATTTTTATTTTTATTTTTTTACTGACCCACCAATGATGGCATGATGGCTAATCGTAAGCATTTTGGTTGGGAGCAGCCGAGCAGAGGCCATTCCCTAGTTAGGAATGTTAAGAACAACTGAAAAATACGTGCTCTATTTATAAACGCAAGAACAAAAATCAGCATTGTCTCCGCACTCACTCGAGAACGTACAATTTTGCACGAAACGTCAATCGGAAGGTCGCGCGCCCGAAAAAACGACCAAAAAAACTCGACCCAAATCGGCGTTTCAGCAACTTTTCAGCATTCCTGCATGGTAACGCATGGTGAAATCATCTTCGATGAAAAGTTGATTGAGCCCAAATTCCGGAACAATGTTTTGTGGGACACCCGGCAACCCCCCCATATTGCGGTCACCCCCCCGGCATAAAGACAAAACAATTCGGAACGGCGGTACCGCTCATTTCATTTCTCATTTCCATCCCTTCCGCTACTGCCAATCATTTCTTGGTTCTTTTGCATTATCAGGGGGGGGCAACATTTCTTGCCAAGGATCCAATTTTTTTTTATAAAAATAAAGCACGTATTTTTAAGCGGTATTTACCATTCATTCCTGATGAGAGACGCCCACGTCTAGACCAGTTTTTTACGCTGATTCCGAATCTGCGACCCAGTTCTTGCCACAGAGCGTTAGTTTTTGCTATAAAGGACGTTTTTTGTAGCCTCGCGGAACAGCGGCCAAACCCCTTGAAAATAACAAATCCGATGTAACACGTGATGCTGATGCCATTGCAATTAAAAGAAAATTTTTAAACAGCCTTAATTTGCTGATTTGAATGTTTTTAATTTGGGGACTTTTCCCTGCGGTGGTTGCGCGGGTAAGGCCACCAGGACCCCCGGGTCGGTCTCTCTGTTTGGCTCATTGGGGAGTCGGCTGTCTTGGAAGCATAGGGCGAGAGTTCGATCCCGCTGCGCGACATTTTTTTGCCTTTTGCCAAATAGCCTTGCGAAGCTGAATAGAAACACATTTTTGTCGCAAAAGAAATGAAATACCTTTTTGGGAACGAAAAGTCCGCTGCAAATTTTTTTATGGATAGGTAGTAGGCCAACCGGTTTATCGGGAAGCTTCACAGCCGTTTCGCAAAAGCTCAGCTTCTATCGGAAAGGTTTTAGAAAGGAATAGCACCGAAATTTACCGGATTACAAGCAGAAAACCCTATTTTTTTTGGCGTAAAAATGATTATTTCCCAAAAACTAAGGGTCTGTGGCAAAAACTGAATGTTGATTCGGAATCAGCGTAAAAAACTGTTTCTCACCTGTCTTCTCCGCCTTTCTCCCGCTGCAAATATTTGTTTCAATCGTTGCCTTTTCTAGGTGACCGGATGATTGTTCGTTTCGTCATTCTGCTATTTGGCTTGGCGGCCGGCATCCCGACAGCCCGTAGGTGCTTCATTCCTTGTTCCGGGGGCCCAGCAGCTGGTGTCTATCAGCCCCTCAGCCACAGGTCCCATTAATGCGCCGAGTCCCTCAAAATGTTCGCCGTGGTCGAATTCCTCTAGAAAAGTTGTTTTCTTACCTCAAAAATTGTTACAGGGTGGCCCGAAAGAGTGGTGACCGAAACTTTTTCGATTTTCTGAAAAACTATAGATCGAGGAAAGCTCATTTTAGCACATTATATTCCTTAAACAGTTATCTTCCACATGGTATAACCACTTTTTTATTTGTTTGCGTCAAATTCGGAAAAACTGGCGGGGAAGCGGATGGAAATCGGAGGTGCTGGCACGCAGGCACTCAGCCCGAATTTGGCTCATAACTCGACGAAGACTTTCCCGAGCGAACCCAAAATTGAAACGGGAGTAGCCAACACTTTGGCCTTTCAGACCGGCTACACAAAAAAATTCTGCGGATTCGGGTTGGGGCTGCAGGATGGCTCTTTTGGCGAGCAAAAAACGGTTTGGTCAAAACCCTTAATAACGGACCTCAATCACTTGACCAAGTTGGAGGGTTCTGAGCCATAGCTGCACCACGAGCTTCACCGGAAACGTCAGGCACGCTCGTTAAAGAGATGGAAAAGGCATCGTTAAGCATTTTCATCCATAGGAATTTATTTTAGATTTTGTCGATTTCAAAAAATCCATGACTTTGAATTATGGAATTAAATTCCTAATGAAAAAGCTTGACTACGTTGTGCGCTGAGCGTATACTGAAATTTAGCCAACATCTATAGGAAACAGAATCCATAACCCCGCCTTGCCCAAACCCATAAGGGAACAGAGAAATTCGGTGTGCAAGCTGCGGTCACCACTCTTTCGGGCCACCCTGTAGAAAAAGCTTTCTATCAATTATAAGTCTGGGTTTTCGTTTGTTAATTTTGCTGCTCGAAAGTGACTTTTCTATCTCGGCTATCTTTCGTCGCACAGAGCTGTGAATGGTACCAAAATGGAGCTCACGCTCTGCAGAATACGGCGACAGTACCCTTGAGTCAAAAAAAATGGCGAAAAGGCAAAATATTTCGGTTTGAAGCATCCCCTGATGGTAGCGACTTGAACTTTTAAGAATTCTAGAAGCAAATGTGCGCAATTTTTGAGGGAAGCTTCTCTTCCCCTGACCACTGTTTTCTAGTGGCAACGAAAAACTGCGCAGAGTTCATCGCCGAAACCGGTGGCCGAGTGGTTAGCGACGTTGCCTGTCAATCTGGCGGCCCGGGTTCGACCCCCGGCCGCGGCAGGCTTTTTGCTTTTTGCTTCTGTTGTCCATTGGGCATTTCTAAGACGTAGCGCCCCGCAGCTCGAGTAATCGTAGCCTTTTGCCGGGCAGTGATGAACGCAATTCAGCCCGTGGCGGCGAGGAGGTCTGTTCGGTTGTCAACCCGACCGATTGCTGGGCCAACGAGGCCGGTCTGCTCGCTACAGACCCGAGCGTCGTCATGGTGAATGGGAGCAGGATATACGGTAAGAGTTTTTTGGCGTTTCTTTTGGACTAACAAGCTTTTCCCCCGAGGCTCGCTGGGAGTCGGGCTTGGGCTTGGGCTTGGGCTTGGGCTTGGGCTTGGGCTTGGGCTTGGGCTTGGGCTTGGGCTTGGGCTTGGGCTTGGCTTGGGCTTGGGCTTGGGCTTGGGCTTGGGCTTGGGCTTGGGCTTGGGCTTGGGCTTGGGCTTGGGCTTGGGCTTGGGCTTGGGCTTGGGCTTGGGCATGGCTTGGGCTTGGCTTGGTTTTAGGCTTATGCAAAAGTTAAGCCACTTTCCGTTTCACTTCGATTTTAGCGTGCCGTAGCCCAGCACACTGGTGCCGGAAGATCAGGGGCGGAGATGGCGAAGAATGGAAAGCCGGCTGTTATCTAGCAGTTGAGAGCGACAGCCGCCACCATTGCTGTACGTTTTCTTGGCTCTTTTGCCTTACCGGGGGGCGGACCAACTTTTCCTAGAAGTCGACTTTTCTAACATAAATCGAGGCATTGTTGATAGGCATCGAGGCAAAGACTGATTTTCTTATTAATTTTCTTATTTTTTCATTCAGGGTCGACCACCAACTGGAACCGCGCGCCGCTACCCGAGCTCCAAATGGAGGGTAAGTCGTGTAAATCTGGGCTCTGGAATGCCGGTACTGGTCGCGCGCGTTTCGGCGAGGGGGAGGGAGGAGCACACAGGAGGGAGCCCGACTTCGAGCCGCTTGCAGATCGGAGTAGATAGTTAGATGAAGTCCGTTTCAGTGGATGCCTCCCTGACGGAGCCGAGCCCGAGCTCCACGCCTCCGATGGTCAGCTCGACCACGACGCCTCCGATGGTCAGCTCGACCACGACGCCTCCGATGGTCAGCTCGACCACGACGCCTCCGATGGTCAGCTCGACCGCCCAGACGGCGAAGTTGAGCCCAGCTCCGCCCGTTCAGGTATAAATTATAAACATAACAATAATTGTAACAATCTTGGCTTCTGCTAGTTTTACCTAAACATCATTTTGGTCGCAGAATCGACCGTTTTTTAGTATTTTTGTAGCAAAAAATTGTAGCGTTTTTTGAAGTGTAGGAATAGTTAAAAACAGCTGAGAAACACTCTTTCGCGACTTGCCGTTCTAAAATTGGATCCAGAAAAAATTTGAAAGAAATGCGAAAGAACAGTCTGTCGATTTTCAGGCCTCGGCGGCGAGCTCGTCCACGTCTCCACCGTGGGTTTTCTTGGCGCTGCTCGTGGTCTGGCTTGTCGGATAAAACAAGCCTGAATAAATTCTTTTCCCTGCAATATTTCTATTTACGGTTTACACGCACGGACTGTCTGCTGGCGGGGGGAGTCGAACCCGAGACCCCGTATTTCCACGCGTAGTCGGCCTATAATACGATTTTAACATGTGGGACGTACATCCTGGCGGCCAGTTAGGCGATTCGGAGAGTTTGGCGCAAAAAGCAAAAAGTCGGCCACGGCGAGGAGTCGAACCCGGGTCGCCAGATTCACAGGCTAGGTCACTAACCATTTGGCCACGGGTTTCGCCGCTGAATAATTTGCGTTTTCACTACAAAAAAAATGCCTAGACTTTGGGCTCTCGTCGGCGAAGCGGTACTCTACTATCCATCGCTGCAAAATACCGTTTTTAAATTTCCAAAAAAAAATGCTTTTGGCGGAAATTCTCATTTTGCAGATTGGAATCCGTTGCTGGGAGGAGGCGGGCCAGTCCCCCCGCTGTTTCCAATTAACTTTTGAGCCGGACGGCAAGAGAGAGAGAGAGAGAGAGAGAGAGAACAAGACCCCCCCCCCACCAGCCTTTTCGCCTTAAACTTCCCCTAAACCTCCGCCAAGAATCCCTGCTAGCCTCCCATCGGCCAACCTGTCTACCAACCCAACGATTGGCAACCTCAAAAATGGCGAAGGCAGGCTAGCAGAGACCAGTTGCCCGGTGTGGCCGTAATTCCGCGGAAAAACCGGTCTTTCCCTCGGTTTTCCATGTCAAACTGCCGCTGTTAGCTGACCATCGCGTAACTGGCTGACAGCCCGTCGATTCCCAGCTCCCAAATGGTCTCTGCCAGCTTGCCCGCAAGTTTCGGAGGCAATTACGCGTTGAAATTCCAAAAAAAAAACTGACAAGGATCAGGCATTCGATTCGATTACGGCATCAAATTGCCGGTGCTAGCTTGCTATTATGTAAACTGGCCGCCAGTTCATCGTTTCGCGCTTCGAAAATGGTCTCTGCTAGCTTGCCCCGCGTGGCCTGGCCCCAGCAAAGTCGCTCAATGCTCGGCTGGTAATCCGATTTTTGAATGATAATCCTTAGAGGAGGGCGAGAGCGAGAGAGCGAGAGCGAGAGAGAGAGGGAGAGAGAGAGAGAGCAGACAGGGGCTGCCCGGAAAAAGCCGGGCGCAATGCGCTGGCTGGCCAGCCGCTGGCTAAAATGCATACGGCGCGTCTGCTTCTCTCTCTCTCTCTCTCTCTCTCTCTCTCTCTCTCTCTCTCTCTCTCTCTCTCCTCTCTCTCTCTCTCTCTCCCTCTCTCTCTCTCTCTTACCGGCCAGTGTTCAGCCAATTTTTTGGCACCACGGATTATCCGGATTTTATTAAAAATCCACGGGATTTTCCGGAGGTTACGGTGGCTTAGAAAAAAATTGGATTTGTCTGGGCTACGGTAATCCGGTAATTTTTTTGCTTCTTTTCGATCTTATTCCGGCTTTTTACTCAAAGAATCTCGGCTAGCTTGCCTTGCGAATTTGCTGTCGTCATCTAATCTATTCAAAACCCTAGTTTTTACATTGTTATTTAGAGCCGAAATTTTTTCAGTAATTCTCCGCAATTTCGTCCTTCGCTCTCTCTCGCGCTCTCTCGCTCTCTTTCTCTCTCGCTCTCTCTCCTCTCTCTCTCTCCCTCATTCTCGCTCTGCTTTCTCCCGCCTCTCTCTCTCTCTCTCTTCTCTCTCTCTCTCTCTCTCGCTCTCTCCCGCTCTCACTCGCCTGAACGAATTTCCTCACGTAATCGATTGCCGTCACGATCCCTTTAAAACCCGCTCAAATTTTCCATCTGAACCATCTACGTAAATCCATGGGATTTCCCTTAATCTGGTGGGCAAGAGAGAGAGAGAGAGAGAGATTGCCCCGGGCGAGAATTTATGTTCAAAAAATCGCTGCTGTAGGCCCCTAGGGCTCAAATGGTCTCTGCAAGCCGGCCGCTAGCCCAACTGGCAGCCAGTCTAGCGATTCCGCGGGTCGCGAAGAGTCTCTGCTAGCTCGCCAGCTGGCTAAGCCCCGAAAATGATCTCTGCAACGCGCCCTTTTGATCGTATTATCATCGCGTAAAGGGGGGTGTTCCCCATCGAATCGCCCCAGCGGGAAGTGGTCTCAGTGTCTGTCTCTCTCTCTCCCACTCCCTCTCTCCCGCTCTCTCGCCCCAACCGGGGGGCTGGCTGGGTGGCTGGTTGCGCCGCGCATTGCGGCTGTCGCGATTAATCGCTGGGGCCGTTGGCCCTCTCGCTTTACCCCACTCTCGCCCCCCTTCCTGTCTGGACTCTCGCCTTTCCCCGCCTCTCGCTCTCTCACCCCCTCCTGGGCCCGGCCCCCCTTTTGTCAGCAGCCAGCGCCCCCCTTCCTTCCTTCTTTTCTCGCAGTTTTCCGCCGGCCCCCCGCTGGTGAACCACCACACCACCACCACTTCGGCTTCTTCTCCCTTTTTCTGGCGGGTCTCTACCGCCTTTTCTTTCCCGAAGAACCGACGAGGACTTCAAAATACTCATCACCATCTCGTCGGGCGCGCGCTTTAGAGAGCTTCTTCTTCTTCTGGGCTTTTCCTTTGTTTGCCACACGCTCTCTCTCTCTCTCTCTCTCTCTTGCTCTCTCTCTCTCTCTCTCTCACTCTCTCCACTCTCTCGCCTCCTTCGTTTCGTAATTGCGCTTCTCCTCCCCGGGGACACCCCCAAATTGGGCCCCCACCTAATTTTGGCCCCGCTCAATTTTTAGGCACCCGCGGAGTTGGAAAATTCGGTTTTTAAAGTTTTTTACAACCCGCCTGGCCCCCTGCGCCACGAAAAACTATGAAAAACGCATTATATCGTGAAATTGGCTGAAATTCTGGCTTTGCGAGGGCAAAAGCGGAAAAATGGTCTCTTAACTCTATTTTGCGCTATTTTCTAGCTCTAGAAAAGATTCCTGCAAAACTACAAACTATTTCCGGCTTTTATAATTTTTAAAAAGGTTTAAAACTATAAAAAGGTTTCAAAAAGCGGGTTTTTGATAAATTCCGCGGGCTACTGTGGCAGTACGCGACGCGCCAAATGACGAAATCCGTACTGCGGAATGGCGCGGAGCACGTGGGAAATGAGCGATTTCGGATTTATTCGCCGAAAATACGCGCAGTTTCGGTCCGTTTTTCATTAATTTTCTTATGATTACTTTTTTCCTCGTTTTTTTCGCGTTTTCTCCTCTGGAATCGTTGGCTTTTTTGACGCGCTTGATGCACTCCCCCCTGGCCCTGTTGCCCCATCATTTCCCATGCATTTGATGTCCCGGAACACTCGGCTGAACATCGCGGCCCATTAGTTTCTACTTTTTCACCCCGCGGATCCCCGCGGCCACATGGCTTTTCCGAAAGCGAGGAGTAGGAACGGGGGGCTTTTCCATATGATCCTCGTCTTTTCGGCACGCAATCTTGGCCTCATTTGATGGTTTTTTTAGCTTTAGGCTTGGTTTTTCGTTTATTTGCGCGTTTTTTGAACCGCTAAAATGGTTTGAAGCCTTTCGGCGAGTTTTCGTTTGTGTTTTGTCATTTTTAGGAAGTTTTAGTGGTTGGTCGGTAACCCACTTTGATTTTCCATCGGTTTTCCGCCGATCCTGAGGCACTTTGGCGCGCTGAGCCCGACAAGAAAACACGCGGATTGATTTCAGCCGAAAAAGTTCGAGCTTAGCGCGCCAAATTACCCTGGAATCGCCTGAAAAACGATGGCGAAAGACGGCTGAATAGCGCCAAAATTTCCCTTCTCACTTGACGGTTGCTTCTAATGGCTCTATTTTTCCTGCTTTTACTTTCGCAATAGCATCCCTCTGTTTTTTCTTGACTCCTCGTGGACGGCCGGTGAGGGGCCGTGTAGTGATCGGCGGAAGCCCTCCTGCCGTCTCGACCGAATGGGATCAGTGTGTCAGTTGAAGGCGGGGATCGGCGGGAAGAATGTTTTTGTCTTCGCTTGACCCGACTCTTGCTCCCCGCGGCCACTCCTTCTCCTGCTCATTCTCCTCCACCATCTATCGCTCACTTCCCCGTCGATAAATCGTTCAGCGCCCGCCCTGAGCCGGCCGGACCCTGCCTGCCCGCGCTCCGCTGAACATTGGGATGGCGTATCCCGGGGTGCGCTTGCGCCCGGAAGTGATTTTTTTGGTAAAATTGTTTCTAGCGTTTCGATTCTGACTACCGGCGTGGTTTTTCGATTTTTTGATTTTAGCGATTCGGCTTTTTACAAGATTATATTTCCTTTTATATAACAAATGAAAATACATTTTAATAGTATTTTACGCAGCTTTTAGCGACACCCCCCCCCCGCTAACAATCCAGAACCGCCCAGGCGAGCGGCGAGGAGGCGATGACCACCTACTTGAAGCCGACCGCCCAGCTCGAGGGGACGAACGGCTAGTCTGATCCGCGCGTAAATAGGCATTTTCGCGATGGTTCTCTGTTTGCGCGGGAGATCAGCTGACCCCGGGGGCGCGCGCGCGAGTTACCGGTGCTGATCGTCGTGGTCAGGGGGTTTTGTTATTGATTTTGTGAGGGTGATTGAGTGCTCTTCTAGGGGGTTTTTAGAGGTTATTAGTTATTGATTATCTATCATCCATTCTAGAATTTTTAGAGAGCTTTCACGCGTCCTGGCCGCCAGCTTTTTGCCCGCATAACCTTGCTAGATTTCGGCGATTTTGTGGGTTTCTTTGCATATTAATTTTGTTTCAACATTTTCGGTGTCATTCCACGCCGCACATTTTTTGTTGCCTTTCCGCGCGCTCCCGGTTTCGTGACTAATCGTGCCGGCCATAAAAAGACTTTTTCCACTCCGACTGGAGTTGGAGTTGAATGTGGCAGTCGCCAGCCAGTCAGTCAGTCAGTATCGGGTCTGTTGTCCATTTCTAAATGTCCACACGCCCCACACCCGGCATTCTCGGGGCCTATTTTCGAGTCGAGTGCGAGTTTGAGGTGGAATCGATCCCTGGCCGGGCCCGCCTGGTTGGTTCGGGCGGTTCGCTGTCTTGGTTGTGTTAGGAAAAGGAAAAGAAGCCCCTATCGCTGATTCATGCCCCCTCTGCTTTTTTGTCATGGCACCAACCTCCTCCACATCGTCTTCCTGCGGCTTTTCCCCCCGGCTTGACCCCCTTGCCCGACTGCATACCAAAAGCACAGGCAGGTACTATCGGCCGCGGGTGCTCATAAGCACTCTTTTTGTATATATTGCAAATAATTTATATAAAAACTATATAACTAAGTCCTATAAATATGTAGAAGATATTATAGTATATTAAAACGCTTAAATAATATTATAAGACATTTATTAAGTAGTGTTTCTTAACAAATTACGCCGCGGCCGATAGTACCTGCCTGTGCTTTTGGTATGCCGTCCTTGCCCGAGCCTTTCGCGCTGACGCATGTTTCCTTTGGATTCAATTTTTCGCGTAGAAATCGATGCTATCTCTAAAAGCAAAAACGCAGCTTTTTTGAGTAGAAATCAGAAAATCAAAATAAAATCATGTTTTTCCGAACAAAAATGCTTTTTCTAGCAAAATCTGGTCTTTCTAAACGTTTTCCAGGTTTTTTGCATAGTTTTTCGACCATAAGTTAGTCAAACATTATTAAAAATACTTTTAAAAGACCAGTTTTCGATTTCTGAGCATCAACTTGTAGAGAATTCCCCACCCCCCCCGATAACGCGCCAGCTCCGTTTCAGCGCCCTTCCTCTGCCACTGCCATCCGGCAGCTTTTTGCCTGCAGCCGACTTCGGCTTGCCCCGCTTCCCCCCTGACACATGCATATTTGATAGTCATCATCGGGGGGTGACGCCGCCGCCACGCCGCTCAGCCAGACATACTTTTCCGGCACAACCGGGAGGGGGAAGGGCGCTGATTTTTATTTGATGGCTTCGGAAATGTGGGCGCCTTTTTTGGGGGCGCGTTCTGTGGTCTTTGATCGATTTTCGGGTGTTTTAGCTTATGATTTGGACGATTTCGACGCTTTTTGCTACTTTCAAAGGCTTGGAAACTGCGCTGAGATGTCTCTAAATTGTGGTGACGCTCGATTTAACTCGTAGAGTTGGGTTTTATACATCTTCTAATGCTATTTGCGACGACAAACGCTTCTTCTTTGCTTATCGAAGAAATCTAGAGGCTTTTCGGGGCGCGTTCTGTGGTTTTTGATCGTTTTTGGCGGTTTTTAGCTTCGGTTTTTTTGCTAGTTTAGATTTGTAAACTGCGCTCAGAAGCTTTTGAGCTTCTCGTTATGCTAAATTTAGGGGGCTAAATTCTAACGGATTGTAGGCCTCAAAACTCTTCACGGGGCGTTAATGAGCTTTTCAGTTGACAAGTGATTCGTTTTTGGTTCTGGATAAAGTCTAGGAGTGTTTTTAAATTGCGCGCTAACTCGGAAATCGTAGAATTTGGCAAAAAAAAATTCAGAAAAAGTTGCTTGTTTTGATTTGTTACTTGCCTTTTCCTGTTTTTTTTAACCTAGCTTCTTCTAATTCTTCGAGTTTCCTACCCCGTAGAAAAAGAAGTTTAGCTTTTAGATTTACTAGAAAAATGGCGCTTCAAAAAACCCTAGTTTTTGCGTTGTTTTTATTTTCTTAGGTCTAGCTTTTATCCGCGTATTCACGGGGTTTCTTTGAATCGCGAAAATTCGGTTTTTAGCCCCGTTTCGTCACGACCACTTGAAAAATTAGACTTCTGGCCCCAGGGGCTGCCTGGCTGGCCGCGGAGGCCCTGGTGGCCAGCTCGAAAAGGACGAGAAGCCCCCCGCCGCCGCCACTAGAGCCAGAAGCCGCAAGAGAAGAGGCGGGAGAGACGGGCCCGTGTAATGGACATTTATCGACCCACACCCCACCATGCAGCAACGGCCAAAGGGCCCCCCACCACCACCACCAGCCCCCTCGCACTCGCACAAAGCCCTCGCCAGTTCCTCCTCCTCGTCCTCTTCTTCCGCTTCTTCTTCTGCTTTTCCTTTTGCCGCTCCCCGCGGTCGGGCTTTTCCCTAGGGCGCCGCTAGCCGGGCGGCTTTCGCGAAACTGACAAAAGCATTCTTCTCGCGCTCCCGCGTTGTTCCTCGTTTTTAGGGTTTTGGCTTCAAATTTTGAATTTTTGGGCTCTTTCAGATGTATTTTTGTGCTAAAAGGCTCGTTCCAGGTGTTTACAGCGTAATTTGGACTGAGAAACCAGGCTTGGATACGCTTTGTTTTTGGCTCTAGTTTGGGCTTAATACCTCTTCGAAGTCTTTGTAAACGCTTCAAGTCGTCTTTCTACGACTAGATCGTCATTCAGCTCTTTTTGCATCGTTTTGAGGCGAATTTAGCTTCAAAAGCATCTTCAGAGACGTTTTCGAAGCTTTTTAAACCCTGATTTTGATTCCAAGTCAGCTTTCTGAGTTCTACTTTCGTAATTTCGATACTGTTCCATCTTTCTAACGTGAATTTAGCTTTAGGAACCCGATTTTCAAAACTTTCCAAAGCCCAGTTTTGTGTAGAACTCTTTCCCCTAGCTGCTGGGCGTAGATTTGGTCATTTTCATGTTTTCCAAGCGAATTTGGCTTAGAAAATCGATTTTTCAGAAGTTGCACGTAGATTCTTTGATGTTTTTAATTGCCATTTACAATTTCGGGGTTTTAGCGCTTGCAAAAGCCGTGTCCCTACCATAGAGTTGCGCCCGATTTACGCGCGCGCACTTGCCCCCGATTTTCATAATCGGGTTCAGCGCGCCCGGGGAGCCGTTCTATCACGCGTTCCCCCCGGTTGTCTTTTTCTCTTTCCCCCTGATCACCACGACCATTTACGTGTTTTCGAATTCTCTCTCGCTTTCCGGCGGTGGATTTGCCTAAATTTACATGTGTGAATTTGCAGGTACATTTGATCTCGGCCAGCCAGCCCTCCTCCCATTCTCTCGCCACCACCACACACACACGCAGCCAACCGCGCTTCACAATGGCAGATCAACTCACCGAGGAGCAGATTGCTGGTTCGTTTTGTTTTTGGGGTTTTTTTCAGCGTTTTTCTTGCAGAGGGACTTTCAAAAGTTTACTGAATGTCTAAAAATTATTTGGAGCTAGTTTAAATGTTTTAATTTTTGTTTTTCTTTTTTCTGAAGAGGATTTAGCCTGTAAAGAGCTTTTTGTATTGTTTTGAAACTGTAGGACTTTGGTTTTAGGTTTAAAAGTCGTATTTTAGTATTTTAAAACTATTCTCGAGCTAGCTTCTGATTTTAAATTTTGTGGTTGCATTTTCTAGGGGTTTTAGCCTTTAACGCGTCTTTTTGGTATTGTTCTGACAATTTAAGCTTTCAGTTTCGGTTGTAAAATTATTTCATCGATTTTGAAGCTTTGTATTGCTAGCTATTTTTTGTAGAAATAGGATTTTAAAAGTTTTTACTATCTTGGGTGTAGTTGTAGTTTTAGCTTGTATTTTCTATTTAAACGGCCAAATTCCCGGTTTTTTCAGAGTTCAAGGAGGCGTTCTCCCTGTTCGACAAGGACGGCGATGGCACGATCACCACCAAGGAATTGGGGACGGTGATGCGCTCCCTCGGCCAGAACCCCACCGAGGCCGAGCTCCAGGACATGATCAACGAGGTCGACGCCGACGGCAACGGCACCATCGACTTCCCCGAGTTCTTGACGATGATGGCGCGCAAGATGAAGGACACCGACTCCGAGGAGGAGATCCGCGAGGCGTTCCGAGTACGTTTCCTGGCCATCTTTTAATTTTTAAAGATGGGATCTAGGTTTGAAAGTATTGTTTTTCTTTTGTGGGCTCCAAAATCGCCTTCAAAACGTTAAATTCTGAAATCCTAGTATTTTCTAAGCTTTCTAAACTTTTTATATCCACTAGAGAAGTTTTGTTAGCTGATTTTGTTTTGATCAATGGGATGTATGTTTTTCTAGGTCGTTTTCCGGTTCTTTTGCATTATCGAGGGGTCCAATTTTTTCTAAGGAGCCGATTGTTTTCTAATATAAGTAACGGATGGGTCTCTAAGCTGTTTTTACTATTCCTAAAGGCTGAAACAAAAAATTTGATTAAAAAAACTGCGAAAGATCGATTTTTTTTATTTTCTACAAAAATTTTCATAGTTTTTTATTGTTCTTTCATTTAAAATATAGTTATAGTCTCCCCCGATAATGGCAAAGCACCTATTTTTCAAGTTTGAAAAATCTTTTCGTCGATTTCGGCTTTCTAAAAGCATATTTTCACTTTTGGTTGTCCAATTTCGCCGGGTGGAAAACATTTATTTCTGGAAATCGTTAGTCACCGCGCCTGATTCAACGGTCCTTTTGATGCGTCCGGGTGGCCCCCCAAAAGAAAGTATAGTCACCAAAATCATGCGCTTCGCGGAGCCGGTCGCCCCGCTTTTTTTGGCCGCGGTTGGTTACGATCCCCCGAAGAAAAGGGGCTCCCGGTGATCCTATCAGCGGTGAAATTGGACATGTTTTGGCACCATGATTCGCGTTTTAAATTGAAAGGGGCGGGTTTTAAATTCAAAAAGTTTGAAAATTAAATATTTATTTTCATTGTCTAAATCGGATCGATTTTTTTTGTATTTTGATCAAAATTCGGCGATTTTTACGTTTGGAATTGCCAAAAAGGGGGAGAAACACTGTTCCCATTTAAATTAGAAAATTTGAACACTTGGAAAGCAGCAAAATGAAATAATTCCGGGTGGAAATTGGTAATTGATTTCATTTGCAGGTGTTCGACAAGGACGGCAACGGGTTCATCTCGGCGGCCGAGCTGCGCCACGTGATGACGAACCTCGGGGAGAAGCTGACCGACGAGGAGGTGGACGAGATGATCCGCGAGGCCGACATTGACGGCGACGGACAGGTCAACTACGAAGGTACAACGCTTTGTGTATTTGGGTTTTTTTTCTGTAGTGGGCTTCTGAGGTTTTTTATTCAAGGGGGATTTTGGGGGGCTTTTCTGATGTTTTTTAGGCTTTTGCAGAGCGTCTCCTTAGAAATTTGAATGTAGTTGCCGTTTTTTAATTTTTAGGCTTTTCCGTGGCATGATTTTGTTTCTTTTGCATTATCGGGGGGGGGACCCTTCTCTTCTAGGTATGGACTTTCAGGCCTCTTGAGTTTTTTATGGGTTTCAGAATTCAGAAATTCAGAATCTCTAAGTGTCAAAATCTATAAATTTCGGAATTCCGAAAGTTCTATGCAAATTGCGATTTTGACGAAAATCTGTTTCGTTTTCCGGAACCAGGAAATTCTCGACATATAGAGATTCGGAAATTTGAGATTCTGAAATTTAGAACTTCCGACTTTAATAAGATTCTGATTTAACCGACTCCGATTTTCGGTTTAGCATTGGTTGCACCGACTTCCAGACTTTTTGAGCTTCTTGTTGAGTGGGAGCTTTTCCCTTGATCTTTGATCTCTGGGGCTTGGGGTGTTGCCCTCTTTTTTCAGGCTTTTCCACGCAGCCACGTCTCAAATGCCCCTCTACCGCGCTGCGCGCCCCCTAATGGCCAATGGGCGCGTAATTAGACGCGTTCGTAACCGGATCCACGCGGTCCTCGTTGTGGTGCTCCCACCATCTGTGTTTCTGTCTCGCCCTGGCCAAAAGGGTGTCCTGGGAATTTCCGCTTTTCCCGGCCGCTGGGCTTTTGCCACCCTCCTAGGGGGGCTACGCATCGGGTTCTGGAATTGCTTAGCGGCGTGAAGCGGGGCGGTAAGGCAGCGTATTCCATGCTACCGGTCTCTCTCTCTCCCTCCCTCTCTCCCTCCCTCTTTTAGAAATTAGAAATTCCCGCAATATAGCAGCCCTGCTTCCGTTTCGCGTCTTTTCAACTTTTTTTTTTGCTATTGGCTAGGCGGTTATGTCCATTTCCGCACCTAGCCCCACACACACACACCCTCGCCTTGTCGGGAATTGGTGATGATCAGGGTGTCGGGGGGATTTAGGAATGACGTGTGCAACCGGGGGAAATTGGGACTAGAAATTGTCGCGGGGATTTGCATAAAATTTGAATTTTTGGTCCAATATATGCGCTTTTTTTGCTTTTTTACGTCGCTAGGTGGTGGAGGGAATTTTCTGGGGCGGATTTTGGGGGTGGTTTCGATGGTTTGTTTTTCAAATTAGGATTTGAATTTTAAATAATTTTTATATTCAATACAATTAATTTTAATATATATAATAATTCATATAATTTTTACAAAACATATTTTTGGTTGTGGAACTAGTTTGTTTACGCCATTTTCGTAGCGTTCCGGATTTTTTGGAGGCCCTTTGGAGGCAAAAATATAATGATGTTTCCGGAAACTTGGAATTTTCTAATTTTCCCTTTGCAGAGTTCGTGACGATGATGACGACGAAATAAGCGAGCGGCGCATCTCGTGCTCGTGCTCCTCCTCCTCATCCGTCCGTCCATCACCCGATCCCGATCCCCCTGCCAACACAGGTCTCAACCCCCCGCCCGCCCACAACATTGACCGCGACTGCTACAACAACAAGAAAAAGCAAAGTTTTCCGTTCTCTTTCTCCACTCCTCCTCGTTTTTTACCTGTACTTGTTCAGCTCGTTGGTCATCTACCCTCCTTCCCACCACACCATCCATTCGCACATCATTCATTCGTCCATTCGCCGCGTTAAATTCCCCCCTCTAAATCCTGGTAAAAATCGTGACCGTTTTGTGTTTTGTGTTTGTCTCCCTCCCTCTCTCTCGCCCTCTCTATGTCTCTCTTTTCTCGCGCTCTCTCGCCCCCAAATCTGTATCGCGTGTAGCCGTGTGTAGCCCCCACCCCACCCATCCCTACCAAAGTTTGTGTGTCTCCTCCCCTCCTCGCCCCCGAATTGGCCTGCGCGCCCGCTTCTGTCCGTCCGTTTTTAATGATAAAATTTTTTTACAAATATTCAGAGTATCCGAATTGTTGGTTGGCCTGAAAATGCACGTGAGCTGTTTGGCGTTTGATTTACAAATTTTGGTCGTGTGGCTAGTAGCGGCGCCTGCCATTCTGACGACCCGGGTTCGACCCCCGGCCACGCCAGGCTTTTTGCTTTTTGCTCGAAACTTTCAGAATCGCCGATTTGGCAGTCGGAGATCGACGTCGAGACTTTTAATTTTTTTTTGCCAAATATAAAAACAAGTTTAGGAATAGTGAAAAACCATTTACTAGCTTACACAAACAACCATTTATGTCTGAAACATGAGATCCTAGGACAAATTCCCGGGACCAACTTTTTCTGTCGGCCCTGGTGGTCATAGTAAACAAATATACAGTGTTTTTACATTGTTTTTAGCAAATCTAAGCCCATTTGAAGCGGAATAACGGAAAAATTGATTTTGGGATCTAAAATTAAATTTTTTAATTAGATTTTGTAAAGTTTTTATGCTTAGGAATAGTTAAAGGCAATTTGGAAACGATTCCAAACGGATTCTTAGGAGCAATCATCGTTCAAGATCAGGGTTGTGATTACATGGCCGACACGCGGGGAAACGGCGCGATATCCATCGATCATCCGCTCGACGGTGTTCCGGTCAATTCGCGCATTCGCGCCCGTCTGACGACGATAGATTGCCTGGAATGCGTGCCGGTAGGCGAGGCGAATGGCGGGGAATCGTGCGTCGAGGAAGTCGATGGCGGGCGGGAAGTTCCACTCAAAGAAATCGGCGCTATCCAAACTGCGCTCCTCGCTGCGTGGCTCCCTCAGTGCGTAGTATTCCTCGATGGGCGTCGCTGCGGCGATCTCGTTGCTATATCAGAGGTTGGATGATGAAAAATGGTCGAAACTTTTGTCGGCTCCCGCAGCGAAAACTTTGTAAAATTCATAACTTTTTTGCTAAAGTAGAATTCCGCTATTTCGTCTTCATTTTTGATTCGGCGAGATCATAGTAATCAAATAAAAAGTGTTTTCACATTGTTTTTAGCAAAATTTAAGCCTATTTGAATCGGAAAAACTTTTTAAAAAGTTAGAAAACCGAAAACCGAACTTTTTTCCGGACAAGCCTATATTTTTATATAGATAGTGAAAGTGTTTCTAAATTGTTTATAGCTATTCCTAAACATAACAAAACTCTACAAAACTTAATTAAAAAGTTTAATTTTAGGTCGAAAAATCAATTTTTTCGCCCCAAAAATGACCAAATTTTCGACTTTTTCAAGCGTTTTTCTAACTTGTTAAAAAGTTTTTCCGATTAAAATAGGCTTAAATTTTGCTAAAAACAATGTGAAAACACTTTCTATTTGATTACTATGATCTCACAGAATCAAAAATGAAGACGAAATAGCTGAATTCTACTGTAGAAAAAAGTTACGAATTTTACAAGGTTTTCGCTGCGCGAGCCTACAAAAGTTTCGACCATTTCGAACCGGGTCGAATTAACAACTCTAATAATAGGTTCTGTCACAATTTGTTGGGAATAATTTGTTGAAGCTGCAGACACGCGTTCAAATTGATGATGTGATATCCGATTGTGACGATTTAGGCATCGATCGAAAGCGCTCGGAAAGGCGAAAAAGCAAGCACGTCTTGTTTTACAATATATAGACGTTTTTATTCGCTAAATTTAGCACCAAATTCCATGAAAACTACCGATTTTATGCAAAATCCGCATGTTAATTGTTTGCTAACGCAAATGGCATTTTACTCTTATTTAAAATTTCGCAAATAGCATGCAGATCCTCCCAAAAATTAGCAGTTTTCATGGTTTTTGGACGTAAAATTCGCGAATAAAAATGCATAATAATGAAAATGAACCCTCTTTGTTTTATCGCCTTTCCGAGAGAGCTTTCGATCGATACCTAAATCGGATAACACAGCATCAATTTGAACGCGTGACTGCTTAGGCTTAGGCTTAGGTTTGGCTTAGGCTTAGGCTTAGGCTTAGGCTTGGCTTAGGCTTGGCTTACTGTAAAGTGTTTTTACTCAACTTGGAGTTTCGATTCGGGACCAAGCGCATCTTGTGCAGAATTTTTCGCTGATTCCGAATATGTTTTCCAAATTTGCTACGGACTTTTATTTAAAAAATTATTTTGGTAACAATTAGGCCGAAAATGCCAAAATTCAGACGCTGGCCCACTATTCCTTATTTGGGGCTATGGTGCCCAGGGGCCCTGAAGTACCCTCTGACAGTTGGCACCATGGTGCATTGGCAAAGTACTGGCTTGCCAAGCGCAGGGCGGCGGTTCGAACCCCCCCTTCATCATTTCTTTTGCTTTTTGCCTAAAAATCTCATTTTTTTATCTAAAATGCTTGTTTTGAGCTGTAGGATGCTTGTCGAGCCAACGTCTAGTCAATTTTGACGTTGAAATTAATGAAGAAAATCGAAACTATAACGATACCTTCATTTTGGTGAAAGCTAGGGTCATAATTGCCGTATAACTTTCAGAATACCGGTCCGTAGCAAATTTGGAAAACATATTCGGAATCAGCGAAAAATTCTGCACAAGATGCGCTTGGTCCCGAATCGAAACTCCAAGTTGAGTAAAAACACTTTACAGTTAGGCTTAGGCTTAGGCTTAGGCTTATTCTTAGGTCGACCCGGGAAATCGTCCATATCGATAACTTCAACAAATTATTCCCAACAAATTGTGACAAAACCGATTCTCCAACCTCAAAGATGGCTCCCGAAACGGTGCCCATGGTCTGGGGGCGCAAACCGGCGACGGCCCGCAGCTCTGCCAGCCCGATCGCCTTCTGCGCTTCGTTGGCCAATTTGACGTTGAAGACGCGCGCCATGCCGTACCGTAGAATGCCGCCCGACAGCTGCTCGTGGTCACGACGGGTCAGGCACGATGCTCCTATCTCAACCAACGTCCACATAATTTACATCAAACGTTTTTTTTTGTAATCAAAATACTTTTAGAGATGATTTTTTAGGGCTATAAAAAACTCTTAGCATATTTTCGGTCCTCTAGCGAATGAGATTTTCAAAATATCGAAAATCTTCAAAATTTCGTCATTGTGAATTTCGACATTCGGATCGCAATCCGTGATCGTTTGTGTACCTTATCCAGTTGTTGATCATCGACGCTGACGGGCGAGGGTAGCGCTGTTGCGTCGTCGGCAATCCCGGGTGTGTCGCTGACTGGTGCTGCGTTCCTTCGGGTACGACCAGGAGCAGCGAAGCTACCTGAAGGCTTTTGATGAATCGACGAATCGATATTAAAATACCCAGCGTATCCAAAACGTGGAATCTACGTTTTAGCTCGCATACCTTCATGAAAGCGCGTCGCCAGGAGTAGACTGATGACGAAAGTTTTCATCATCTACGGACCTAGCAGCGTCTCGCTTCAATATTTCACGTGATATAGAGTATTAAAAATACAGGTGTCCAGAACCGAGGAATCTGCTGAAAAATTGGGACAGCTTGCACAATGAGACATTGAAGCGGAAAGCGGCAATAATTTTTTTCAGTTAACCTGGAAATCAGGAGTGGGAATCTAGGAATCAACCGGGAATCAGGTCGGTATAGAGGATGGGGCGATTCGCTAGGCAACAACAACCCAGCCCACCTTACGCAAAAGTGAAAGTCTCCGCATGGTTGTCTCTCGTCCCTCTCTCTCTCTCTCTCTCTCTCTCTTCTCTCTCTCTCTTCTCTCGCTCTCTCTCGCTCTCTCTTTCTTCTCTCTCTTTCTCTCTCTTCTTCTCTCTCTCTCTCTCTCTCTCTCTCTCTTCCTCTCGCTCTCTCGTTCTCGCTCTCTTTCTCTCTCTTTCTATCTCTCTCTCTCTCTCTCTCGCTCTCTCATCGCTCTCTCTTTCTCTCTCTCTCTCTCTCTCTACTCGGGATAGGATCCCTGAACAGACTACAGGGCCTTCGAAAATCTCGGCCACACAACGGTTCAGGATTTCGGGAAAAGTTCAGTTCGGCGCCAAAACCGGTGGCCGAGTGGTTAGTGACGTTGCCTGTCAATCTGACGACCCGGGTTCGACCCCCGGCCACGGCGGACTTTTTGCTTTTTGCTCGGAACCTTTAGAATCGGTGATCTGGCATCCAGAGATGGACGCAGGGACCTCAATTTGCGTAAAAATTACATTTTATTCACCAAAAAATGAGTGAAAATTAAATTCAATAAAAATGGAAAGCATGTAGTTTGTGAAGGGGTCGTGGAGCTTACCCGGAAGTGGAGAAGGGAGTCATAAACGAGAAAACGGCGATAAAAATTGACAAATTAGATTGGGAAAATTGAAATAGGCAATTACGAATTTTTGTAAAATTGAATTCAACATCGAAAAATTATTTTAGGATTTTGGTAAAAATAAAAAATGACAAATATAAAAATTTAGGATCATTTAAGCAATCGTAAAATTTTGAAAATCTAAGATTGGCACACCGAGAAAGGCAATATTTGTAGATGACCCGGGGGAGTAAATAGCAAAAAAATCACAAAAATTGTGTGTTTCAAAAACTTATAAAAATCGGTAAAAATTTTAAAATGGAATTTTTCGTCAAAAAAAATATTAAAATTTCCACGTTTTTAAACGGGCGTCGTCTCGTCTACGGTAGCCCCGGATTTAATCGACGCCTGGTCGGCGCCAATCTGCCGGACGCTCTTCCGCAGCCAACTGACGTCGTGGCCGATTCTGCAAAAAACTCGATTCATTTTTTATTAAAGTGCTGATTTATAAAATTAAAAAATATTTCTTTATGTATTAAACCTATTTTAACTATTTTTAGTTTATTATTTAAAATGCGTTTATTATACTTATAAAATTCAATGAAACCGGTATTTCCTAGTAAAATGCATTTTAAAAAGCTGAAAATTTCATGTTTCAGAAAAATTTAAAAATCGGAAAGCTTTGTTTTTGACAATTTGAGAATTTTGTTTGGAAATATGAAATATGAAATTAGATATCAAACGTAAATTAACTTTGTTTAGCATTGCAAACTTGTTTATTGTACTTCAAAAATTCAATTAAAAAAAAATGTTTCATAAAAATTCAAAAATCGGGAAACTTTTTTTTACAATTATCCTTTGCAAATCAATTAAAATAAACAAGCCAAAAACGACCTAAAATTGGCTTGTAATTGTATTTGAAAACTTTAATTGTTTAATTTTTTGAAATATAAATAGAAGAGGAAAACGTAATTTCAATAAAAATAATTTTTTGGCGATATTAAAAAGGCATGTTTCACCAAAGTGTAACAATCGGAGAAATTTGAACTTTTCAATTTCAATCATCAAAGAATTTCAATCAGAATTGTTAAAATCTTTTAAAACTGAAAAAACTTTTAATTTGAAATGACAAAATATATAAATCGATGTCAAATATATAAAAAAGTGCCCGTTGAAATCGCTTTAAACTGAAAATAAAATTAAGAAAACTTTTCAAAAATTTTTTGCGGAAATGGTGCAATATCTCTGCTAGCCACCTGCACATAATCCGCTCCCATTTATCGGTTTCGGCATTCGGATCCTCAATCGGCGTTGTTTAGCCATCTGAAAACTCCACGAACGTCGAAGCTCCGCCCATTTTATGCCTTCATGGGACCTTTAAAAGCGCAAAACTAGATTTTAAAGGTACCGGGAAGCCCTCATTCGGGCCCATTTTGCCTTCAGTGGCCCTTTGCGCAAAACTCGATTTTAAAGGACCATTGAAGTGAAAAATGTCGGCGTGATCATGGATTTTAACTTGCCCGGTCCTTTAAAATCAATTTTAGAACCTTTAAAGGGCCATTGAAGGCAAAAAGGGCGTGGTTTCGACTGACTGAATTTGACCGTACCTGGCGCCCATATTTCCGATGAGGTGCTCGACGACGAGCTGGTTGAAGATGAACGACAACACCGACGAGAAGGCCGCTGAAATTTTGACGTAAAAGTATGATAATTGGCAGGCTAGCAGCGACGATTTGTGGAAAAGGAGCACGCGGAAAATTTCGAAATTTCAATGTTTCGAAATTTTTCAAAACTCGTTTTTGTTTTTGGGCGACAGTACGATGGTGCGTTTCGTTACAACAAATTAAAATAGATTCTGGTAGAGCTATTTCCGGGCTTTCGAATGGTATATATGACATTACGCTAGCTAATTCCCCCGCAAAGTTATGCCCAGTTAAATTCAATGCCCCAGGCTACAAACTACAATCGACCGTATCTCAACGGAAAAACAGTCGATTTTCATGATTTTTAGCTCATTTTAAAGAGCTTTTCAAGGGGAATTTTTTGGGGCTAAAAGCGGGCTGGCAGGGACAATTTGCGGAAAAATCTAACCCACCGATAAGCACGACAAAAACCCGCGTCATGTCGGGTATCTTCACGTAGTCGAGCAGGGCGGCCACCCAATCGGCCGGGAACAGCACCACGTAGAAGGACGCCTGGAAATTTGGTGCCGTAATCGATTGCGGCATAAAATTTTTTATGGATTCTGCCTTGCGAGGCCCTTTAAAAACGACTTTTGACCTTTTAAAGGACCATTGAAGGCAAAAAGGAGCGTGTATTGGGTTTAAAAACGATTTTTGAGCCTTTAAAGGGCCATTGAAGGCAAAAAGGGCGTGGTCATTATGGATTCTGAGTTGCCAATTCCTTTAAAATCGAATTTAACTTTTTTGAAGAGCCATTGAAGGCCAAAGGGGCGTGGCACTTACCACAGTCGTCACGAACAGCGTCAGGCACAAATATCGATTGGTGAAGATGGACTTGCGGTGGGCGGAGCCTGAAAAATTGTTTACGAAATGGGTTCTACATTAATTTTAAAAATCCTCGAAGGCATTTGTGAAAAATTGAAACGCATTTCTTCTGCGTAATTACGATTTTTTATATAATTTGTGGAAATTTTTGATATCTTTTAAAACTGAATTTATGATTTAAGCGAAGCTTATTAAGTTTAAATCAGAATTTATATTTAAATCACGCAAAAACAATTATTAAAAATTGTCATCGTCATGAAGGGATCCGAATTAAAAATCGCAGATTTTTCGGACAAGGGAAATTTTTTGAAACTTTTTTTTTTGGAAGCCGGAAATTTAAGTTTGGGATTAGTGATTTTGGACGAGAATTAATTTGAAAATGATATAAAATAAATTCTTACCTTTCGAATACATGGCCACCAGGGTTAGGTATTGGAACACGGAGACGCCAAAGAGGGCCGTACCCTAAAAGCGATTTTTCAGAGGGAAGAGAGAGAGAGAGAGAGAGAGAGAGAGAGAGAGAGAAGAGAGAGAAACTACAGTACCTGCTGGCTCCTTTTCACCTCCTCCTCATCTGGTGGGGACGGGACGAAGGGGATGAACCACGTCTGCTGGCTCGTCCAGACGAAGATGAACAACTGGAAATTAGAGGATTTTATGGCTAATTTTCTCTGCTAGCCTGCCCAATATTTAAACTGGCAACCAGACTATCCAATTACGCGCTGAAAATTGGCCTGGGCAAGCTAGCAGAGAAGATTTGCCAAGGCACCCGATTTTCGGGTCAAAAATTCACTGCTAGCTTGCCATTCAGGCTCAAATGGCCTTCGCTAGCCCGCCCAATATTTAAACTGGCAGCCAGTTAGTCGATTCCCTCTTCCTAGATTCTCACTGCTAGCCCACCTGGGTTGTGAGCATAATTGTAAGTTGGCCGAGCACCGACACCATCGAGGCTGGCGATAAAAGGCGACGAGGCGGTGGCTTGCTGCACAGGGTGTCGTCTGAAAATTGGGATTTCATGGCGTAAATGATTTGGTCACACTTTGAAGCAAAAAGCAAAAAATTTGACGCGGCCGGGAGTCGAACCCGTGACCCTAATAACATTGCGTAATCGGTTTCAAATTGAAGTGTAAGGTCTGGAATGTGCTTTCTGGATGCCAGTTAGCAAATTCTGAGAGTTTGAGGCAAAAAGCAAAAAGTCTGCTGCGTCGGGGAGCCGAACCCGGATCGTCAGATTGCCAGGCGCGGCCACTAACCACTTGACCACGGATTTTCGGCGTCAATTTTTCCAAATTTGAAAAATTCTTTTTGAAACCCACAAGCTTCCGCGGCTCCGAAGAACAACGCGTTGACGGTGATGATGAAGAGGTCGATGAACAGGAATTGGCCATCGGTGAGATTCGTGCCGATCCAGTATAATTGGAGGATGGTGACGAACTGAAAAATGACTTGCCGGCCCCTTTAAAATGACAAACCTGCGTGAGCGAGTAGCCGGCCATGTATTTGAAAATGGCAAAGGCGGTGACGAGAGCGGCCCGCCCCTCTCGGATGATGATTGGCACGCAGCGAATGTCGGGGATCTGAAACGCAGAAAGAGTACTGTAGCGTACTGTATCGTACTTTAGCGTATTGTGGCGTACTTTGGCGTATTCTAGGATACCTTGTCGTACTTTTTGCGTACTGCAGCGCCACTTAACGTACACTCCTTGTTCTCTAGCGTACAGATGCGTACGCTGGGGTACTGGAGCGTAATATAGCGAAAAAGTATAAACGATTAATTACCGAGATGCACCCGATTTTTAGCCAATTTTTCGGTAAAACACATTTTTAAAAAAAATTTTACGCTTAATTTCCGGAGTTTACAGCTGATTTTCTCGCGCATTCTCGCGTACGCTGGCGTACTGCAGCGTACTTTTGGTATATTGGGTCTTACTGTAGCGTACGGTCGCGTACCGTCGCGTACTGTAGCGCACTTTCGCGAATTATGGTCGTTGGATACTCGCAGGAGAATACTCGCAACGTAATTCCCCGGTTGCCGTAGGATTTTACCAGATATTTTGATGCAGCCCATTGTTCTATCATAAAGAATGCCTCATAATGGAAACTAATTCACACTTACTCTAGCGTACTCTAACGTACTGTAACGTACATACCTTTGATGTAAATGGAGCGGCAATCGAAGCCTCGGCATCGGAGAGCGAAATCCCCGCGTGGGCTGCCTAGAAAAATGATGTTTCAAAAACTTTAAAAATCGAAAAATTATGGATGATTTAATTTCCGTGAGGGCGATTTCTAAAAATCCTTCGAAAAATATCCTATGGCCCGCCGCGACTTTTAAAAATCATGCTTCATAAATTTCTAAAAAAGGAAAATTTTTAATTTTTTAGTATTTATCCATATCGTCTATCATAATACCACATAATACCATCTCGTTTTTTATCGGTATCTGACTTATCTTGTAGCCGTTTGGATTTACAAATTAAAGTTTCGAAAAAGCCTAACACCCAAAAAATTTAAAATGTATTAATCTTCGGTAGCTTCTAACGATTCATTAGTCAATTATCTATATAAAAATAATTTTTGATATACAATCTACGTTTTTAATTAATTTATTTAATAATTTAAAAATTGTAAAAATTATTTTAATATCCTATTCTAACAAAATTCTTACAAAACTCTCCATGGTTTAGCTCAAGACTCAAAAATTTAGAAAATCAAGTTTCAAACATTTTTAACAATTAAATTTTTGTGAGCCTTTAATATTTCGCTTCTTGGCTTCTTTCACAATTTTTAATCAGCTGCTAGATTCATAGTTAACCGCATTTTTCAAATCGTTAAAAATCGAAGTTTCAAAAAAAATTTAAAAATAAAATTTATGGAACTTTTTAATTCCCATCCACTTTAATTAGCTAATTCAATATATATTTTTTTATTTTTTAATCCAGAGTTTTATACCTTTAAAGCGGCACAATCATTGGCTCCATCGCCGCACATCGCCACGATATAATCGAGTGTTTGGAGGTGGTTGACGAGGAATTGTTTCTGATCGGGAGACATTCGGGCGAACACGTCGCAGCTGAAAAAAATAGATCTATGGATTTTGGCTTCAATGGCCCTTTAAAAGTCGGAAAATTTGATTTTAAGGCTTCTGGAACGTCAGAATCCATAACCACGCCCACTTTTTGCCTTCAATGGACCTTTAAAAGCCGGAAATTTTGATTTTAAAGGGACAAGTAAGTAAAAATCCCTAGCTCCGCATTCAATTAAAAAAAAGTTTCAGCTTCTACCCAATTCGAATTATTTTTCTGGTTTGTAATCGGAATGCGATGAAATCGGTAAAAATGCGTGGCAGGAGAACTTAAAATAAGCAATTAAAGGCCAAAATCACCATAGTAAAATCACGACTAGAAATTAAAAAATCGAGTTGTCCGAAAAATTACAAAAAAAATAGATTCTTTGTAGAAAATCAAATCAGTTGATTTTTTAGGTAATTTTTAGAGTTCAAGAAATCTGTTTCACTTCGCAGGAAATTGAATAGCATTTCCTGATTGTCAATCCTACTTGAAGCATTTACTGGCAAAAAATAGCAAAAAAATATACTAAAAGGTTCGTAGATAATTACAAAAAAAAGTGTTTTATTTTTTTATCGCCATAGCCGTGGTTTCAATTTGATAATCCTTGAACCATAGTCGACAAAAACATACAAATCTCCAACTTACACTGTCATCAAATTGTCCATTAATTCCGGATATTCGTGGCAGACGACGGCAAATGTTGGGCCTGAAATTCGATTTTTCCTGTATTTTTCAGCTGAAAACTATTAAAAAAAATCATGTTTCAATATTTTGGGTGAATCCACAGTTTCCTGGTTATTTAATGCGCGGTCGAGGCTTTCCAATCAATTAAGCGACAAAAATCTGATTTGAATAGCTTTAGAAAATTCTTCAAATTCCGCAAGGGATCGCTGCTAGCATGCCCCACCATTTCCAATTGATTACGCGATAAAATCAGCAATGCGAGCTGTCTTGGCTGATTTTAAAGGGAACGTAACTCCTAGAAAAGGGGCGTGGTCTGGGTGGACGGCTAGCAGAGATCATTGGAGAGCGTTTCCCTTTAATTGGAACCTTTTAAAGGGAGCGTGACAGCTAGGGGAAAGGGGGCGTGGCGGATCAAAACGGATAGGTTCTCTTTATCTTTTTTAAGCGTCAACACTGTCGACATTAATTTTTAAAACAATCGCAATTTTCGCTTTTCTCATGAAACATCAAAATTCGAAAATTGCAAAAAATTTAATTTTCAATTTACAATGTCGAAAGAGAATTCGCTGCTACATTTTAGTCAGAGGTCACGAAATTTCGAATTGATTTTCCGCTTAAAAAAAATCAAAATTTAAATGCTTCAAAATTTCGGGTGAATCCGAAGCCGTAGAAGATATTTAATTAGGAGTCGCTAGGTATCGAATTAATTACGCGTAAAAACTAATTTCCAAATCTCTAAAAAATGCTTAAACAAAGTGGTCCCGCTCGCTTGCCGCGCCATTTCCAATCAATTAATTACGCCATGAAAATCTGAAATGCCCGCCGTCTAGGTGCATTTAAAGGGAGCGTGACACCTAGAAAAGGGGCGTGGCGTGGCTGGCAAGCTAGAAGAGGAAATTTGGGAGCGTTTCCGTTAAATTCGAAAATTTTAAAGGGAGCGTGATAGCTGGCGTGGCTGAACAAAAATTTGTTTAAAGGAAAGGAAATTTAACCAACAGATTATTAAGTTAAATTTTGGTTTAAAAATTAAAAATTCAAAATGTTTTTTGTCACCGGCAAAGATAATTCAACGAATTTAAAAATTGATTTTTGGCTGAAAAAGGTTTCAAATCTAAACGTTTCAAAATTTCGGGTGAATTCGAAGCCGTAGAAGATATTTAATGGGCCGCCGCTAGGATCTCGAATTAATTACGCGTAAAAACTAATTTCCAAATCTCTAAAAATGCTTAAAATTCCGCAAAGTGGGCCTGCTCGCTTGCCCCGCCATTTCCAATCAATTAATTACGCCATGAAAGTCTGAAATTCCCGCCGTCTAGGTGTCTTTAAAGAGAGCGTGACTCCTAGAAAAGGGGCGTGGCCTGCGTGACACGCTACCAGAGAGCATCTAGGAATCGAAAATCGCTAATCTGACTGCCAGTAAAGCTATTGGCGAGCTAGCAAAGATTCTTTGCGGAAAATCGAGATTTTCATGGGCTCCTGAAGCGAGATTTCGTGGCGTAATCGATTGGAAAACTTGAGGCAGGCTAGCGGTGACCATTTAGGAAGCGAAAATCACTATTCTGGCAGCCAGTTCAGCGATTGGCAAGCTTGCAGAGATTATTTGCGGAATTTTGTAACTTTAAAGGCCTCTTAAAGCAAGATTTTCATAGCGTAATCTAGTCGAAAACCAGCAGAGGTCATTTAGGAGTCGGAAGTCAGAAAATTTTCAGCCGAAAAAGTTTTAAATTTAATTGTTTCAAAATTTTGGGTGAATTCGAAATTTGCTCGTTATTTAATGTGAGAGCGGATGCAATCGGAATTCCAATTAAACACGCGCTAAAATTCCGATCTGGATAGCTCCAGAAAACGCTTCAAATTCGCTGCTAGACTACCCCGCCATTTCCAATAGATTACGACATGAAAATCTGAAATTCCCGCTGTCTAGGTGTCTTTAAAGGGAGCGTGACCCCCTAGAAAACGGTGTGGCCGGAGTGGCAAGCTAGCAGTGATCATTTAGGAAGCGGAAATCACTAATCTGGATGCCAGGTAAGCTATTGGCGAGCTAGCAGACCCATTTGCGGAAAATCGAGATTTTCATGGGCTTCTGAAGTGAGATTTCGTGGCGTAATCAATTAGAAAAACCGGGCAAGCTAGCACAGACAATTCAGGAAGCGACAATCGCTAATCTGGCAGCCAGTAAAGCGATTTGCAAGCTAGCAGAGAGGATTTGCGGAAACTACAGACTCCAGACTCCAAACTACAGTAACCCACCGGCTATGCAAAGCTGATAATTTCCCTGTAATTCCGGGCTCAGGGGATCCGAATTGAGCTGCTCGTCGAGGATGTCTTCCGAGGAGGAGACACTCTAGAAAAATCAAAAAATTATTTATACTTATTTAAATTGAAATTAAATAATCAACGTAAAAAAATTAAATTTTAACAATTTTGAAACGTATAAAACATGAAATTCCCTAACAACTAAAAAACTTTTATAAATCAGACCAAATCAAATCAGATCATTAATAAAAAACAAAACTTTAAAAAATGATAAAAATGAGAGAAACAAAATAAAAACAATTAAATACGTGGAAATCTCGAAAATAACTAAAATAAAAGCCTAATTCGAAACCTAAAAAACATATAAAAATCGTGTTTGTAAAAAATCAAAATACCAAATTTTTGGGCAAACTAGTGAAATACATCTATTCCAAATTAATCGAGAGCTCACAACCGCAACTTTGAAACATTATGAAACCTAATTTTTTTGAACTTAAAATACACTTCAAAATTAGGGAAATTCAACCAGAGAAATTAAATAACTATAACCAAATTTATTGAATTAAAATAACTACCGTAATCCGGAAAATCCCTATGCTCTGAAATTAAAAACAATTAATCACGGGAAAATATCTCTAAACATCTCTAAATCTCCGAAAATACATGAATAAAAATCAGACTTTGTCAAACTTAGGACCCTACAATAAAAAAATTAGAATGCCATAATAATCATATTTTCTAACAAAATACGGAGTTGACCAGATGATACATTAATTGAGAACTCAAGCCCGCAGACTTTAAAAAAAGATAAAACATCATTTTTAGCTTAAATTTAAATAAAGTAAAGTTTAGCGACAAGGGAAGTCTTAGAAAATTACATAGAAAATTAAATTTATGTAACTAAATTTATCGGATCCAATTAGCTACCGTAATCCGGAAAACCTACATTTTTAAAATCCATAAAAATCGTAGTTTCTAAAAACTGCGAAATTTTTGGAGGAGTCACGTGAGGGTCCAGGATTGATTCCGAACTCAAACCCGCAAACTTTAAAAATGAGGAAACATAATTTTTTTAGTTAAATAAAATAAAAAATTTTTGGCAACGGAATTAAAGAAATAAAACAAATGTAGAACCAAGTTTATCGAATTCAATTAGCCACCGTAATCCGGAAAATCTTCTGATTTTGACGTCGTTGCACCTGAGAATCGATACCGGTTATCGTCCAATGATTACCGCTCAGAAAAATTTTCGGGTTTTGGAAATTTTTGAAACGCATTTTTTTGCTAAATTACGCGAAAAGAATACTGTCAGAATTACCTGTCGTAACGTGAGCTGGGTGCGCCATCAAGAGTGCCGTTAAGGGCCTTTAAAAGGCCCTTTAAAATTTAACCCTTTAATTTTTCGAAGTTTAAAGGACTGTTGAAGGCAAATGGGAGTCTCGGCGCTATGGATTTTGACCTCTGGGGCCTCTAAACTAGTTTTTTTTTGAAGTTGTAAAGGCCCATTGAATGCAAAAAGGGGGGCGTGGTCTCGACGTACCGTTCGATTTGGCCGAATAATGCCGCATTCCCTGCCCACACTGAGTGCCGTCAACAGGTTGTCCCCCGTCACCATTACCGCTCGAATATTGGCCCTAAATTGAAATTTTGAATGGTTTTAAAAACGAGTAAAAATTGTTGTTAAACCTTAAAAAAATTATTTTGGTGGTCTTTATTTGAAATTTCATTACATTTTCGATTTTTCGATTTTTGCTCGCCTCCAATTTAAAAAATTAATGACTAACAGCTAAATAATTCCTTTTTAATAATAATAATAACTTCAAATTCATAAACTTTTAACTAAATTGCAAAATATGGTGCACCCAATACGATGGAAAAATTGCCATGATCGATTTTTCCTGAGAACCCTAAAGCGTTGAAACATTTCGGTTTTCCGCCAAAATTTTTCATTTCTGTAACGATTTTTTCGATCCCGTTTTGCTCCTTTTTGTGTAAACTGAAAAAAATAAAAAATAAAAACTTAATTACTAAAAATCAACGGAAAATTGCATCTTCAGAAAAATTCTAAGATTTGCAAAAATTTGAAACATGAAATTTAGCAACGTTTTTACTTTTAAACTGCCGCAAAGCTCGTCGCTATTGAAATCGCTAATATTCGACGCCTAATCATTATTATTAGTCCAAAAAAATTCTGATTTCTAAAAAAATCTGAAACATTTGAATTTTTAAAAACTATTGAAGTGTGGAAAACCCGGTAAAACCACCGTGAATTACCAACGTAAAAAGGTTTGGAGTTTTGGAAAAAGACGAAACCAAAAATTTTTTACCGAAATTTACTCCTTATTTTGGCGAATTTTACTTGGGAATTAATCCCATCTTTGGAAATGATTTGTCAAGCAAAAAAGACAGGCGGAATTCAGATCTCGAAATTTTTTGTTAATGGGAAAAAGTTGAAACGACAACTTTTAAAACCGCTGATCATGCGATCCACCATTTTAGTAAAATCTGTAACATTAAACTCTCGCCAGTTTTTTTTTGTTTTGTTTTTCGTTTCTTAGTTTTCCCATCGGAGAACTCAAAACATTTAAAAATTAACTTCTACAAAATTCTTTTAGTACTTCGAAAAATGTTTTTCTCATTTTTCACAGAACTCACTCTTAAAAAAATGTTTAAAGCCCAAGCTAGGAACGATCACAACCTTTCAGTAACTAATTTTTTTCCAAATCTTCGGTTAATTGGAAGTGTTGAAACATTTAGATTTAGAAAAATTTTTTCTCGTCGTCAATCTATTTCTGGTTAGCTTTAATTCTTCTATAAATACCGTACCTATTCAGTTCGTTGATAACCGGAAGTGACTGGGGCTTTAGTCGATTTTCCATCACGATCAGGCCCAATAACTCGAGGCCCGTTTCCACGCTATGGCGAGGGACTTTTTGGGCCTTCGCGAAACTGAGCACGAGATCGCGCTTCGCTACCTGGAATTCGACGACATAATCGATTAGAAGATAGCTCTCTCCGGCCCTCTCTTGCTCTCTCTCTCGCTCTGTCTCTCTCTCTCCCTCTCTCTTTCTTTCTCTCTCTCCCCCTCTCTCACCGCAATCAATCGATATCCGTGTTGTGCGTATTTGTTGACCGTCTCCAGGTAGTCGTCCGGCACGGTCGTTTTATCACACAGCGAGAGGATCATCTCCGGGGAGCCCTGAAAATAAAAAAATGCATTAAAATTCAAAATTTGTAAAAAAATGTTTTTCGAAAATTGGAGGTTCCGCGATTTTTCAGGTAATGATTACCGACAACAAAGGATTCTGTAAAATTCCGTAAAAAGGATAGTAGGAAAAACGAATAATAGAAAGTGCCTTGGAATACAGCGTCATTTTTCTGCCCGTCTCCTCCACGGGGCTGTTCACGATCACCGACATTCGCTGCAGGGAGGAGCTGAAAAAAAGGTATTTTTTACGTGTTAAAGGACCATTGAAGCCCTTGGGCTCTTGTCTGCTCCTTTAAAAGGCAATTTAGGATTTTAAAGGCCCATGAAGGCAAAACCCCGGCCTCATGGATTTTGACTTGCTGGGTCCTTTAAAATAGTTTTTCTGGTTTTAAAGGACCATTGAAGGGAAAATCGACGCTACCTGAACGTGAACTGCCTGATGACGGCAAAATCGGAGCTCCGGAAAATCGGGACGTCCTCTGGCGGGGGTTTGACGACGGTGGGCTGGACCGTGTCGAATCGCGAGATCTCGTCGTCGCTTCTAAATTGGATTTAATTTAATCGATTACGCAATGAAAATCCGGGCCGTTAGGCAAAAATTGCAGTCAAAATTAAATAAACACAAAGAACATAAATAAATAAGCAAAACTAAAATTAGCCAAGAAAGCGATTTTTATTAAAAAATGTTTCGAAAATTAATGAAACTGAAAAATAAAATGTTCTTAACGAATCCTTCATTCGAGTTGACCTTCAATAGGTAAAATTACATCGAAAAATTGGGAATACGGTATGGGACAGGCTAGCTGGGATTCTTTGCGGAAAATCCGGGATTAATCGATTACAAAAGAAAAATCAGAAATTAAATTTTTGCCTGAAAATGTTTCAAACATTTCCAAATATAATTCAGACCACAAATTGTCAATCCTTGGTCGCAATTTGGTGAGCAAAATTAATCCATTAGGTCTTCAAATGAATTAATTACGGCACGGAATTCGGTGAACTTAACTGGTTACGCAAGGAAAACGAGAGCTGTAAATTGGTGCGTAGTGAAACGTTAAAAAACTAATAATTAAGCAAAAAATGGTAATTTGAAGAACAAATGTTTCAAAAATTCGCAAAACTCAAAAAAATAAAAAATTATTAATGGGTCCATCCTTCTGGCTTGCAACCTACGCGTCTCTCTCAAAAGCTTGACTCACGAAAGAATTGCTAAACTAGATTTTAAAAAATTGGAATTATGGTAGCGGGCAGGCTAGCAGGGATTCTTTGCGGCAAATCGGGGTTAATCGATTATGACATGAAAATAAGGAATTAAATACTCTCTTAAACCATGTTTCAAAAAATTTCCAAATTTTACTCGACGAATAATTGTCAATCCCCCAGCGTGATAAGCACGATTAATTAATTATACCACCAAAATGCTCAATTACGATATGGAATTCGGGGAATTTAACTCGTTACGCCAGGAAAATAAGGGGTGTAAATTGGCGGGTAGCGGAACGTAAACAACTAAAATCAAGAACAATGAAAATTTTGACAAAAAAATGTTTCAAAACTTCGCCAAACTCAGAAAACTAAAAAAGTTATTAATGGCCTTAATTAAAAGGGGTTTAAGTTCCATGAAAATAGGAAATAATTGTTCCCGAAAAAATGTTTCATCCGGAATTTAATGCTTCTTAAAAATTGCTAATCAAATTACAACCTGATCCGAAAAATAATTCATTAGCCCATAAAAATAACCGATTTCGGCATGGAATTCCGGGAATTTAACTGGTTACGCAACAAAAATAAGGGGTAGTGAAACGGTATAAAAACTGGAAATCAAATAAAAATCGAACTTTTAAGAAAAAATGTTTCAAAAATTTTACAAGGTAGAATACTAAAAACAATATTAATAAGTTTAGTTATCATCCAGGCTTACTCGCCCCTCTCAAAAACTTCGTTCGTAAAAAAATTGCTAAAAAAATAACATTTTAAAAATTGGGAGTACGGTAGGGGGCAGGCTAGCAGGGCTTCCTTGCGGAAAATCACGGCTTGATCGGCTTCGCCACGAAAATAAAGAATTAAATTTCCCCGAAAAATGTTTCATAGATTTCGAAATTTAATTCGTCCTAAAAATTGCTAATCGAATTCAATTCTGATCCGAAAAATAATTCATTAGGCCATCAAAAATAACCGATTACGACGGTATGGAATTCCGGGAATTTAACTGGTTACGCAAGGAAAATAAGGGGTGTAATTTCAAGAGTAGTGATAAGTATACTAAAACTAATATCAAGAATTCAACCAAAAGAAAGAAAATCTAAAAAATGTTTCAAACGTGTACAAAACTCAGAACAGTAAAGTGTTATTAATTCTTTCTTCGTCCAAGCGGCCTGAATTTTAATATGCACGACAAGGAACAAAAAAATGCTGTACGGCAGGGGGCAGGCCAGCAGAGCAACTTTGCGGCAATGGGGGTTTAATAGATTCCCAAAGAAAAAGCAAGAATTAAATATTCTCTTCAAAAATGTTTCAAAAATTTCCTAATTTATTTCGGTTCCAAAATTGTTAATCCAGAACAAATTTGATCCAGAAAATAATTCATTAGGCCGATATTAAATTCCGGAATATAACTGATTACGCCATGAAATAACGGGGGTAATTTGAAGCGTAGCGGAACGTCCAAAGAAAACTAAAAATTAAGCAAAAAATGGAAATTAAAAAAAATGTTTCAAAAATTCGTAAAACTCAGAAGACTAAAAAGAGGATAAGCAGTCCATTGGTTGGCTTTGAACTTACTCGTCCCTCTCTAAAGCTGAATCTACGAAGGAATTGAGAAAAAAAGGCTAGCAGGGATTATTTTTGGAAAATTGCGGTTTAATCGATAATGCCATGAAACTCGGAAGCCAATTTTTCTCTTAAAAATGTTTCAAAACTTTCCTAATTTATTTCGGTTCCAAAATTGTTAATCCAACGCCAATTTGATCCGAAAAATAATTCATTAGGCGATCAAATAAAATCGATTACGTCATGAAATTTACGGAATTTAATTGATTACGCAAGGAAAATGAGGGATGTAACTTGGAGCGTAGCGGAACGCAACAAACTAAACCTAGCAAAAAACGAAATGTAAATAAAGAAAAATGTTTTAAACATTAGCAAAACTCAGAAAAATAAAAATATATTAATTATAGCTTGTTTCGGCTTGCAACTTACGCGTCCCTCTCAAAAGCCGGATTCGTAAAAGAATTGCTAAAAATAGATTTGTAAAAATTGGAATTACGATAAGGGGCAGGCTAGCAGGAATTCTTTGAGGAATTTTTGCGCCGGGCAAGCTAGCAGATACCATTGAGGAAGTGGGAATCGATAAACTGGTAGCCAGCTAGGCGATTGGCAAGCTAGCAGGGACAATTTGAGATTTCCGAGGCGAGCTAGCAGTGATGCTTTGCCCCAAAAACCCGGCTCGTCGGCAAATGGTCTCTGCTAACTTGCCCACGGAGATTTTTAAGCTGCGAATCGATAAACTGGCTGCCAGTTCGGCCAATGGCAAGCTAGCAGAGACCCTTTGCGGAAATTTCGGAAATTACCAACCTTTCTGAGCCGCAATTCTCATCAATTGTCCAGCGGCTTTGGTTGAAGAGGATCAGGTCGAGGGGATCGCCGTGGAGCACTCCGTTGATCCTGAAAAATCGATGATCAATTACCTGGCGTAATAGGTTAAACCCGGGTTTTAAAAAGCGAAAAATTGTGAAAATATCAATGTCGAAGGATGCGATTAAAAGTTAAAAACCTTTTCTTGCTAGGTAATTTTTTGAAACATTATTTTTCAATTTCTACAAAACAAAAATTTGGAAAACTACAATACTTCTTGAAAAATAATCGATAATTAATTACCTGGCGTAATTGGTTAAACCTGAAATTTTAAAGGAAAAAAAAACGTCAAAGGAGCAATATGCGAAAACTAAAGCTTAAAAAAATAAAGACTACTTTTAAAAGTTTAAAACCCGATTTTTGCCATACATTTTTTAAAACATTCTTTTTAAATTTTAAATTGAAATAATTGGCGAAAATTCATTACCCTGAATAATGATCCATAACTGGCCTAATTGATTAAACGCGGAATTTTAAAGGCGAAAAATTGTGAACATATGATTATCGGAGAGTTGCCATTAAAAGTTTAGAAACCTTTCCTTGCTATATAATTTTTTGAAACATATTTTTCATTTTGAAGAGCCCTAGAAATTGTGAAAAACGCCATTAATTCCGGGCAAATAATCGATAATTAATTACCTGGCGTAACTGGTTAAACCCGGAATTTTAAAGGCGAAAAATTGTGCTAATCCTCGGCAACTACTTGCAATTAAAGGTTCTACATCCTGTTCATGCTGTACGTTTTTTTGAAACATATTTTATAATTTTAAAAATTGTAAAAATTGTAGAACACTGCATTACTATTATTAATTTAATTACTATTAATATATACAATATCGCATAAACGAGATTAAAAGTTTACAACCCGATTTTTGCAATACACCTTTTTGAAACATCGTTTTCAATTTTAAACTTTAAAAATGGCGAAAAACAGCGCTCTGAAAATTAATCCATCATTAAATTCCTGGCGTAAAACCTTTTTGTGCTATAAAATTTTTGAAACATGTTTTAGCCGTTGTAAAATTATAAAAATCCGAAGACGATTCCATTAAAACTCCATTAATTCTGACTAAAATCGATAGCTAAATAACTGGCGTAATCGGTTATGCCCAAGCCTCTGAAAACGGAGGGAAAAGACGCGATGCATCTGGCAAGAAGCGGTTGATTTCATTATCGGAAATCAACCGCTTCTTGCTAGATGACTTTTTGAAACATTGTCTTGCAATTCGGAAATTTTAATTCCATTTAAATTCCATTTATTTTATTAATGTAATTTTCACTTTAATTATTTTCATACGATTAGCTTGGAATTTAGGGACAGTTTCCGCGATACAAATCAAAGTTCTTTTTTTTGAAACACAGTTTTTCTAAAAGTTTTTAAACCTTCAATTTAAAAAATTGTTGAAAACTCTTGCTATTTTTAATAACGTCTTTACTATTACTTCAATTCTACAAAAATTAATTTAATTTTAGATAAAAATACCTGGTTAATGAATGGCAGGTGGCGACAGCTTTGATGATTTCTCCATCCCTCGGCAGCTCCCGTGGCAGCATTTCCGATGTTTCAGCCCCAAAATGAGAGGCGGCGTTCTGGAAATGCGCTATTATTTTTTCGATGGTCTCGTTAATTTGTTTTTAAAAATTTGCTTGAAAATTATTCTTTTTTTCTTTTTAAAGCACCTAATTACTTACTACGAATAATTATTCATATTTTGATTTTTCACAAATTTTAAAGGTTTTGTACTTAGCTTTTCAAAAAAATGCTTTTTTATTACGCTTTTTAGTTCAGTGATGAACGCGCACTGTTTGTTTTAAAAATCTTCTATTTTTAATAAAACGTTGAAACATTTTTTTGTGGAATCTGATGAAATATGATTTTTAGGCTGATTTTTTAGAAAATTTTTCTTTGAACAAATTAATTAAATAGCGCGTAAAGCGCAAAATATGTATGTAAAATGGCAGCTAAAAACAATGGCAAAACGGGCGGCTTAGAAGTAATTATTACCAGATTGTTAAAATTTTCAGCAAGTCAAATTTTCGAAACATTTTTTCAGATTCTACTATTTTTCCAATCTTTTGCCATTTTGGGCTACACTTTTTAATCCTAAATTTGTTATTTCAAAATCTTTGTTATATATTTCCATATTTTGTTTTATTTATTTGTTAATTTGTAAAATAATATTTTAGTTGATGTTGCGCGTAACTCCTGCTAGAATTGGCTTGTTTTTCCAATTCCGGACTTTTAATAGTTTTGAAACATTTGTAATTTTTAAAAAATTTGATTTTGATTTTTATTTTAAGATTATATCGTAAATATTTATATGCATAATTAACGATGATATTTAGCAAATTTAAATCACAAATTTCCTACCGTAACTGCCGGCTTGACGGCGCGCATCGTGTGGAAATCGAGGCCGTCTTCGGTGAGGGTACCCGTTTTGTCGAAGCACACCTGAAATTTTGTTTTTATTTCAATGAATTTTCTTAATTTTAATAGCAAAATGAATTAAAAGTATATCCTATTAAAAAAATGAGGCTATACTAAACCAGTCATCAACTGAATCACAAGATTTTTGAAAATCTTTGGAGATTTATGAAACATGTTTCACAAAATCGGGTAGCCAAAACAGGCGAATTTTTTCTTAATGTTGGATTGCTTCGAAGATGTTTATAATTTTTTAGCGAATTTAAATTAGCGTTATCGTGGTTTTTGGGAGTTAAATTTAAAACATACCGAGAAAAATCAAAATTACCATTTTTCGCTTTACGATAATTTTAATTTAGTTTAGGTTGTTTTTTGAAAAGAATACAGATTTAACCCTTATTTTATTGTAATTCATTTACAGCAATTCACTTCATTTTACAAGATCTTGATTTAAAAAATTTGTTTCAAAAATTCTAAAAATTTAGTATCTTATCCTTTTTCTTAATTAAAGTCGAACTTGGGCCCGATATTCCTTACAGTAATACAAAAAGTAATCGGGATTTTTTGTCTTTCTTAATTTTAATAGATGAATAAATCAAATTAGATGCGATTAATCAAAATTAATGCTTATCAAAAAATGCCAAGATTAAGAATCGTAATTTTTCGCGATGATTCAAAATTTCTGAAACATGTTTCGAAAAATCTGGTACCCAAAACGCGAGAATTTGTGGCAATCAATGTGAAGTTCTGCTCCAAATTTTATTAGAGTTTACCTTAAAGAATTAATTTTAGGATCCGAATTGAATTTATTAATTCACTTAAATTTTAATTCAATTAGAAATGAATTTATTTGATGCATTCAAAACCTAAAATTCAAAGTAACCATTTTTCTTTTTTATGAATTGTAGTATTGTATTTCACTTGATTAAAAAAAAAATACCGATTTGACTTTTAAAAGTTTGCGCCGCTAAATTTAACCATAAAAAAATTTGTTTCGGATCCTTTCAATACCCTGCATTTTTAGGACATGGCAATTTCTTAGTGGTGCTGTTTAATAGAAATTTAATTTTTTCAGAAACATAAATTTTGTATCGCTAGATTTTATAGCGTGTAATTCACTAAAAAAAGTTTGTTTCACAAATTTTACAATTTCAAAATTTAGTTGTTTTCTTAATAATCGGTGAAAGGTTACTTTAATTTGCATACAGTAATAAAAATTCAATAAATCTAATGGTTCCTTAATTTTAAGTTATCCTTGTTATAGCCAGACTTTCATTTTTAATTTTTTCCCGTTTTTCTTAAATACAAAATTAAAGTTTTTCACTAGAAAAAGTGGGTTTCAAAAAGCTCCAAATTCAAATCTTAATTTGTTTTTTAATTACACGCTCGTTGTGGATACGATATTTCCTACAGTAATACAATTTTAATAGATTTAATGACTTAATTATAGCAACGCAAAGGCCCGATTTTTAATTTTAGAAAAAATGGGTTTCAAAAATTTTTAAATTTCAAAATTTTTTATTTTATGTACTGGTTTCCAGCGGCGCGATTAAAATTTTCCTACCGTATTTATCGATCCACACATCGGAATTGTCGACGGCGAAATGCAGAAAATATCCTTCCGCTTCAGCCGAATCTGGGCATTCGCGTAGACCAGGGTGATGGCCGCTGAAAAAAACGAGTAATTCCGCAAAGAATCCCTGCTAGCTTGCTTGCGTTTCTAGGTGTCACTCTCTCTTTAAAACATAAAAAAAAACCCATAGAACTTTCCCCAATTATCTCGGCTAGCTTGCCAAGACTCCTCAACCGATTACGTTACGGAAAGCGTGTGACAGCTAGAAAAACGAGCAGGCTAGCAGAGAAATTTGAGGAAGACGGGGCGGAGTAGCAGAGATTCTTTAGGAAAGCAATAAATTGATTTTGGTAATTTTTAGTTTATTGTGTGTTTCAAATTTTTGGGTGAATTCGCAAGAAATGGGCGCTATAATCTCCGATGCGTATGTGAACAAATGATCTCTGCTAGCTGGCCCCACCTTGATTTTAATTGGACGGCTCCCATAAAAGGAGCTTTGCCTAGCTGTCCAGATCTCTTTAAAATCGCTTGGCAAGCTAGCAGAGATTCGCTAGGACAGCGGGGTTTTCTAGTTTTTGATGTTTCAAATTTTTGGGTGATTTCGGAAGAACAATGGGGTTTAATACCATGTTTTCACTTGTTAGTTGTCTCTGCAAGTTAACCACCCTGATTTTAAAGGGAGCGTGACACCCAGCAAAAGCGCGACCTAGCTGTCTGGAACCCATTAAAATCCGGTAGGCTTGCAGAGATTTTTTGAAACATCAAATTTTTTGAAGTCGCTCGCGATGTCGCCAATTTTTTTGTAAATTTCAAAGGAAGATTTAATGGTTCGTAGTTAGTTTTGCTCCCAAATGGTCTCTCCTAGCTTGCCCAGCCCGATTTTAAAGGGAGCGTGACAGCTAGGAAAGTGCCGGCTGGCAGAGGCCACTGCGGAATGGGGGCAAAAAGCAGAGATTTTTTGGGCAAACGATTTGTTAAATATTTGATGTTTCACATTTTTGAGGGAATTTCGAAGAAAAATGGGACATAATGTAGCCCCGGCATACTGGAAAATTAATTCTTCGCCCTACCGCACTGATTTTAAAGGGAAAGGGACACCCGAAAAGGGGCGTATCTAGCTGTCTTGAACCCTTTAAAATGGGACAAGCCAGCGGAGATTCTTTGAGAAAACAAATTTTTCGGGTCTTTGGCGATGTTTCAATTTTTTTGGTAAATTTCGAAGAAATGGAGGATTCAATTTAATGACTAGCAGTTGGCATTGATTCCAAATTTTTCGGCTCGTATTCCACGCGTTTAAAAGTGAGCTTCTAATTTTTGAGGCAGAGCGACAGCCGGAAAAGGGGCGGGGCCTGGCTGTTTCGGACCCCTTAAAATCGGGTAGGCTAGCAGAGAGTCTTTAGGAAATCGGGTTTTTAGTTTTTTTTTTTAGTTTTTATGTTTCATATTTTTGAGTGAATTCTGAAACAAAATGAGATTCCGAAATTATTTCTTCTAGTTTGCCCGGATGGATTTCAAAGGGAGCTTGACAGCTGTAGAAAAAAAGGCAGGCTAGCAGGGACCATTGGGGAATGGGGCAAAAAAGCAAGCTTCTTTGGGAAACCGATTTTTTAAATTTTTGATGTTTCACATTTTTGGGTGCATTCGGGAATAAAATGAGATTTAATGTGTGCGGCTTCGTTCTTTCGATTACAAATTATCTCCGCTAGCGTGTCCCCGTTCTTTTTAAAAGGGTGCGTGACAGCTGGGAAACGCGCGTGGCCTAGCTGTCACCATCCCTTTAAAATGGGACAGCGAGCAGAGGCTCTTTTGGGAAACCAAATTTTTTAATTTTTAGCGATGTTTCATAGTTTTGGGTCAAACCCGAAGAAAAGCTGGGTTTAATAGGTCCTCTGTGGTAATTGCCAAATGATCTCTGCTAGCTTGCCGAGCCCGATTTTAAAGGGAGGGTACCACCTAGAAAAGTGTCGGCTAGCAGAGGCCATTGCGGAATGGGGCAGGCTAGCAGAGATTCTTTGGGAATAATTGTTTTTTCTAATGTTTTCATGTTTCACGTTTTTGGGTGAATGCGAAAGAAAAGTCGGATGTAATCGTGCGTCTTGATACTTTTGAACCAAATGATCTCTGCTAGTTTGTCCCGTCCGGTTTTTAAAGGGAGCGTGACACCTAGATCAAAGATGAATTTGAGCAATAAATTTAATTTTTCTTAGTTGTTTATGTTTCAAATTTTTCGGTTAATTGGCAAGAAAGGCCGGATTTAATGATGATCGTCGTTTTCCGATCCCAAATGATCACTGCTAGCTTGCCGACCCTGATTTTAAAGGGAAAGGGACACCAGAAAAAGGGCGCGGTCTAGCTGGCACCAGCCCTTTAAATACGGCGAACAAGCAGAGACGCTTTGGAAAAAATTGATTTTTTTTGATTTTTTTTTGTTTTAAATTGTTGGGCGGATTCGGAAGAGAAGTTGAATTTAATGGTCGGTCTTTGTCATTGAAATGATCTCTGCTAGCTAGCCAGGCTGATTTTAAATTTTTAAGCCCGACAAAAAGGTTTGCGAGCAGAGGATTTTGAGCAGGGGAAACCGGCAGAGATTTTTTGAGAAATCAGGTCTTCAATTTTAATAGGTTTCAAATTTTTGAGGAAATGGAGTAGAAAAATGCATTATAATGTCCAGTCACCATATGTTGGCTCCCAAATAATCTCGGCTAGTTAACCGCCCTGATTTAAAGGGAGAGCGACACCCAGAATAGGGGCAGGCTAGCAGAGAGCATTAGGGATTGGGGCACATAAGCAGAGTTTCTTTAGGAATCAAATCGAACTATTTGAATTTTTATGTTTCAAATTTTTGGGTGAATTCAGCAGAACAGCGTGAGATAATTCCAATCTCGCGTCGCTTATCCCCAAATCCTCTCTGCTAGCATGCCAGGCCCAATTTTAAAGGGGACGTGACACTCAGAAATGGGCGTGGCCTCGCTGTCTCCCTCCCTTTAACATGAGGCAAAAAACGGAGATTCTTTGAAAAATGAATTTTTGGGTTGTGATGTGTTTCAAATTTCTGGGTGAATTCTGAACAAGTCGGAAATATAATGGCTTGTTGATGAGCGTTATTGATGAACAATAATCTCTGCTAGCTTGCCCAGAAAATCTTTGCGGGTGCCAATCCCTAGATTGGCTGCCAGTTCGCATATTGGGCATGCTAGCAGTGACATTTGAGGAAGGCCGGGCGAGCTAGCAGCGGTTCTTTGCCCCAAAGTCAGGCACTCCGGTGCAAATGGACTCTGCAAGCTTGCCCAGAAATTTTTAAACCACCAATCGATAAACTGGTTGTTAGTTCCGCTATTGGGCAGGCTAACAGAGAGATTTGAGGAAGGCAGGGCGAGCTAGCTGGGATTCTTTGCCGAAAAATCGGCTCTGCTGGAAAATGGTCTCTGCTAGCTTGCCCAGAAAATCTTTGCAGGTGCCAATCGCTAGACTGGCTGCCAGTTCGAATATTGGGCATGCTAGCAGAGAAATTTGCGAAAGGCCGGGCTAACTAGCACAGATTCTTTGCTCAAAAAGCGGGTATCCCAGGTAAATCGTCTCTGCTAGCTTGCCCAGACTTTTTTAAAAGGTATCAAACGATAGTCTGCCTGACAGTTTCGCTATTCGGCAGGCAAGCAGAGACCATTTGCGGAAAGTTGCGCTTAAATCGATATTTCTGACCTGGAAGCGCTGGCGGGACGACGATGGTGATCAGGTCCGAAGCGCGGACGATGATTTTGAAAATGCCCTGCCCTCTGGAAACCATCACTCCGACAGTATACGCAAAGCCCACGCAGGCGATCGACACGAGAAAGCCGATAAACTGAAAAATTAGAAAATTACAAAAAATAAAAATTCGCCATTTTCTTTTTTTAAATTCTCTAAACACTCTAAAATTTGAAATAATAATTTAATTAATATTTCTAAATATTGAAAAGCAGAAAATTACCTTGAACAAATCCTTGGTAAATTGAAAATCAACAGGTTTCGGGTACATCACGGATCTGAAAAATGTAATTAAATAATTTTAAAAAAATTTAGATTTTCGAAAAGTCAAAAAGCTTAGGTTAAAAAATGTGTTTTTCGCGCATAAACACATAAAAAAATTTCCAAAGTTAATTTCGCCTTGTTTTACCTAATGAAAAATAATCCAAACAAAGTTCATTTTAAATCCGAATGTTTCATAAAATTTTTGTGTTCCAGCTGACTTCAAAAAGTTAATTCGCTGGGCATCATCAAGAAAACAAATAAACAAACAAGAACTAAATTAATTTATTATTATTATTATTATTATTATTAAATTAAATTAAAAATAAATGAGATCAATTAAAGCCAATAAATACTAAATATAAAATGGAATATTTATAGCACAAGAAAGCATATGTTTCATGAAAATTTGGTATTGCCAGAAAAATGGCGTCGCTAATCCAGCGTTTTTGTTCACTACCGACATCTCGGATTTTCTAAGCTACAAACTACAAAATCCAGATAGCTAAAATAATAAGCCGGCTACAAGCTACAAACGAAGGTAAAAAAAATGTGTCGGATTAAATTTTAATGTTTCATAAAATTCTGGGATTAGAGACAAAATGAAATGACCGATTGGTTACGATTTCAACTCGGCTGAAAACGCTGTCCAACTATATTCCAGGGATTCCGCCTACAGACTACAGGCTACAAATTCTGCTCCTCCACCGACTATAAGCTACAAAACAAGATAAGATAAAAGAAAAAGGTAAATCCAGGCTATAAGCCACTAAGTACAACTGTAAAATACAACATTTTTGGGACCAATAAGCGAATGTTTCATGAAAAATTGGGTATTGTCAGAAAAAAGCAGACATGGCAATTTCGGTCGGCCGGCCGCGGCCGACCGGCCGACCATAAAAATCGGCCGTTTCCGGCCGCCGACTCATGCAATGACTTCCGGTCGGCCGATCGGCCGGCCGACTTTTGGTCGGCTCGCGGCCGCGTCGGCCGGCCGACAATTCACACTTGAGAAAAAGTTTCACAGAAACGTGTCGCTGGCGCCTCTAGATTTTGAATAAATAAGGAATGGGTTTGGGCATTGGTTTTCACTATTCCCTAGGATGCCTGCCTACCAAATTTTATTTAAAAATCTTTATTTGATGTGGGGAAAGCGTGCTTTTTATGTGAACCCTGAATTTTTTTTGGAAGGTTGCCAGCTTCAAATCTAATTCAATTTTGTAGTTTCAAGTCACGCAAAAATTTAGTCAGGGTGTTTCTATGACGAGTGGGCCTTTAGCTTCCTGAAACTTTTTTTAATTGAATAGTTTTGCGGCGATGAAGCAATTAGTGATGATAAAGCAAAGCAACAGCCACGTCAAATCCGTTGTAATCACGTCTAACCCTGGACCGTTGCAACCCCCATTATTTAACTAATTTCCTCAGTCTAAACATTTTTGGCCAAGTAAATCCCTTCATTAGCATCCAAAAATCCAATTTGGTTGGGTTTCGGCGTTTCGCGCGGCCGGCCTATTTGCCGGCGATTTGCCGCGGCCGCATTCTAATTTTTTCGGCCGAAAAAGCCGATCGGCCGGCCGATTTGCCATGTCTGGAAAAAAGCTTCGTTAATACTGTCTCGTTTTTTGATGACTGAAATCTCGGCATTTCTAAGCCACAAACTACGAAATCCAGATAGCCAAAATAATAAGCCGGCTACAGACTACAAACCAAGATAAAAACACAACTCTTAGGACGGTGATTAAATTTCAATGTTTCGTAAAATTTGGTATTCGAGAAAAAATGAAATGACCAATTGGATCCGGCTTTAGGTCTACTCAAAATGCTGACTAACTACAAAACTCAGACTACAGACTACAGACTACAAATTCGGCTTTTCTCCACGGAATACGGGCTACAAAATACACGCTACAGGCTACAAACCCAACCCCAATTTTTTGCATGTTTCAGAAAATTTTACAGCTCAGGGAAAATTGAATGGATTAATTAGGCGTGTTTCGTCGAAAAAAACTAAAATCTAGGCTATAAATTTAAAAACGCTTAAAACTGTTTTTAATTGCTCGATTTACTGGGCTTACGTTTGCTACAAAATAACTTAATTAAAACTCATAGGAAAAAATGCAAATTTTTGAAATGTGGAGGTTTTTGTCAAAATTTTTAATGCTTCACGACAATCTGGTACTCCGGAAAAAATCGATGTGATGATTCGATAGCGTATTTTGAGGGCCAAAATAACAAAAAAAAGCCAAAAAAGCTAACAAGGAGACGTTTTTTAGTGTGAATGGAGTTTTAAGTTGAAACCAGGCCTATTCTGTGCAGAATTTTGCGCTGATTCCGATGCTGTTTTTCAATTTGCTAAATAGCTGATTTAAAAGTTACATATTTTAAGATAATTTTTGAGCCCAGAGTAGCATATGCTATGCTGTGCTACTTTTTTTTTTATAACGTTTAATTTTGTTTAATAGCCCCTCTTGAGAATTTTTTTTTGATTGAATGGTATTTGATTAGTGGGTACTGCCGAAATTTTAATGGGAAAAAGGGTGTTTTTTACCCTTTCCCCTACAAAAAAGCAGCCCATACCAGAGCATTCCCGACCGTAGGCCGGGTGCCCCGGGGGGGTGCCGCTCTCCCTGCGCGCCCCCCAAACCCTGGGGGGGCCCCCCCGGGAGTGGGCTCTCTGGGAAACCAAGAAGGGGTTTCCTGAGGAAATTTGGTTTTTGGGGGCCCCGGAAACCCCGCAGCCCCCGCCCAGCTTGGATACCCAAAGTTGCCCCCGATTGGGGGGGGTTTTAACTCAAAAACCCCCCCAAAATTCGAAAAAGAAAAAAAAAAAACCCCCCCCCCAAAAAAGGGGCCCAAAAATTTTAGGGGGGGAAAAAAAATTTTTTTTTTGGGGGTTTAAAAAAAAAAATTTTTTCCCCTTTTTTTTTTAAAATTTTTAAATTTCCCCAAAAAAAACCCCAAAAAAATTTTTTTGGGGGTTTTGGGCCAAAAAACCTTGGCCCCCCCGGGTTTTTTTTTAAAAAAAAAAAAAAAAAAAGGGGGGAAAAAAAAATTTTTTTTTTTAAAAAAAAATTTTTTTTTTTGGGATTTTTTTTTTAAAATTTTTAAAAAAAAATTTTAAAAAAAAAAAAATTTTTTGGGTGGGGGAAAAAAAAAATTTTTGGGGCCCCCTTTTTTTAAAAAATTTTTTGGGGTTTTTTTTTTTTTAAAAAAAAAAAAAAAAAAACCCCCCTTTTTTTAAGGGGGAAAAATTTTTTTTAAAAAAAAAAACCCCCCCTTTGGGGTTTTTTCCCGGGGGGGAAAAAAGGGGAAAATTTTTTTTCCCCCCCCCCCCCCCGGGGGGTTTCCCCAAAAATTTTTTTTGGGAAAGGAAAAAACCCGGAAGAAAGGGGGGAAAACCCGTTTTTTTTAAAGGGGGGGGCCCGGGTTTTGGGGGCCCCCCGGCCCTTTTTTGGGTTCCCCCCCCTTTTTTTTTTTTTCCCCAAATTTTTTTAAAAACCCAAAAAAAAATTTTTTTAAAACAAAAAAAACCCCCCCCCAAAAAATTTTTTTTTTCCCCAAAAGGGGAAAAAAATTGACAAAAAAAAGGGGGGGGCCCTTTTTGGAAAAAAAAATTTTTTATTTTCCTTTTTTAAAAAATTTTTAAAAAAGGGGGGTTTTAAAAAAAAAGGGCCCAAAAAAAAAAAAAAATTTTAAAAGGCTTTTTTTTGGGGGGGAAAAAATTTTTTTTTTAAAAAAAAAATTTTTCCAAAAAAAAAAAATTTTTTTTTTTAAAAAAAAAAATTTTTTTTTTTTAAACCCCGGGGGGTAATTTTTTTTTAAAAAAGGGGGGGGAAAAAACCAATAAAAAAATTTTTTAAAAAAAAATTTTTTAAAAAAATTAAAATTAAATTTTTTTTTCCCGGGAAAAATTTAAACCCCCTTTTAACCAATTTTTTTTTTTTTTTTTAAAAAAAAAAATTTTCCCGGGTTTTTTCCAAAATTTTAAAAAACCCCAAAGGGAAAAAAGGGGTTTTTTTTTAAAAAAAAAACCCCAAAAGGGAAAAAAAAAAAAAATTTTGTTTTTTTTAAAAAAAAGGGGAAAAAAAAAATTTTTTTAAATTTTTGGGGGGGAAAAAAAAAAAAAAATTTTTTTTTTTTAAAAAAAAAAAATTTTTTTTAAAAAAAAATTTTGTTTTTTTTTAAAAAAAGGGGGGAAAAAAAAGGGGGGGTTTTTTTTTTAAAAACCCAAAAAAAAAAAAATTTTTTTTGGGGGTTTTTTTTAAATTTAAAAAATTTTTTTAAAAAAAAACCAAATTTAAAAAAAATTTTTTAAAAAAAAATTTTTTTTTTTTTTAAAAAAAAAGGGGGAAAAAAATTTTTTGGGAATTGGGCCCGGGGCCTTATTTTTTTTTAAGAAATTCCGAGGCAGACCACAAAAATCGTAATCTAATGTAAATACAATTTAAACTATCCTCGAATAAAAAACCGAGACTTAAAAACCAGAAAATTTTTGCAGGGGAATTTTCAATTTTTTTTTCTTTTTTATGTTTCAAAAAATTTCCAAGGGGAAAAAGGGGGTTTTATAGTTATTCAGATTTAGGGAGGTTTTCTAATTATTTTGCCGAACCATAAAAATAGCTTATTTCTAATATTGAACTTTTAAAAATTAAATTTAAACAAAATCGTGGGCCAAAAAAAAAATTGTTTAATTCCCTTTAATTATTTCAGAGTCCCAATTTAATCCTAAACAGGAAATGGCAAAAAAATTTTTATGTTTCGTAGAATTTGGGTAATCGCGAACAATTGAACTCGATAATCGGCCCCGTTACTCGGATCAAAAATTTCCAATGCAGACGACAAGTAAAACGTGATTTAATGTCGATCTAATGTGAAATAGAACTAATTAAACACTATAGTTAAAAATGAGACCCGAATTATCGAATTTCCTGCATTTTTTGATGTTTCACAAAATTTTCAGTTTCGGCAAAAGTCGTGTTCTATAGTTGGTCAGATGGAGAGGGGTTTTCTAATTATTTTGCCAATCCATAAAAATCGCTTATTTCTCACATTAATTACTCAAATTCAATAAATTAAACACAACGTGGCAAACTACAAAAAGATTGTTTAATTCGGGCGACAGCGTCCTACAGCGTCCAAACCATGTACATGTTTCAAAAAATCTTCAGATTCCGGAAGAAGCTATTTCGTCCATTTTAGGAACATTTTCACAGGTCATAGAATTTCTTACTTTTTTGCCTCTTTTAAAATTTTCTCGGATAGGTAAAAATTGCAATTATTATAAATAGTGCCGGTCAATAAAAATTAATTTTGTCGCTGGTGCGAATGTTTCATAAAATTTGGGCGATCAATAAAAATAGAATCAGTTAATTCCCTGTCGTATATCTGCCAAAAAATCCATAATTTTAACGCAAGGCTACAAAAATTAAATACCTCAAAAAAAATTCCATCAGCAAATTGTCTAAACCCGGCAAGGGCTGCAAAAATTCATTTTTAAAAAAACCGACAACGAGTGTTTCATAAAATTGCACGAATTCCGAAAAATTGAAAAAGTCAATGCCTCTACCAGTGCGTACTGGCGAAAAATCCCGAAATTTGCCGGCAGGCCACAAAAATTACAATACGCAAAAATTACGCAAAATACAGACTACAAACTCCACGAGAAAATGGTTTAATCCCGGGCTATAAACTACAAAAATTGACGTTTTTAAAACCGACAGAAACCGATTTCAGAAGCTAATTGTTTGCATGTTTCAACAAATCTTCAGAATCGGGAAAAATTATTTCGTCAAGCAGTGAATATTTCACGAGTGCAAAAATTCTGCCTTTTTGGTTGCTATAATTAAAAGTAATCTTATTAAAATATGATATCTGAATTATTAATATTATTAAAATCATTTTTAAATCATAATGTTTCATAAAATTCCACTAATCCAGAGAATTTGAAAAAGTTAATTCCGCTTTTCCTCCTCCTTTGAATTCGCGCTGCAAATAATTAAATTTATAAATTAACTAGGACCTTGAAAATTCCTAATGATAATTTTTTAAAAAATGTGTTTCTTTAAAAATATAGATATAAAAAAATTGCTTTTGCCAATTTATTTCATCAGAATGCCTCTATCAGCAATCAATTTTTATCAAAATCCGCGTGTTCATAAAATTGCACTAATCCAGAAAAATTGAAAAGATTACTTATGCATCGTCTTTACGAATTGGCCAAAAATCCCCAAATTTAACGCAAGGGTACAAAAATTAAAATACCTTGAAAAGTGCGCAAGCTACAAACCACACAATCCACGAGAAAATTGTTTCATCCCGGGCTATAAACTACAAAAATTCAATTTTTCAAAAACCGACAAAAACCGATCTCGAAAGCTAATTGTTTGCATGTTTCAAAACATCTTCAGAATCTGGAAAAAGGGATTTCGTCAATGGTTGTAATTTTCCATTTCATCGAAGTTTTTCTATTTTTTGCTTGTTAACTAATTCAAGCAATATTATTAAAATCTTATATAAAATATCATATTTTAACCAATACTGTTATCAAAACAATTTTGTAAAACCGAATGTTTCACAAAATGTCCCGGATCGCGAGAAACTGAACCAATTAATTCGCCTTCGATCAGGATATCGCCAAAAATCCCCAAATTTAACCCAGAGCTACAATAATTAAAATACGAAAAAACTACAAAATACGTACGCAAACTACAAACTATAAGCTACAAACTACCGTACCTCATCAGCTGCCCTTTCGTGGTAGAGTAAGCGGTGCGGAGGACGATGGCGCGGACCGGCTTTCCACCATAATACCGAGTTTGCAGCACTAAATGGTCCCTGCTAGCTTGCCTTGCTTGCTTTTTTCTGGCTTCCCGGGCCCTTTAAAACCAATTAAAAATCGGTTTTCCACATTTTAAAGGGACGTTGAAGGCAAAATCCCCAGAAACTGACCTGCGTTCCACAGTACAACACATGCTTCGAATGGCGTGAAAAATCGAATCTGGCTACCGTATCCTCGGGCTGGTGATCGTCGCTGGTGGTGAGGGCGACCTGAAAAAAAGCATTGAAACTATAGGAATCGCTTAACTGACATCCAGCCTACAGACCACAACTTTTAAATCAAGGCTACAGACCACAAAAAATTCGCCAGGCGAACGACCCGGGTTCGACTCCCGGCCGCGGCCAACTTTTTGCTTTTTGGGAATTGAGTAGATTTTTCGATGCTAATGGCTGAACTGTCAGCCAGACTACAAACTACAATTTTTTCCAGCTTACCTTAGTAACCGGAACACTCTCCCCCGTCAGCATCGACTCGTTGATGATGACGGTTCCGGTCATCAACACCGCGTCGCAATGCATCATTCCGCCGTGTTGGGGCACGAGAATCGTATCTCCGGGCACCAGCTAAAATTTTAAGGGTGTTTGCAATTGTAAAAATCGACCCCTTTGGGCTACTAGGTCTCGACAACTAAGCGGAACCTCAAATTACGCAACAAACTTCTAAAAATTTTTCTTAAAACGTTACCTGAGAGCTGTCGAGTTGCGTTACTTGGCCACCATTTCGAACGACGTCCACCTAAAAAAATAGCAATTTAAAGAGCCTAGAAAGCGCTAAAATCGACCCCCTCCCTCGACTAGGTCTCGACAGATCGGGAATTAACTCACAGGTCCGCTGGAGTGCACCATCGATCGAAGCTTTGTCTCCTGTTTCCGCGTCTATAAATCGGAGTGAAAAAGTGTTAAAAAGGCAAAAAGCAAAAAGGAGTTGCCGCGGCCGGGGGTCGAACCCGCGAGTCCGATTTCTCGAGAATCGCGCCTCCGAATGCTTCGAAATTGTAGCATCCGCTTTTCTGTCTGTCAGTTAGCCGTTTTTCATCAAGAATTCTCAAAAAGCAAAAAGCAAGACGGAGTTGCCGCGGGCGGGGGTCGAACCCGCGACCCTCAGATCACGAAAATCACCATTTGTAGCGCTCCGGAATTTTAGCATCCGTTTTTCTGTCTGCCAGTTAGGAGATTCCCAGCAAAAATTCCCAGAAAGCAAAACGCAAAGCCTCGCTGTCGCGGCCGGGAGTCGAACCCTCGACCCATTTCCTGATAGCAAAAATTTTACCTGTATGACGTCAAGACTAATCGACGTCAGCGACATCAACACGATGATGGACGCGTAGATTTGGTACTCGTCCGAGTACCAGATTCCCACGCTAAAAATGTATTCTTGGTTTTTAAGAAATTTGAAAATAACTTTAAAAGCTCAAAAAATTAGGGCAAGCTAGCAGGGATTGTTTGAGAAGACAACTTACATAGGACAGACCAGTTGAATAGTCGCACTTTGTTTTTGGAGTTATCAAAAAAATGTGCTACATAGAATTTTCAACTCCGGATTTTTTTCGAGATTGCATTTTCCAGCAGTCGGATTTTCTAGCGTATCGGATTTTAAATACGATTATCGTAGCGTAATCGATTAAGGAAGGCGAATTTCGTAGCATCACCGGATAAAGCCATTTATTTTCATGGCGTAATCGATCGGTAGGAAATAATTTCCTCACGGGCCTCAATTTTCCGCCATTTTGATAGCGTAATACGATAGATCTCGTTATTTTCATGGCGTAATCGATTATATTGTGACGTATTTTCATGTCGTAATCGCTTATTCCTTACCTGAACACTTGAAAAATGTAGAACGGGCTGATGGCCTCGCAGAAGAGGAGCACCAGAATTGAGCGGAGCACCACCTCGATCAGGTTTTTGCCGTAGACGGCCTGGCGCTGGGAGACCTAAAAAAGTATTGATTTAAAATTTTCAATTTCAAATATTTTTTTGGAAAATTGTTTCAGATTTTCGCTGGGTCTCAAAATTTTGAAATTATACAATTTCCAATTGGCACTATCTTTTATTTTCTGAAATTTGAAAAAATCGAAACGTTGTGCGTGCGTCGAATCGAACACCCGAAATGGCCGGTTCATTCTCGTGCTCCCACGAAAAATGAAGCTCATAAACATGAAATTTTGTTCGAAAAATGCGTTGCAAATTTTTACTGGGTTCGAGAATTTTGAAATGCTACAGTTTTTCTACGCTCTTCACGTTTTTGCCAGATGTCGCCAAAACTGAAAAATGCAATAGTACGTCGCTTCTGATTTCAGAAAATTATTCAAATCTCATGGATGTTTTTAAAAACCAGGGAAAGTGGCCTTGTTTTCTAGTGTCCCAACGCCTTTAAAACGAACAACAAAACCCACAAAATTTCATAAACTCAAAACTCAAAAATTAACAAATATGTTTCAAGTTCCTGCGGGGTCCCAAAATTTTGAAATGATACAATTAGGTGTCGGTATCGATGTTGCTATTTTACGAATATTGGAAAAATCGAAACCTAGCCTTTTTAAAGGGACTGGGACATCCGAAATGAGCAGGGGTCGTTCTCGTGCTCCATCTCGTGCTCCCATTTAAGACGCAGCTCTTTGCCATCAAATTTTGTTCGAAAAATATGTTTCAGGTTTGTATGGGATTTTGGAAAAATTGAATAGTGCAGTAGACAGAGGCTATGACTGAGAAAATTATCCTGATTTAAAGGAGGTTTTTTAAAAGCTGAGAAGGCGCGGGCTTCTTTTCTAGTGTCTCAGTGCCTTTAAAACGGAATGCAACGCCTACAAAATTTAATAACTAAAAAAATGGAAGAGATCAGAAAATATAGTTAAATTTTAAAATTCTAGAATCCCAACTTGCCGAAGGCTTCTACTTTCCAAAATTGAACAAATCGTGACCTAGCCGTTTTAAAGGGACTCGAACACCCGAAATGGCCGGTTCATTCTCGTGCTAATTCTCGTGCTCCCACGAAAAATGAAGCTCCTAACTATGCAGTAAATTTTGTTAGAAAAATATGTTGCAAATTTTTGGTGGGTTCGACAATTTTTAAATTCAACAATTTCAATATCCCAGCGATTTTATACTTTCCAAAATTGAAAAAACCGAAACCTATCATTTTAAAGGGACTGGAACACTAAGAATGACTGGCTCGTTCTCGTGCTCAATCTCGTACTCCCACGTAAAATGATGCTCCTAGCCATTAAATTTTTTTAGCAAATTATGTTTCAAATTGTTACCGTGTTTCGGAAAATTGAGAACTTCAATTCCTCTATAGACTCGATTCCTGTACAATTTAAATATTTTTAAAAGTCATATTTAGAAAAATGTGTTTCAAATTTTTCGTGGGTTGGCTGGTTCGGCAAAAATCTGATGAATGCAAAAGCAACATCAAGAATTTTCTGGAATTTTAAATGGCCTTCAAAAGGGGGGTGTGGCCTTATTTCCCGGGTGCCCCAGCCCATTTAAAAAAGCGATTTTATTAAGAGACATTTATTTAAATTTTATTAAAAATTTATTTAAATTTTAAAACTGCTAATAATTTACAATCCAGTATATTTGCAAAAAAAATGTTTTAACTCTTTACTAAGCGGGATGAATTTGGAAGAATATAATTGCTGCTCATAAAGCGTTGGCACAAATATTCCGATTTTAAATGCCCTTTAAAAAGGGGCGTGGCTAATTTTTCAAGGGGTCACAAACTTTTAAAATTACAGAAATTTTAAAACAATATAATCTGCTAAAGTTTAAATAGTAAAAATTAAACATTTTGCAATTTTGAAAAATGAGTTTCAAATTTTTCCTGGGTCCCAGAATGCTGAAACGATCTAATATTGTCTGCGTATGGTCTTGTTACCTCTGAAACTAGGAAAAATCGGCACGAAACATAATTCTTTCTTGTTAATTACGAAAGATTTTTTCGAATGCCGAATTACCATTAAAAGGGCGTGGCTTGATTTTCTAGATGTGCGAACCCCTTTAAAGTACGATTCCCGAAAAACCAATAAATTTAGTTGACAAATTAAAAAATATGTTTCAAACTTTTCCAAATTGAGGGTGAGTTTGGAAGACATAATTTATTTCTTGTAAAGCCTTGTGACAGTTATTCCTAATTTTCGATGGCGATCAAAAAGGGGCGTGGCTGTACTTTATAGGTGTCCAAGCGCCTTTAAAATTAAAGCGATGCTGCAAAAACTCACTAAAAATTAATCGAAAGCAAATTTTAGTTATTGAAAAATATGACTTTTAATTTAAAAAATTTAAATGACCAAGTGGGGATGAATTTGGAAAAATATAATTCATTCATGCACCAGATCCGCACAAATATTCCGAGTTTTAAATGTTTTTGAAAAATATGTTTCAAGCGTTTTTCGTTTGGCAGTGTTTGGGAAAAATATAATCTACTTTCTGAACGGCCTTCTTTTTTAAAAGACCTTTCAAAAAGTGCGGGGGGGTGGCTGTATTTTTAGGTGTTTTTAAAAGTGCCTTGCCCGAAAATTCCAAAAGTTACAATTTTCAATTCAAAAAGCATGTTTCAAATCATTGCCGGTTTCGGGCGATTTTAAAAATGTAGAATAGCTTCATTTGCACTGCTCAACTCATTTTTCTCAAATTTTAACTGCTCTTCAAAAGGGGTCTCTTTATTTCCGAGGTGTCCCAGCCCCTTTAAAATTGCGAAGAATTCAAAACAGCAACGGCTGCTAAAAATTTATATTTTAAAAAATCAGATTTTTCTTTTCCAAAAAAATGTTTCAAATTTCATGGAGTTTATTTTAGATTATTTTTTGTCGCGCTCCGATTTCTAAAGGGCCATCGAAGGCAAAAAAGGGGCTTTATTTCCGAGGTGTCCGAGCGCTTTTAAAATTACGAACAATTAAAATAGCCACGACTGCTAAAAAGGTGAATTTTAGAAAAACAATTCTATTTTGGAAAAAATGTTTCAAATTTTCGCCCGGCCCAGGAGCAATCGAAACGTAACGATCAAAACCGAACCGCTGATATAATTCGATGACATGGTTTTAAATTTCTTTTTCGGCCAAAGGTAGAATGTCTCCAACGGGACCTAAAAACTGGATTTTATCGCGTAATCGATTAGGCAAAAATTCCATGGCGTAATCGATTTTTTACCGATTACGACATGGAATTCTAATCGTAATTTCATTGCGTAATCGATTGAAAAATTCGAGCAAGCTAGCAGAGATCGTCTAGGAAAGTTTTAATCATTTACGCCCTGAAATTAAGGTATAAAAGAGGGCAGGATAGCAGAGATCGTTAGGGATATTTTAAAGGACCATTAAAGGCACCCTACCTTCGAATCCAACTCGGAAATCGGCAAAAACTCCTCCCGGTCGGCGAACCACACAAAAGCCACCTTCCTGTACGTGAAAAATCGAGGGCGATGCGCTGAAAAAAAAATTGTAAACCAAAACTTTTTAAAGGGCCATTCAAGTCAGCTAGACCACGCCCCGTTTCGCTTTAATTAGCCTCTAATCGCGACGTGAGAAAAATATGTTTCGATGAAGTGCATTCCTTGCCGCCGATCGGCCAAACCAATCGGCAATTGGAATATCTCAAAAAAGAGGCGTAGCCGGCACAAGGGCGGCTACGCCGGAATTGCCGCAAAAATCCTATGATAATTTTAAAATTAACAGGACAGAATTATAGAAAAAAAAGAAATAGATAAAAATTGGTATGAAAAATATGATATCTTAAATATGTTTAAAAACCAAATGTTTCAATTATTTTTCCGTAATCCGCGCCTAGGCAATCGATTAATCGGCATTCACAACATTCACCACCAACACCTCGATTTCAGCACGATAGCAAGCGATAAGTTTTAATAGTTTAAGAACCAATTTACTGGGCCCTAAAGGACCACCGATGGTTGATTGTTTCAAGGTTTTAAAGGCCAATTAAATGCAGAAAAATGGGCGTGGCTATGGATTTCTGCCTTACCAATCCCTTTAAAATCTGATTTTCCGCTTATTAAAGGCTCATTGAAGGCAAAAGGGGCGTGGCCCACCTGTTCGGTAATTCCCATCACCGTCCGGGAGTACCACATCGTGGCCGTCACGATTTTTCATTTTGTGGATCTCGCAAAAATCGATGGTGCCGTGCTCGTCTCTGAAAAAATGGAAATTCCCAAATGGTCTCTGCTAGCCTGCCCTACTCGATATAAATATGGTCTGCCTCCTCGAACGTGCAGCCGACCGCCCGGAACCAGATGTACCTGAAAAAAAAAGCGAAAATTGGGGCCGGTGAAGTGAGAATTTCATAGCGTAATCGGTTGGTCTCTTCGATTTCATGGCGCAATCGTTTTACGACCGCTAGGTCAGCGAGCAGCAACCATCTAGGACGCTTTAAAGGGGCAGTGAAGGCAAAATTCCATAGCGTAATTGCTTTTACGAAATGATTTTCATAGCGTAATCGAATAGATCGGTCGATTTCATAGCGTAAGCGGTTAGTATTTGTATTTTTATGGTCTAATCGTTTTCTGGACCCTAGGCGTGCTAGCAGAGATCATTTAAGACGTCTTAAAGGGACCGGGAAGTCAGATTTTGATGGTGTAATCGATCTGGCTGTCCGAATTTTGTAGCGTAATCGGTCTGAAAACCCGATTTTGATAGCGTAATCCCTTTTCGGTCTCTGCGTCAGCCAGCGGAGATCATTTCGGAAGTTTTAAAGGGACAGTGACAGCAAGATCCTCCTACCATTTCTTGCTCCAATGCAACAACAACCGAAAAATGCCGAGCGTCAGGATTGAGGCGGCGTAGAAGAAAATCTGAAAAGGGTTGCTTAGGCTTAGGCTTAGGCTTGGGCTTAGGCTTAGGCTTAGGCTTAGGCTTAGGCTTAAGCTTCAGCTTACGCTTAGGCTTAGGCTTAGGCTTAGGCATAGGCTTAGGCATAGGGTTTGAGCTTAGGCTTAGGCTTAGGCTTAGGCTTAGGCTTAAGCTTCAGCTTACGCTTAGGCTTAGGCATAGGCTTAGGCATAGGCTTAGGCATAGGCTTAGGCTTAGCTTAGCGAAAAAATCCGATTCTCGCTAAACGCACCGTTCTGAATATGGTAGTCCGGTAGGCCCGGATGTGGAGTGTGTCTTCTTCTGCAAAAAAAATCACATTTTCTCAAAGAATCTCTGCTAGCTTGCCCCAAAAAATGCACAAAAAAGGTAAAAATTACCATTTACGAGAACTGCTTCATGCCGGTCCTTTCCCGAACGCTCATGCTGGAACGAGTCGCCTTTCGAGGGGGCATCTGCTGAAAAAAATGGATTTTAAAGGACTGTTCAGGTCAGAACCAATAGAAGCCACGACTCTTCTTGCCTTCAATGTTCTTTTAAAACGCTTAAAATCTATTTTAAAGGACCCGGGAAGTCAAACGTTTTAGAACCCAACAAGCTGCTTTTCTGGATTTTTGATAAAATGTTTCAAAACTTTAGCTGGCACGTAAAAATGGGAAAATGACAATGTAACTTGTGTATGCTTCACTTCAAGTTCGACTCTTTTAAAGGGCCATTGAAGGCAAAAAGGGGCGTGGTTTAAGGTGCTGAACGTGCCTACATTGCCAACATTCAAGCTCGTTGAATTAGGAAAATAGCTGAAACATGTTCCCGGAAAACGGAAAAATGGAAATGTTAAAATCTCCTTGGTTTTTTGCCTTCAGTATCCCTTTAAACCCCGAAACAATCGATTTTCAAGGCGCCTGCAAGTCGAGGATTTTAGCACACCAAAAATTCGATCTTCTAGATTTTGAAAAAATGTTTGAAAAATATGGTTGGTTCGTGAAGATTCAAAGATTGCAATCGACTGCCCTCGTGCGATCCTTCTAGTTTCCTCCACTTTTAAAGGCACATTGAAGTGAGTGGACGGAGCTTATCGATTTTGACTTTCCGAACCCTTTCAAATCGATTTTTTTTTTTAAAGGACCATTGAAGGCAAAAAGGGGCGTGGCCTAGCCTAATTCTTACCTTTTTGATTGAGCGGCATACTTCTTTCGTTGCCCGTCATTCCATACGAATTCTGATGTGGAATCCGAATCGAGGTGGACGAGCCCTCGCGTCCGCTCGTGAGCCTAAAAATTAAAAAATTAACCAATTATAGTTTTAATTTTGTAAAAGTTTTCTAAATTGCAAAAACCTACTTTATCACTATTTGTTTAAATTATTCAAGCTTATCTAAAATCCAACCTTCGAAATTTAATAATTTGTTAATTTTTTAAATTATTAAAATGGGCAGGCTATTAAATAAACTAAATTAATGAACTTAAAACACGAATTTTTTTTGTATTTAATTGATTTCTAATAATAAATCCGCCTATTTATTGATTTCGGTTTTTAAATTGTAGAGCACCTGACAAGTATTATTTTCGGAAAATGTTACCGTTTTTCAATAAATTTTGAAACGTATTTTTTCCAATCTTTCAAAAATTGCCCTGCTCAAATTCTATTCTTTAAAAGTAATTCAATTGTCTTATTGGGTCACCGTGATTTATTAATTTTGATCGAAAGAATTTCGCGCTTATTTTTAGTGGTTTATACCAACGAAAATCCTACGACTGAATTACCAGAAAAATTCGCACCCCCTGTTAACTTTTTTCGAAACGCCTTTTTTTAAAAATTTGCTATTTTTGTTAGGCATTATTTTTGTTTCTAATTCGTTTTTAGATGATTTAATAACGCAAAACCTGACGCTCACCTCCATCTCTCGCTTCGTCGAATCGAAAATTCGCAGAATTTTTGACTTAAAAATCTGGATTTCGAAAAAGGTTAAAAATTGGCAATTTGGAACGAGTATAATTAGGAAGAGTTGCTGAAGAGGAATGCTATATATAAAAAAAATTAAATGATCGATCTGTAAATTGAGCGATCAAAAATTTGTAAAAATCCTGGGCAAAAATTATATGTTTCATGGAAGGCTAAAAAGATGAAAATTGGGTATTTATGATTATGATGAGTTTCCAGGCTTCAATCCGAAAAATTTAAATAAATTAATAGCGTTTAAAAAGTGAATGTTTCATGGAAATTAAAAAGGACAAAATCCGGGATTGGTCCTCATTTTATGAAGCTCTGAAGTCAGAAATGCAGCCTTAAAAGCGTCAATAGGAATCAGGGCGTAAATGGGAATTTAGCGGAACTTGATGAAAATTAAACTAGCGTAAGTACTTAAGTAATTAAAATCAATAAAAAAATAGTTTTTCTACTCAAAAAATCAATGTTTCGTCACAAAGGAAAAAGTGGAAATCAGAAAAAATGGGAATACCGGGTTCTTATTCAGTTCTGTAACGCAAAATTTCATTCGAAAAACGCGGCTAAAATCGGTGCGTAAAGTGGAGTCTAACGGAATTCAGGCCGAATTTAAATAGATTTAAATCGAGTTACATTATCCAAAAATGCTAGCAAAAACGGGCATTTTAGGCGAAAATCAGGAAAATACGAAATTCGGAAAAATTAGGACGTAAATAGAAATTTGGCGGAATTTAACGAGAATTAAAATACTGTATGCCCATTAAAAATGTTATATATTGAATTTAAGTAATTGTAAATTAACAAAAAATTCGATTTTCACCTCAAAAAAATCAATGTTTCGCTAAAGATTAAAAAGTGCAAATTGGGGAAAACGTTAATTTTAACACTTTGGCGGACAAAATATTAATTATTTAAAAAAGCAATGAAAATTTGGGCGTAAGGAGGAGCTTAGCGGAATTCGGAAGCCGCCAAAAGAGAATTGATTATTCCGGTAATTTCCCTAGCCCCTGTGTCTCTCTTTTGGGTACAGACTACAAAAAACGGCAGAAGGGGGCGGGAAGGGCATAACTGATAAGGGCTGACCATCAGATAGACACGAGGGCCATCTGTCTGCACCCGAAATTTGAATTAAATTAAATTAGTTTTTAAAATAAAATTTAATTATTAAAAACGTTAAAAATATTTAGCTGTCTGCCCCCAGAATTTGAATTTAACTTAAGTTTAAAATTTAATGAAAATGTAGGGCTTTCGAATTATTTAAATACCGTAATTTTCAATTTCGTAAAATAACAACGTATTTAATTTCAAAATTAATTATTAAAATGCCTCGAAATCGTTATGCCGAATTAACCGACCAGAAAATTCTGGCACTATGGATTTTTGTGAAACATTTATTTTTCAAAATTTACAAATTTCGCGAATTTATTTTTTTGTCAAAGGCTTGCTCAAACTCGAGTTTTTTATAGCGGAAATATATCCTACTATATATAAAAAAATAGTGTCTGTGTGTGTGTGTGTGCATTTGCATGCAACTTCCGTCCGTATGTTCCAGTCGTATCTCGATACAGGAAGTAGTGAGGGGTATGTACGATATGTCATTAGGTGTGTAATGGTCATGACACGACTGCACACCTATCAAATTTTTGAAAAAAAGCTGTTTTCGATATTAAAATCAGGTTTTTGTGAAAATCTCGCCCGACCTCTTTCTTAAGAATTAATTAGCATACGCCGGAAGTGACGCCAGCCTATATAAAGGTGGAGAGAGCCGCTCTTCTCATTTTTTGTTCGTGGGATGCGGGTGGAATGATGCAAAGTGTAACCTTTCATAGGGCCCAGACGGGGCCAGGGTTGAAAAGTCGCGAAGCGGTTTTTCAACCCTGGTAGGAAATAGTTTTATTAATTTTTATGTTAATTCATTGATATTCAAATTTTTGAGTTTTTACTCACCGGAAAAGTCGATGGAAAAAGTGGGCGGAGCTTCTGGTTCAGCCAGTCGAAAAATCGAGCTTCTTTCTCCTCCTCTTTTTCTGATTCTAAAATTCATAAATTTTAAATGGAATAAAAATATTAAAACAATATTTTCGTAGAAATATCAATAAAATCGCAAGTTCTAAACGAATTAAACCGATTACGACAAAAAAAAATGTTTTTAGAGCGCGAAAAATCCGGCTAGCAGAGATCATTGAGGAAAATTAGGGAAATTTTTTGAGGGCAGGCTAGCAGGGATTCTTTGCGGAATTGGATACGGCAAATCCGAGTAAATATTGAAGAAGAAAGAGTAATTGCAAAAATTTTAAGCCTTTTTTCATGGAATAAAGTTGAAACATAATTTTGTTTAAATGAAAAAATTAGCTTTTTAACTTTTAGCAAACGGGCAAAATAGCAGAAAAAAATTTGAGAATTTCAGGAAGATTGGCTAATTTTTGGGGGCAGGCTAGCAATGATTCTTGTTGGATTTGGAAAAGGCAACTTTTGGAACTCAGCCGCGACAATCAATTGCGAAAATTTCGAGCCATTTTGAATGGAATACAGTTGAAACATCAATTTTTCGAAAAATTCGAAAAGCTTTTTTAAACTTTTCTGGCAGAGGTAAACTGGCAGAGACCATGTAGGAAATTCGGAGACCTTCGCAAGTTTATGGGGGCAGGCTAGCCGGGATTCTTTGCGGAATCCGAGCAAATCCCAGAGAATGGACCAATAAATTACAAAAATTTCAATCTATTTTGAATGGAATATAGCTGAAACATACATTTTTAAAAATTGCAAAAAATCAGTTTTTGAACTTTCAGGGAATAATGCCGACTAGCAGAAACAATTTGAGAAATTCGGGAATATTAATAGACTCGCATTGCTCAAAGACGGGCCCATTTTTGGCAACAAAAACCTGAAACACATTTTTAAAAATTGTAAATCAGTTTTTGAACTTTTAGAGAAAAAGACAGTCTAGCAGAAATAATTTGAGAACTTCAGGAAGCAGGCTAGCCGGGATTCTTGTTGGATTTGGAAACGGCAGTTTTTGGAAGCCAGTCGAAAAAAAAATTGCGAAAATTTCGAGCCATTTTGAATGCAACGAACTTGAAACATCAATTTTTAAAAAGGCCAAAAAATCGGTGTTTTTGACTTTTATGGAAATATCACGCCTAGCAGAAATATTATGAGAAATGCGGGAACATTAACAAATTTTGGGGGCAAACTAGCAGGGATTCTTTGCTCTAGTGGAGATGTTCAGGTTGACCGACAAGACTTCATCGAAATTGACAAAATTTTCCGCCGTCCTGTGTCCCAAAAATCAGAAACATCAAAAATTGAAAATAGAAAAGAAATCTTTAAGGTTTAGTTAAGGACAGGCTAGCAGAGATTCTTTGCGGACTAACTCCAAGCGCGAAAATGGCACGAGATTACCCGGGAAACACTGCTTCAAATTTGCCACAGTTTTTGTACTGAAAAACAGAAACACTAATTTTCAAAAAAATAGAAAAATTCTATTAAATGTCTGTTGGATCCCGGGGCAAGCTAGCAGAGACTCTTTGGGGGAAAAAGCTAGCAGAAATTCTTGGCGGAATTCTAAGCTTCCAATTTGCAATACATATTGAGGGCAACACTTTCATGTCAGGATTGCTTCAGAATTTCCGAATTTTTGATCCCAAAAACCAGCAACATAATTTTTTAAAATTCAAAAATCGGCTGCGACGCTGGGGGAATTTGAGGACAGTTAGGGATTTTTTTTTGGCCAGCTAACATGGGTTTTTGGTGAAAATGGAAACGGCAAATTTGAGATTAGAGACGGAAACTGAATTGCAAAAATTTTGAGCAATTTTGAATGGAATATAGATGAAACATACATTTTTCAAAATGGTAAAAATCCGCTTTTTTTAACTTTTCTGGTAGCGGCAGACTAGCAGAAACAATTTGAGAAATTCGGGAATATTGGAAAATTTTTGGGGGCAACCTAGCAGGGATTCTTGTTGAATTTGGAAACGGCAACGTTTGGAACTTAGTCGAAAAAACAATTGCGAAAATTACGAGCCATTTTGAATAGAAAAAAGGTGAAACATCAATTTTTCAAAACTGCCAAAAGTTAGCGAGTTCAAGGCTCGCAGAACAAAAAATTGAGAAATTTGGGAAGATTTTTTTGAAATTAGTAATTTTTTGGGGGCAGATTAGGGAATTTCTGGATATTGAATTACTAGAAACTGTCTAATTTTGGGTACCAAAAATCCGAAACATCATTTTTCAAAAAAATGAAAAAATTCTAGAAAATTCCGATAGAAATCGAGGGCAGGCTAGCAGAGATTTTTTGTGGAATCTGGCAAATCTCCAAAAAAGTTGTGGAAAGTGGCTTTTCCAGGGGGTGCCGCCCGATCCAGACAGGCAGGGAAAATCTCATAAATCATCAGGAGCGTGGAGATTCCGCTCTCTTCTACTCCCACCCCCGATGTCACCTTTGAATCTGCCGAAAAATCCTCCCAGGGCAGGCTAGCAGCGCCCATTTGCCCCCGGGCGCCTGATTTTCGAAAAGTATCATAGCTGCTAGCTTGCCCTAGAGCCCCAAATTTTCTCTGCTAGCCTGCCCATCCGCTAAATTAACATCCAGCCTCTCGATTGCGAGCTTAAAATTTTTCCTAGTTAAGCTAGCGGCGATCATTTGCCAAGCGTTCCCGATTTTTGAGAGCAAAGAATCCCTGCCAGCTTGCCCGGGTGTGCCAAAGTATCTCCGCTAGCCTGCTCATTCCTTAAACTGTCAGCCAGCCTCTCGATTCCGAGCTTAAAATTACTTCTAGGCAATCTAGCAGAGACCATGTGCCCCGGGTACCTGATTTTTTAGCAAAGAATCCCTGCCAGCGTTCCTTGCCAAACCCCAAATTTTTCTGCTGGCTTGGCAATAGCTTAGCTGGCAGCAAGTTAAACGATTTGCACTTCCCAAATGGCCTCTGCTAACCACCCACCCGTTTTTGGGAGCGATTACGCTATGAAAACCTCGAAAATTGACAAATTTCGAAATGCAACCGATCACGGTATAAAATTTGAAAAAACCACAAACTGTCAATCAATGAACGTTCAATTTAAAACGATTTTTTCAAAAATTTCCAAAAAAATGTTTCATGACTTTTCCCAGAACCAAAATGGAGCGCTCGAGCTAATGAAATTGGTTGTCTCAGATAAGTTCAGAAAATCGTCGGGAAAACCACTTTTCCCAAATGATCTCTGCTAGACTGCCCCTGGCAGCTTCTCAAATGGTCGCTGCTAGGCTGCCCCCTGCTTTAAAAAGCGGAATTTATGAAACAAAAAAAAGTTTTAAAATGTTTTAAAATCACTAAACCCAAAACTTTAGATTACCAAAGTTTCAGAAAAATGTTTCACAAATTTTCCAAGATCAATATGAAGCGCTCGGGATAATGCCGGAAGCGTTCTCAAGGTGAAAAATCCCTGAAAATCCTCAGAAAGCCAATTAAAAAAAATGCGAATAAACATAAATAGATTCAGAAAAAGATGCGGAACCTGAACATCAACGCTTTGTTGTTTTTCAATTTTCAATTTTTTTAGTTTGCCATGTTTTGCCTCGCCGCGCCGTTTACGCAGAGAGAGAGAGGGAGAGACAGACAGACAGAGCGCCAGAACCCAATATTTCCCACCACACAAAAATTTGGCGCCCAAACAACATGGTCAAGTGGTTAGTGGCCGCGCCCACCAATCTGACGACCCGGGTTCGACTCCCCGCCGCTGCAAGTTTTTTTGCATTTTGCGCGAAACTTTTGGAATTGGCTAACTGGTAGCCAACAAGCACTTCCAGGCTAAAAAATTGGATTTTCAAACAATTACGCGATGTTATTAGGGTCGCGGGTTCGAAACCCGACCGCGGTGAACTTTTTGCTTTTGCGACCATTTCGAAAGTGCGAATCGGTAAAATGACTGCCAGTTTAGCTAATGCAAGCTAGTGGGGAGAATTCACTAGCGTAATCGACTAAAAACTAATTTTCAAAAAAATGTTACGAATTTTCTAGCGTAATCGCTTACAAAAGTTGGGGCTAGCTAGCAGAGACCATTTGGAAAGCGCGAAGCGGTAAACTGACTGCCAGTTTAACTTATGGCAAGCTAGCAGCGACCATTGGGCAGTGTAACAAGCCCAAAAATCGGCCAGCAGGTCGGCTGACCGCCCACCGGAAAATTCGCAGCGGGGGGCTGGGCAAATACAATACAATCCAAATCACGATACACGACACCCGGTCCAGCCAGCGTGTCAGCTCACAAAAAGCAGCCAGCCAATTTTAACATTTTCGGGCAAAAAGCAAAAAATTTCGCCGCGCCCGGGAGTCGAACCCGTCCCCCGTATAACATCGCGTAATCGGTTTAAAACAGGAATTTAAAAGCAGCAGCTTGCTTCTCGGTTGCCAGTTAGCCGCTTCTGAGGGTTTCAACCAAAAAGCAAAAACTCTGCCGCGACTGGGGGTCGAACCCGGGTCTTCAGATTGGCAGGCCAGGCCACTAGCCACTTGGCCACGGTTTTCGGCGTTGATTTGTCGACAAAGCGATTCTTTCCACTTATCCCGGCCGCCGGATTTTTTTCCGAAAATCCCAACAACTTTATAGGGCGTAATTTAAGTGGAAAAACTATCTTAAAAACCCCAAACAATTTAAAAATTTTAAATTTTGATGGAAAACTCGGTATTTTTAAGATTTATTTTCTCGCTCCCTCTGTCTCTCTTTCCTTCTCTCGCTTCCAAATGGCATTTTCTTCCGAAGATCCCGGGCGATGGTCGGCGCGACGAAACGACACGAAAGCACTGTACGCGCCAGAGTAGGCGTTACAAAAACCGAATTTTCGGCTAAAACGTATTTATTTCCCATGTGTGGTGATGATGAGGAGGATAAATAATGACACGCAGCTATACTAGGGCCAGAGAGAGAGCGGGACAACACAGAGGCCAGAGAAAAAAAGGGGCGGTGAAACTGAGCAATCGGCGAAATCGGCGAAAATTGTTGCGGGGGGGGGAGGGCGAAATTGGAGAGAGAGACCCAGGGAGAGCGAGAGAGAGCGGGACAGAAAACCAGAAAAAAGCTCACACTCACCGAATATTATGTGTGGATTGGTCAGCCGGTAGGGAAGGGGGAATAAATAGACTCGGAACACAACGAGGGTACTGGTCTCTTAGAGGGGGGCGGAATAATTCTACGCTTCCCTGATATTTCTCTCTTTTAACAATGTTTTTAGACGTTTTCGAAAAGAACAATCTAGCCGGAAAACCAAAATTTAATTTTTTGATTTTCTACCCAGATTTTTCCAATTATTTTCATTACTGTAAAAATTTTACGGTCGTTTTTCGCAAAATTCAAAATTTTTTGAAGGTTTCACGTTTTTATGGGTTTTTTGATCGAAAAACTGCACAAAGAGGGACAAAAATCAATTATTTTTCTATAGGAGGTGGGAACCTACTTGAAAAAATACTCCCCCCCCCCGCTAACAGTCCAGTACCCCAAAAACGAGCAGAGGCCATTTCGGGGGGAAAAAGACACACACACAGAGAGAGAGAAAAGACACGACAAGCATCCGAGAACGACGGGGGGAAAAGGCACAATAAAAATGTTTAAAAAAACGAAACGCGGCCTAGGCCCAATTCTGCCGGGGGCTACCGCCACCGCCGCCACCCGCCAGAATCGAGATATTTGATGGGGTGGTGGTGGTGGTGGTAGATGGGTTGATCATTGTTGTAGAAGAGGGCAGATTCGTCGAAGATGGAGCACGACCACCGCCAGCCACCAACTCGCCCATCTCGTCCGTCTCCAGCTTGGCCGCCTTCGCGTCGGCGAGTACCCTGAAATGGAGAGAATTAGAGAGCAAGGGAGAGAGGGAGGGAGAGAGGGAGAGAGAGTGAGAGACAGAGAGAGAACGTGAGAGAGAGAGAGAGAGAGAGAGACAGGGAGAGAGACAGAGACAGAGCGACGTACCGTTCAAACTTGATCCACTCGTCGGACTTGGGGCTGTAGAGGTTCTCCTGCAACTCGAACACGTTCACCGTCCCATGGTCGTCGCCGGTCACGATGAATTGGCCTGGAAACAACGGCTTTAAAGGGACCGGAAATGGGCGTACCGTTGAGGGAGAAGGCGAGTTTCCGGCCCTGCGCCTGTCCGTTCTCTTTGTCAATCGGAATCTTGGCCACCGGTCCCTCGATGTCCTCGTTCAGATTCCACAGGCACAACTGCAACAAAAGAAATTATTACAAATAAATTTAAACCTTAAATTTAAAACAAAATTAATTAAAAACAAAAATAATTTTTAACCCAAAGAACCTCACAAAATCAAAATAATTAAAAAAGACTGCAAAAAGACTAAATTATTACAAAAGAAACTTAATTTAAAAATTACTTAAAAAAAGTGAAAATAAGAAACCTGACAAAATCAATTTCATTCAAAAAATTATAAGGCTTATAAATTATTTAAAACTAACTCAATAATAATAAATATATTAAAATCATGCTACATTAATCAAAAACCAATTAAAAACCTAATTCCTCGAAAAATTAAATAAAAAAATATTTAAAAATTTTCGAATTTCAAATTTTCAAAATTAAAAAAACTAAAAAAAAAAACGGACCGTGCCATCGGCATCAATGGTGGCAAAGAGGGCGGGGTGGACGGGCGACCACTGCACATCGTAGACGTACTCGGTGTGCATCTCGAACGAGTGCCGCAGCAGTGGATCCTGTAACAAAAAAAATGGATAAAAAGAAGGCGTGGCAGGCTAGCAGAGGCCCTCCAGGAAATCAAAAAAATAGGCCCGGGCGGGCTAGCAGCGACCCCTAGGGAATTTCGTGGCCTAAAGAATAGGGCAAGCGCGCAGAGATCATTTTGGAATCAAAAACTCCGCGTTACCGGCCGGCTAGCGTTTCCTAAAGATTCCTAGAGATTTTTCGCGAATTTTTTAGGTAAAAAAGTCCGCGCAATCTAGCAGAGACCCTTTCGGAATTTGTAAAATCAGTCCGGCCAAGCGAGCAGAGAGCATTTTGGAATCGAAAAATCCGCTATAGGCCAGCTAGCAGCGCTTCCTAGGCATTTTTCGCAGCTTCGAATGTCGACGGGCCAGCTAGCAGAGGCAATTCGGGAAATCGAAAACTGCTGGTTCTTTGGCATTATCGGGGGGGGGGCGTAGAAAGCTATATTTCAGATAGAAAAACTAGCTAAAAACGTTGAAAAAAATCGAAATTTTTGCGAAAATTCGGCGTTTCGAAAACGTCGAAAAATCGACATTTCTGATATTTTTGTAATAGTAAAACTAATAATAATTTGTAATAGTAAAACTGGTTCTTTGGCATTATCGGGGGGAGGGATTTTTTGTGTTTAGCAATTCCTAAGAAGAACTAATAGACAGTGTTTCAATCGGGTTTTAATCATATATCTCCGTTTTAACCCGGACACCTATCAAAAAACTTTTAAAAAAGTTGAAAAAGCCGAAAAATCTATTTTTTTTTGATATTTTTGTAATAAAAATTTGTAAAGTTTTCACGATTAGCGATATACCTTGATGCTCCACAGCTTGACGCTCCAGTCGCACGAGGCGGAGAGGAACAGATGCGAGAAGTCGATCTGGGCGTTGATGGGTGTGCGGTGGAATGAGACGGCAGGGGCCGGCCCCGAAGAATTGCTGCTAGCTGGTTCTCCGCGTTCGACCCGTGCCGGCTCAGCTGAAACGGGAAAACATAAAAAATTAGAATTAATGTATTTTTAAAATTAATTTAATTATGAAAAAAGTCCCTTTTAAGTTCCGAAAAATACAATTAAAAATTTTAAAAATTTAATTTAATTATTATCAAAAAAGTAATTAGTTAATTACAAAAACGAAAAAATCGTGATTTTACTTCTACATTTCTATTAAAATATAACAATACCAAAAAAGGAATTTCGATTTTAAACAAAAAAAGATAATATTTTTTTAATAATTTTTAAATTAACTCCAACCAGTTTCCGAGTTTTTGCTTCTACGAAGAATTAATTTAGACGAATATTTTGCAATGGATTCAAAAATTAATTTAGTGCAACAAAACAAAAAACGTAAAAAAACGTAGGTACGTACGTACGTAAAACGTACCAGGTGGACGATGCCGTCCTCGGCGCCGACGACGTAGTTGCTGCAGTCGTTGGCCGGGAACGCCATGCACGTCGGGTGGATCTGGAAACGGGCAGATCGATGTGGGCTACCGGCTACAAACTACAAAAAAAATACAAATCTAATTACGAAATGCCGTGTTTTAGCCATTCCGGCGAATTTTCCACGGCTTTCAATCAGTTTTCCTTTCCAATTTTAAGTTTAATTCTTAGGCAATTAAGTTTATTAATTAATTCTAATTTTTACAGAGCTAAAATAAATAAAAAAATCGACTTTTACAAATTTGAAAATAGAAAAAACTAATTAGTTTGGGGCCTGTAGTCAGACTACAGGCCACAGGCTACAAACGCGAAAAACTGACCGATCGGAGCCCCCGATCGCTCTTCGCCGACAGCATTTTCATGTCGACCGGCTGGGCGAGGTTGTCCACATTCCAGCTGCACATTTTCCCGTCCGTCGAGATTGACACCTGCAAAAATCGGGCTTCATTTCCATCGACTACAAAATACAAAATTAAAATAACCCATTTTACATCATTTTTAAAAAAAAGAAATTATCGAAATTTCGGTATTTTCAGTAAAAAAAACGGCGAAAAAAATTTTTAAGCAATTTTTTAGAACTTTTTTAGCAAACGTAAAAACACTAAAAAATTAATTCTGTATATTATTATCAATGGGCAGGCTTAAGCGGTAAAAAAAGAAAAATCAGAACCGCCAAAAATACTACAAACTACAAACTCCCAACACAAAAAGAAACGCACCAAATTGCTGGAGTTGTGCGTGCCGACGACCTGGATGGAGAAGATCGGCTGCGTGTGCGTCATCGTCGACAGGGGCGACTGAAAAAAAACATTACAGTTTTTTCATGTTTACCAACGTAAAAATTTACAAATTTGCATTAAAAAATACAAAAAAACACGACTTTTGATAAAAATTCGATCTAAAAAAATTTCCAAGTTTTTTTTTGCTAATTCCTTGCCGTTTAAAATCAGCTAAAACTTGCGAAAAACACGTCTAAAAACTTGCTATTAGGTTACTAGGAATTTCTGGACACATCGAAAAAAACTTGCCCCCCCCCCGATAATGGAAAAGAACCAAAAAACGCAAAAATCAATTTAAAAATTTTTTTAAAAAGGATACAAAACGGCTACAAACTACAAACTAAAAACCCGAAAAAAACGCACCCGATTGATGGGGGTCTTCTTGTTGAACACGCGGTTGTCCCACATGCAGATTTGGCCCGTGTAGCAGCCGGCCAGCAGCAGATTCGGGTGGTAGCGCGCGAACGCGATCGACGTGATGCGCGACTGCGTGTGGAAGATGAACCTGCAACAAAAATTACCGTAATGCCGTAGTTTAAATATTTTTATTATTTTTGTAAAATTGTCTACATTTTTCAAAAAATTTTAAGTCTAAAAAAATCCTAAATTTAAACCCTGTAAAAACTACAGGCTACAAGGCCATAAAAACCCTCGAAACTACAGGCTACAAGTTACAAAAAGCCAGGCTAAAACAACAGGCTACAAGCTACAAAATCCATCCGAAAACAAACTACAAACTCCCTCACTCAGCGTTGTCCTTCTTGAACTTGGTGCTGTAGACGGCGAGCACGCCGGCCGGCTCGGACGGCTGATCCTGGTTCGTCTCGTAGGCCACGGCGAACAGCTCGGGGAACTGCAAAAATGGCTGTAGAAAAGCGTCAAAAAACTGTGTTGACCTTCTCGGAGAAGCTGGCCCCTCCCGGCCCCATTTGGCGAAACAAAAACAGTATTTTTTTCGATGAAAACTAGGGCCAAATCCAAGCTTTAAAAAAGGGAAAAAAGGCCTAGGATTTTTCTACCATTATGAAACAGGTTTGTTCGCTGAGAACAATAAGGCGGAAAATCTAGCTAAAATCGCCTAAAAATCCCCCAGGAATTCCAAGACTTTAAAAGACGCTAAACTGCCTAAATTAGAGGGCAAAATCTGGTTCAAACCGTCCAGGAAAAACCCAAAATTTTTTGATAAAATCTAAAAATTGCCACCCTTTAGAAGCTCCTAAAGTGTCAACCAACGCTAAAATTGCGAAAAGGCCCGGATTTTTTGAAAAAACATCAAAAAACGTTTAAACCTACAAAATTCAAGCTAAAAGACGTTTTAAAAAATTCGAGGAATTTCCTAAAAATCTTTTTTCTTTTGAAAATTGCCTCTTTAAAGCGATCAAAAACAGAAAAATCGCCGGCAAACGGACCAATCGCTCGACGACGTTCTCCTCCTGCATCGTGTCGTCGGCGGCGTAGTCGGTGAAGACGCGATCGTCTTCGGTGATGGCTCGCTCCAGGATCTTCGACGCCTTCCCGAAGAACGCCTGCAACAAAGCCCAAATTAAAACATGAATTTTTAGATCGAACAAGCTCCTAAAAAATTGAACAAATTTCGAAAATTTAGAGTTTTCGGCAAAATCTAAGAAAAACGCGGAATTTTTCGAATTTTCAAACTTTTCAAAATATTTCATCAATTTCCAGGAATGGAATTTTTGCCATTTCAATAGAGGCGGTGCTTCTAAATGGATTTTTTTCTAATCATAAACGAAGAAAATCCTCAATTTTCATTAGCATTAAAAAACAATTTTTTTATAACAAATAACCGATTTTCGACAAAAACTGTTTAAGTTTTTTTTGATTTCAGCACCTTTTAACCACCTTTACAGCGGCAAAACTCTCAAAAAAAGTTTGAAAAGTCGCAAATTTGGTAATTTAGGGTTTTTTTAATATCTTGAAAACAGGGGATACCTGGAAGGCGAGTGTGGTCATGATCTGGTGCTTCTCCTCCTCGGACAGATCGGGAACGCGCTGCTCCTCCACGGCGGGGGCCTCTTCGGCCGGTCGACGCCCGAACCCGAGCCGCGTCAAGATGTTGTGCTCGTCCGGGGACCTGGAACGGGAGAATAAAACCTGTAAAATCGCTGGGAAGCGCCGGAATCGGCCCCCGGCCGGGGCTAGACCTCGACAAACACGAAAGACGCGAATTTTCGCCCTTGTCGAGACCTAATCGCCGCCAGGGGGTCGATTCCCGCGTTTCCCAGAACCTTTAAAACTTGAAAAACCGAAAAAAGACAGCCGGCATGCATTTTCAAGGCGGAAATTGTTAGAGAAACGTGCAGAAAGACCGGAAACGCCGAAAATCAGTTGCAAAAGCGTTAGAAAAGGTTTTAGAAAGCCCGTAGCGTCGAATTTACGCCATAAAAAGTGCCAGGAATCCGAATTTGGGCAAAATTCGACGCTCGGGGCTTCAAAAAAGCCGGAAAAACCGAAGCACGACATGCACACGGGGAAACGACACCCAGCAAAAGCTCCGCCTCCTCACCCCGAGCTGTCTAGCCGATGCAGCAGGTGGTAATCGCTGGAAAACACGCAAAATTGGAACGGGGGCGGAAATTGGAGGAAATGGCATTTCTTTTCAAATTAATGAGAGCGAATTGACGAGAGGGGAGCAAGGAAAAGTCGGGGGAAATCGTGAAACTACCATTTTCTGGGCAAAAATGCATTAGAAACTCGCTATACGGCATCATAATCCATTTTTAAAGCCTAAAACGTTCTGCTAACGCTCTAAAAAACTAAAATTGACGTTAGAAACGTTCAAGGAAAGTTTAGTTAGCCGAAAAACGTCTCCAAAAAGGTTGGCGAGTAAAAAAACGTCCTCAAAACCGCAGGAAATCTAGGAAACTACCATTTTCTGGGCATAAAAAGTAGTGGAAACGCCCTGGAAGGCACAGTAATGGCTTTTTAAAGCCTAAAACTTTCTGCTAAAGCCTCAAAAAAAAGCAAAAATAACTTTAGAAACGTTCAAGGAAAGTTTAGTTAGCCGAAAAACGTCTCCAAAAACATCGGCGAGAGCAAAATCTTCAAAAAGCGCATAAAAACGCTAGGAAACTACGATTTTCTGGGCAAAAAAAGTCTTAGAAACTCGCTAAACGGCACCGTAATCAATTTTTAAAGCCTAAAACCTTCTGCTAAAGCTCTAAAAAACTACAAATTGCCTTAGAAATTTCAAGGAAAGTTTAGTTAGCCGAAAAATGTCTCAAAAAACGCCAGTTTTCGCCGACCCCGCTATTTTTTAGTAGTTTTTGATCGCAAGAAAGCCATACAAAATTTTTTAATTTTTAATTTTTGTTTTAGATCTATAGAACCGTGTAAAATGCTACAAAAATGGTTTATATTTTGTCAGAGGGCTGTGGGGATCACTGGGGAAAATGTGCTCCCGCCGCTAACAGAACAGAACGCCTAAAAATCCGTGAAAAATTGTTCAAGGGGCAAAAATCTAGCAAAAATAAGCCCAGAAAATCCTCAAAAATGCTTTATTTATCAACGAGGAAGTCCGAAAAAGCGAGAGAGAGAGAACGGGCGAGAGAGAGCGAGAGAGATACCTGTCATCGTGCGACTGTCTGTAGGGCATCATGTCGTCGTCGAAGCACAGATCTTGGCTCCCATCAGAGAAGTCGGCGTGGCCGATTCGATCATCGTCCGTCTGCGTCGTCTTGCAGTAGATGGCCTAGAAATTGGGAAATTCACACGTCTTCAAGGAGTCCAATACCGAGTCCTTTTGGATGGCGATGCTCGTCGGTTCGGTGATGGTGAGGCTGATCATCCGGGACGTCGTGCTGGCCAGCTGCGATTTCGGGTGCGCGAAACCGTTCTCCTGAAAAAAACCGTGCTAAAACGCGCACAATACGGTACTGGACTGTTAGCGGGGGTGGGACGAATTTTTCCGGGTATTTATCGCATTTCTACACTTTTTAAAACCAAAATGCTTATCAAGAAAAGATAAAAATTTTGAAATTTCCGACTTTTTGGCCAAAAAGTCACATTTTTCGAATTTTCGAAACGTATGAAATAATTTTTGGAGCTTTCTAGGACTGAAAAGCCACTTTAAACATGGCAAAAACGTTTTTAAAAAGCTAAAAAACTCTATATAACTATATAAATCCATTCGAATTAGAAAAACTATCGAAAAACTTCAAAATTTATCAAAAATTCGAAATTTGGGTAAAAACGGTCCTTGTTGGTTGAAAAATCGCCAGTTTTCCTATTTTTTAATACAAAGCTTGTAACGTTTTTACTTATAGGGATAGTAGAAAATAGTTTAGAAACAATTCCGCAATTTAAATTTCAAAAAAAATTGGTCCCGACAAAGTTCTATCCCCCGATAGTGTCAAAGTTCCCAAAAAACAAGAAGCTTTAAAAAAGCTAAAAAATACCTTGGTGGCGGCGCGCTCGTCGTCGGTGCCGTGGCCGGCGGGCTGCTGGGATGGCTGGGTGGTGGTGGCGGTAGAGGAGGTGTGGGCGGGCACGCCGGCGTCGGCCAGCAGCCCCTGCAGCTCCGCATCCGTCAGTGTCGCGCGCGGAATGCCTGGAATTGAGAAACTAAAGTTTTAAAACGTATAAAAAGCCCACATAACTACGGAAAAGTTTTAAAAAGCTTGAAAACACCATCCCCGGCCCGCCAGAACCTTTACAGAGCTCAAAATTTGGAAAATATACTTTTTTAAACCGGTAGAATAAGTGAAACTTCGAATTTTGCTTTTAAATTCCAAAAATAGCTAAAGTAAAGCCATACACGCTATAGAAAACGCTTAAAAATCCGAAATGTTCGTTAGACAAGCAAAAAACAGCTGGTGCATAACTTTCTGGCCTCTAAAAACGCTTAAAAAATGGATTTCCCGTGAACTTTCGTCGATTTTGCCGCTTTAGCTAGCTAGCCACTTTCCTAATGCTCGAAAACCCGAGAAATTCGCTTAATTTTGTCGTAACAAGCCCTAAAAACGTCAAAACTATTCTAAAAAGCGGAAATGACGGCCGAGAAAGGTGAAACAAGTTGTTAGGCTCATAAAAAGTACCGTTGGCCAGAGCGGCGGCTTGTTGCGGGAGGATGGTGCGACGGCGCTCGTCATCGGCACGTCGCCTAGAAAACAACCAGTAAGAAGAAGCCTCAAAAACAGCGTACCTTCCCTCCTTGGCGAGGGCTAGCTGCAGCTTCTTCTCCTGGAGCAGCCGCTGCCGCTCTTCGCGCGAGATTTCCATCTGGGCGCCTGAAAAAACATGGACGTTAAAACGAAATCCGAAAAAGCTGCATCGAGATGAAGCAAAAAACGATGCTATGTACTCAAAATCACGAAGCTTAGTGATAAAACTAGTGACTGAAGCGAGAAGAAGCCGAGAAGCCGCTAAAAAGCGTAGAACCTATGCGAAAACCGATTATTTAGCTTTTCGGAGGTAAAAATGAGCGCGGGAAAGTTTAATGGGGGAAATTAGGGCACCAGCAAAAAGCCCAGAATCCTGAAAAGGTCATGATGAAGCGGAAAACGATGCAATTTACTCAAAATCATGATTTTCTTAGCGACAAACCAATAAAGAATTTTTCAAAGCAGCGCAGGGCCCATTTGAAAAATCGTGATTCAGCTTTTCGAGGGTAAAAATCAGGGCCGGAAACGTGTTTTAGTGATAAAGCCAATTTCTACAGCTAGAAGAAGCGTAAACCTATGTCAAAAACTGACGATTCAGCTTTTCGAAGGAAAAAATGAGAGCCGGAAAGTTTAATGGGGGAAATTTGGGCACCAGGAAAAGCTTAGAACGACTGACTCTACCCAAAATCGCCGGCTTTTATTGAATAAACGGTTTCTAAAGCTAGAATCGGCCGAGAAGCCGCTAAAAAGCGTAGAACCTATGCGAAAACCGATTATTCAGCTTTTCGAAGGTAAAAATGAGAGCAGGAAAGTTTAATGGGGGAAATTTGGGCACGAGGAAAAGCCCAGAATCCTAAAAAGGTCTGGATGAAGCGGAAAACAATGCAATCTACTCAAAATCTTCGGATTTTAGTGGTAAAGCCGGTTTCTAAATCTAGAAGAAGCTCACAACATGCTAACAGGCGTAGGACATATATGAAAAATGCTGATTCAGCTTTTCGAGGGCAAAAATGAGCGCGGGAAAGTTTAGCGGGGGAAATTTGGGCACGAGGAAAAGCCCAGAATGCTGAAAAGGTCATGATGAAGCGAAAAACGATGCAGTTTACTCAAAATCATGATTTTCTTAGCGATAAACCAATAAAGAATCTTCCAAAGCAGCGCAGGGCCCATTTGAAAAATCGTGATTCAGCTTTTAGGGGGTAAAAATCAGGGCTGGAAACGTGTTTTTAGTCATAAAGCCAATTTCTACAGCTAGAAGAAGCTTAGAAGCTGCTAAAAAAGCGTAGGGCATATGGGAAAAATGATGATTCAGCTTTTGGAAGGTAAATGAGCGCCGGAAAGTTTAATGGGGGAAATTTGGGCACCAGGAAAAGCTTAGAACGACAAAATCTACGCAAAATCTTCGGCTTTTATTGAATAAACGGTTTCCAAAGCTAGAAGAAGCCTAAAAGATTCTGAAAAAGCCTAGGGCCTATGTCAAAAATGATGATTCAGCTTTTGGAAGGTAAAAATGAGCGCCGGAAAGTTTAGTGGGGGGAATTTGGGCAGCAGGAAAAGCCCAGAAGCCTCAAAAGGATTTAGATGAAGCCGGAAAATGGATGTGGATGATGGGATGGCGAAATTCCGGGGGGCGGCCAATAAGCCCCCGTTGTTCGCCTGGTTGCCTGCCCCCTTTCCTATCCCCTTCCGGCCACTGGCCCTCTCTCTCTCGCCCCAACCACCACGACAGGGGCACCCTATAGAAAGCAACCCCCCGGGCGATGCGCGCGAAAACGGTGCGCGCCGCCCTAAAATGTGGATAATTTCTGGGGTTGCTGGAGTTTAAAGGCGATCGAGATAGCTCATTGGATAGCGCGAAAAATTCTGAACAGGATGGAGCTACTAGAAACGTCGCAATTATCAAGGGATTCGAGACGACATGGAAAATGTAGGAAATTCGCGAGCCACCCTAAAATGTGGATAATCTCTGGGGTTGCTGGAGTTTAAAGGTTATAAGACGGTTTATTGGATAGCGCGAAAAATTCTGAACAGGATGTGGCTTCTAAAACGCCGCAATTTCCAGGGATTCGAGTAAAACGACCTGGAAAATGTAGGGAATTCGCGCGCCGCCCTAAAATGTGGATAATTTCAGGGGCTATTTGAGTTTCAGGCGATCGAGATATCTCATTGGATAGCGCGAAAAATTCTGAACAAGATGAGGCCTTTAGAAACGTCGCAATTATCAAGGAATTCGCCAAAAACGGCTCCGAAACTTTCAAACACTAGCGCGGTTTCCTGAAACTGTAAAGTTATGGTATCTGAAAACTGATCTGCGTGTACTTTTAATTGGTTTAATGCCTTAATCAAGCAAATATCAAAAATATCGATTTTCGGCCACAATTGGCCGATTTTTTACTAAAAATGTCGACCTTTTTGAAATTTTTAACGTTTTTAGATAGTTTTTCTAGTTGAAATATTGTTTCATTTTACCCAAAAACACAATTAAAATACTTAAGTGACAAGACATTTCTAGATCTACACAAAAATTTCGGTCTTCCCCCCCCCCCGCTAACAGTCCAGTACCAAAATTTTTCCAGGCCCCGGTTTTGGTCAAATTTTTTGGGTTCTCGACTTTTAGCGGGGGATCACTTTTTCCACCTATACCTGTTGATGCAATTTTTGCGTATTTTTATGGTATTTTTAGTAGTTTTTGATTGCTAGAAAGTCTTAAAAATATTTTTTTACATGTTTAAGATTCGAAAATTTTGACCTGTTTTCGTCATTTTTCATGCATTTTTCGCCAAAAAGGCATAATTTTTGGAATTTTTTTTAATTTGTTGTATTGTTTCTCCATCTAAAAACTTTGTAAAATGCCATAAAAATGGCTTATATTTTGTTAAAGGGCCGTGGAGAATCACCGGGAAAAATTCGGTCCCCCCGCTAACAGAACAGAACCCTTGTTAGCACAGAAAGCGTCTTTGCACATTCACACAGAGCGAGAGAGAGAGGGAGAGAGAGAGAGAGAGAGAGAGAGAGAGAGACAGGGGGGCCCAGGGCTTTTTGTTGGGCCAAGAACCGGTAGCGCTTCTCGCCGCGCGCGCCGGGGATCCGGACCCACGCCCGGCACTCGTTACCCCGGTTTGTGGCCCCTGAAATTTGTGTATGTCGGTCTCTCTCACTCTCTCTCACTCTCTCTCTCTCTCTCACACTCTCTCACTCACTCTCACACTCTTCAATTCTCCGAGTTCCACCCAAAAAAAAAAAACAAAAAGCAGAGCATTTCGGTCGGCCGGAAGTCGAACCCGAGGCTATATTACGTCGCCTAATCGGTTTCGAACAATTTTATAAGCTGGAAAGCGCGCTCTGGCTGTCAGTTAGCGCATTCTGAGAGCTTGGAGCAAAAAGCAAAAAGTTTGCCGCGGCGGGGAGTCGAACCCGAGACCCCCTTATTTCATCGCGTAATCGATTCTCAATCCTATTAAAAGCTGCAGCATACCACCTGGCTGCCAGTTAGCCGATCCTGAAATTTTTAGCAAAAAGCAAAACTGCTGCCGCGCCCGGGGGTTGAACCCGGGTCGTCAGATTGGGAGGCGTCATCACTAACCACTTGGCCACGTATCTCGGCGGAAAATTTTGCGTAATTTGGGGAATCGCCGGGAATCTGGCCCTGAATAATTCTCAATTTTTGCATTGTAGGGATTTTGTAGCGTAACCGATTTTGGGGGCGATTAGCTCGCGTAATCGATTCCGAAATTTTGCGCGAAAATCGGGGGGTTTTAATATTTTTTCAGTTTTTTTCGGGTAGCTCGTCGATCTGGTTGCCAGTTAGCCGATTTCCAGGGTTGAAAATTACATAGCGTAATCGGTTGGCTGCGTATCCGCTTCTTGGTCCGCTTCCGCGTATAGACCCGAGTTTTTGAGTTGTCTGACTGTCTGTCTGTCTCTCTCTCTCTCTCTCTCGTCAGCTTGTTCACACGCCCTGCCCTCAGCAAATACCGTAGAAACAGGACGGATAATGCCCCCCTTGAAAAGACCAAAAATTAGGAAAAGCCAAGCGCGCGAAACTAGACGTTTTGAGGGGGTGGCCAGCGAGCGATGATAGGCCGGTGAGGGCAGAAAAAGTGCACTACAGTGGTGGGCATTCAGACATTCAGACAAACTGACAGACAGACAAGCCGAAAAACAACAAAAATCGGGAAAAACGGCGGAAAACGATAATCCCGGTGCAAACAATGCTCGTTTTTCCAATCGATTACGCTAGGAAATCCAAAAAATAGTAGTGATAAGGATAGACTGACTGACAGACAAACAGAAAACCGAAAAAATGCCCGAAACCCCTCAAAACGCCCATTGTAGTGGATTTTGAGTCGATTACGCTAGGAAACGAGCCAAAAACCCCGGCAAATTGTCGCTGCTAGGCTGCCCGGTCGATTTTGCAGGTGCGAATCGCCGGGCTAGCTGCCAGTTTAGGCACTGGGCGAGCTGGCAGAGGCAGTGGAATCCCAAAGGGCCATCTAGCAGCGGTTCTTTGAGCCAAAAACGCAGGTATGCCGGGGCAAATTGTCGCTGCTAGATTGCCCCGGGTGGTTTTTCGGGTGAGAATGGGCTGTCTGGCGGCCAGTCTGGCGACTGAGCAAGCTAGCCGAGACGATTAGCGAAAATTGTAGCCAGCGCTACCCCTGTTGACGTGTTGCTGTGGGTGTGTGTGTATTGTATTGTAGCGTAGCGTAGCGTAGTGTGACGCATCGACAAACACATGCAAATACAAAAGAAAGGCCGGCGCGTTGGCTGGCCGCCGTGTTGAAAAGAAGTTAGCCCCCATTTTGGGGGCCCAGGAGGACAGGTTGGCCGGCCACACGCCGAACTGGTAGCCCCCGCGTCCGGAGGAATGCTGCGGAACCGGACGCCCTTCTCCAATTTTAAAGGAGCATTGAAGGCAAAAATCCACCTGAAAACCCGATTTTTCGGGGTTTTCGCGACTTTTAAAGGGCCATTGAAGGCACCTGGTAGCCCCCCGTCAAGAGGAATGCACCGAACCCGGGAGCCCGGGCAGGCTAGCAGAGATTCGTTGAGGAAGGCAAAAGTCGACATTTTGGTCAAAAACGGACATTTTTCGTCAAAAAAAATCGATTTTTTTTGTAAATTCTCCATGGAAATTTGCAACGTTTTTACGTTTCAGAATAGTAAAAAACATGTACAAACACTTCCACGTTTTTTTTTCAAAATTGGATCCCAAGAGAAAAATTTACAGCTTAAAAAGCTACCGGCCCGAGTTTTGGCCAGGTTTTCATCGCGTAATCGATTGAATTTTTATAACAATGGCATTTTCTGGGTGCCATCCCCCAAACTGGCACCCAGTCTACCCATCCCGAATTCCCAAATGCTCCCTGCTAGCCTGCCCCCTCGCTTCTAGACGCCGGGTGTCATGTCAGCGTGTGAGAATGGCGACCAGTTTCTCGGGGGCGCTTCTTCGTCTTCTGCTACGTGCATCCGGGGTGCAAAGTTTCTCTGCTAGTCTGCCTTCTCTCTCTCACTCTCTCTCTCTCACTCTCTCTCTCTCTCTCTCTCTCTCTCTCTCTCTCTTCTAAAGAACGGTGGCCCCGCGCGTGGTCCCCAAATATTTGTCGACAATCTGCCGTGTCGGGACCCCGGCGGTGACCCGGCGAGAGAGTGAGAGAGAAAAAGCTCCCCCGTCTCCAGGGCAGGCTAGCGGAAACCATTTGGGAGGTGGGATTCGGTACACTGGCTGCCAGATCGCCCAACGGTCAGATTGCAAAGAAGATTTCATCGCGTAATCGGATAGCCACCCTGATTTTGTAGCTTTTTGCGACTTTTGACAGCGTAATCGAATCCTCTCCCCCGGGCAGGCTAGCTGCAACAATTTAGGAGGTGGGAATCCCTGGACTGGCTGCCAGATCGCCCCATGGCATGCTCATCATAAAAAATGCGGGCTGCTGAATCGATCACGGCAGGAAAAACGGCAACAATCGGGTGTCACGGCAAACGGTCGCTGCTCGCCTGCCGTGCGCGATTTTTGGACGATTTTTAGAAGTGGAACGGTTTCACTGGGTGCCAGTTTGGCCGGCGGACCCTTTCGAAGCGCGTTTCGAGGCCAAGCCCCGTCCCCCGGTCGGGGTGTCACCATCCCTTTAAACTTTCGGGGGCAAGCTAGCAGAGATCACCGCGCTAGTTTGCTCGTTTTCAGGGTTTATTGTGTTTTCCTAGTTTTTGATTGCTAGAAAGTTATCACAAATATTTTTAAAAATCTTGAAAACTCGAAATTTAGAGCTTTTTTGTTGTTTTTCATGCATTTTTCACCAAAAAGCAAAAATTTTTGGAATTTTTTTACATTGTTTTTATATCTAAAAACTCTGTAAAATGCTATAAAAATGGCTTGGATTTTGTTATAGGGCCGTAGAGGCCCATAGCGAAAAAAATTTGGTCCCCCCGCTAACAGAACAGAACCGAATGGCGTGTGTTCCGGATGTCACATTGTCATTTTTTTGCTGATTGTCGATGGGGGGCGTTTCCGATGTCAGTCAGTCTGTCTGTCTGTCTGTCTGTCTGTCTGTCTGTCTGTCTGTCTCTCTCCCCCCAGACTCCGCCCCCTTTTTCCGCTTGTCCGCATCCGCCCCCTCCTTTGTAGTATAAAAGGGCCCTCTTCTGCCCAGATGCCAGGCAACTTCTCACCTCCTCCCCCCAATTCGAAACGACCATGCTTCGACTCAGCTCCGCTCTGTGAGTTTGCCTACCATTTTTGCCTTCCGCGCTCCTTTAAAAGCTTAAAAAACTTTTTCTTTTCTTGTGGATTTGCCTTCCGCGCTCCTTTAAACGCTAAAGAACTAAGAAACACGATTTTTTGTGTTTTTCGACTTTTAAAGGGCCATTGAAGGCAAAAATCCATAAAAAACCCCGAGTTTCGGGGTTTCTCAACTTTTAAAGGGCCTTTGCAGGCAAATATCCATAAGAAAACCCGGTTTTTCGGGGTTTACCACTTTTAAAGAACCATTCAAGGCAAAAATCCATAGGAAAACCCGATTTTCGGGGGTTTTTTTCCACGTTTAAAGGTCCGTTGAAGGCAAATCGGCGACGATTTTGACGTGATTTTTTGCAGACTGTGCACGCTGCTGGCCATCGGTCAATGCCAAGTGCCCGCGGCGGCGAATTGGCCCTTCTACGGGAGATACTTCTCCCCGGCCAAGCCACTGATCACCGAGGGCGTCGCACCGCTTGCCGCACCCGTGGTAAGCCCATTACATCGCATAATCGCCTCGAAAGCAGGTTTTGAAAGCTGTAGCGCCCTTCCTGGCAGCCAGTGAACCTATTTTGAGAGATTGAAGCAAAAAGCAAAAAGTTTGCCGCGGCCGGGAGTCGAACCCGAGACCCTCAATAACAGCGCGTAATCGGTTCGAAATCAAGTTTTAAATCTTGCGACGTGCTTCCTGGCAGCCAATTGGCCCATTCTGAGGGTTTGGCACAAAAAGCAAAAAGTTTGCCGCGGTCGGGAGTCGAACCCGGGTCGTCAGATTGACAGGCGCGGCCACTAACCACTTGGCCACGAATTTCGCCGCTACATTTTTGGAAAATCAATTTTTTCTGGCCAAATCTCGCAGCTGGCGCGCCCCCTTAAAATGGGCAAACTGGCAGCCATACTTGAGCAATTCTAAAGGGAGCGTGACAGCTAGAGCTTTGGAACTTGCAGAGATGTTTGCGGAAATGAAGGCAAACGAGCCGAGATTCCTGAGGAAACGTCTTTTTCAGCTAGCCGCCCCAGCCCCGGTGTTCGCTGCCCCACCCCCGGCGCCTCTATTCGCCCCGGCCCCGGTGCCGGTCCTCGCCCCGCCCGCACCACTCGTAAGTCGAATTACATGACGTAATCGGTTCGCAATTTCTCTCTCCTAGCTCCCACTCGTCAATCTGCCTGCCAGACTGGCTATTCCAAGCAAAAAAAATCGATTTTGGCATGCTGGCAGAGACCATTTGGGAGGGACCTGAATTTCCGAGTCAATAGCGGCATTCATGGCGTAATCGATTCCCAAATTCTCTCTGCTGGCTGCCAATGTCCAATCTGCCTGCCAGATCAGATATTCCAAGCCAAAAATCCAACCTGGGCCGGCTGGCAGAGGCCATTTGGGAGGTTACCGGAATTTTCGAGCCATTTTCATGGCGTAATCGGTTCAAAAGTGCAAATAATTTTCAATCAATAATGGCCCAATTTCAGTTGGCCCCTCCGGCGCCAGTGTTCGCGGCCCCGCCCCCTGCCCCGGTCTTCGCCGCTCCCGCACCCATCGTCAGTTTTTCGAGCACATCCGCTTAGGGAATTCAAACGCGCGCAAAATCGCGATTTTTCGGGTTTTTTTGGAGTATCGGATTCTTTGCTAGGCAGCTCAAGTCCTATTGAGGTTTTTAAAGCACCAATTTTGCTCTGTGATCAGTTACGCCCGGAAATGGGCCAAAAACAGGCCACCGGCAGGTGATCACTGCTAGATTGCCCCCAGCAGCCATCGATTGGTGCTAGCAATGCCAGCGATCGCTGGGCTGGCTGCCAGTTCAGCGAATCGTCCCCCGGGGGGCATGCTAGCAGCGGCGCTTTGCGGAATTTTTCGAAATTTCCCATTTTTCAGCTGGCCGCCCCGGCCGCGCCATTCCCGGGAGTTCCGGTCGCCCAGCTGCCCCCGGCACCCGTTCCGCTCCGTAAGTATTCACGCGGAATTCCATAGCGTAATAGTGATTTCATGGCGTAATCGATTAAACCCGGGGAATTTCAACGCGTAATCGATCGATTTTCGAGTGACTTTGAGGGTTCAAAACGATTTTCTAGGGTAAAAAATCCTCAGGAATACGGTAGTGAGGTCAGAATTTAGAAATTCACCGATTCTGGCTGACAAACTATGGATTTTTGCCTTGTCGGCACCTTTAAAAGGCGAACATCGTCAAATTGGGCTCTGGAAAAAGGTTTTTTCTATGGTAAAAAGCCCAGGAATACGGTAGGCCGGCCAAAATTCGAAAAATACAAACTACAAAAGCAAATTTTCAAATTTTCAGCAGCCCTTAGCCCGTGCGGAGGGCCCGCCTGCGCCCCGCCCCCACCCCCGCCAATGTACGCGCCCATCCCTGCCCCAGTCGTGAGTGCTTTTCCCCTCGCAAATTGCCTCTGCTAGCCCGCCCAAAATTTGGGAACACCCAAACTGTCCATCCGCCTTTAAAATGCGCCCGCTTTTTAGCTGGCCGCGCCGGTGCTGCCCGCGCCGCGCCCGATTCTCGCCGCCCCGGCCCCAGTTCTGGCTGCCCCGGCCCCTCTCGTGAGTTCAATGGCCCTTTAAAATGGGCAATTGCTCTCTGCTAGCCTGCCCCGGCTCCGGGCGCACAAATCACCGATTTGCATCAGAAAACCCGGTCCAGGCGCTAGTAGGCAGGCTAGCAGCGACCATTTGCTGGGTCCATGAATTTTTATGGCAATTCCGTGTCGTAATCGGCTAAATCTCGAGCTTTTGTTCCTCATTAAGCCGGGAATAGCTTTTCTGACCGGCAAACGATCTCGGAAAGCGAAGAAATCGACATTTCGAGCATTTCGAATTTCATGGCGTAATCGAATGGGAAATTGGCGGTTTTAACTGGATTTCTGTAGTTTGAAAACTGGTTTCGATGTAAAATTTGACGAGGAATCCGAATTTGCCTTCAAAATCGCAAAATTCCAAAGTTTTTTTGACCAAAACGCAAAAATGTCCCGAATTTCATACCGTAATCGAATGGGAAAATCGGGGTTTTGGGCTGAATTGCCGGATTTAAAAGCCGATTCCGGGCCAGAATTTGATCAGGATTCCGAATTTGTTTTTAAAATTAAAAAATTCGAGTGAAATTGACGAAACACTGAGAAAAAACCCTAAAAAATCAAAATCAAAAAATTCAGTTTGCGGCCCCATTGATGGCCCCGCCTCTGCGGCCCGCTTTCTACCCGGCCGCCCCCCTGGTTCGACAATAATTTTAGACACCACTTATAAAGCACAATATTAATCCAAAAAGAAAAAACCCAATTTCGAAAAATAACCCCAAAAAATTATTGTAAATTTTTTTTTAAAAACTAAAAAAATTCACAAAAATTGTATAATTTTAGGCGGCCCCGATCCCGGTGCCAGCCCCCCTTGCCGCCCCGCTGCTGCCCCCAGTGCCGGTGAGTGTGTTGTGGTCATTCCGCAAAGCGTCTCTGCTGGCTCGCCTCCTCCTCTCAAGACCCTAGACCCGAATAACGTCGCGTAGTCGTTCCTAAAATGTTTTGTAGTCACTCAAATCTACTTCCTGGCTGCCAGTTGACCTATTCTGAAAGTTTGAAGCAAAAAGCAAAAAGCAAAAACCCTGCCGCGGCGGGGAGTCGAACCCGAGATCCGGATAACAGCGCGTAAGAGATTCAAAATTATATTTTAACCACTTAGGCCTACTTCCTGGCTACCAGTTAGCCCATTCTGAACGTTTGGGGGCAAAAAGCAAAAGGTCTGCCACGCCGGGGAGTCGAACCCGGGCCGTCAGATTGATGGGCGCCGCCACTAACCACTTGGCCACGGGCTCCGGCCCCAATTTTTGTTGGAAAACCAAATTTTCTTGTCTTTTCTTCACTCTCTCTGCTTCTAAATCTGTCGCTGTCACGCCCCCTTTAAAACCGGGCAACTGGCAGGGGTTCTTGTGGAATTCTAAAGGGAGCGTGACGGCCAGGCCAGGGCTCTGGAAATTGCCGAGATTCTTGAGGAAGTCCAGAGGCAAACGAGCAGAGATACTTTACGAATTCTAAAGGCAGTGTGACAGCCAATAGCTTTAATTTTCAGCTGGCCGCCCCCGCCTTCGCCCCGGCCTTCGCCCCAGCCCCCCTCCTCGCCCCAGCCCCCGTTGTGAGTTTTTCTGCCGAATCCCGGGTGCGATTCCCCAAATTGCCTCTGTTGGCTTGCCATTAGCCGAACTGGCCTCCAGGACATCGATTCCAACCCTGAAAATCCTGCGGGGCCAGCTAGCAGAGACCATTTGCCGGGATCCCGATTTTTGGGGCGATTTTCGTGTCGTAATCGATTGGGGGAGCCGATTTTTGTGGGGTCAACAATAGCTATCGCTTTTCTGGCTAGCAAGCAGCAATCCGACGCAGAGAAATCGGGTTTTGGAGGGTTTTTAATTACATGTCGTAATTGATTGGGAATTCGGGAATTTCGCTCGAATTTAACGATTTAAAAATTGTTTCCAGAGCAGAATTTTATGAGAATTTCGAATCTGCCATGTGGATTTAGAAATTCCATTGTTTTTCGGCTTAAAATTCCGTAACTTACACAATTACATGTCGTAATCTAATGGGAAATCGTGATTTCGCTCGAATTTAACGATTTAAACGATTTAAAAACGACCCTAGGGTAAAATTTGATGAGGATCCCAAATCTGCCGTCAGAATTGAAAAATTCCGCAAATGAACCCTGCTAGCCGCCCTAAAATGCCGATTTCCAGGTGCCGGCCTATGCTCCATTCGCGCGAGCAGCCGTCTTCATCGGCGCCAACAAGCAGAAGAAGCTGTAGAGAGGCAGAGAGAGTGAGAGAGAGCGAGAGAGAGCGAGAGAGAGAGAGAGATCCCCCTCTCGAGCTCCGTGTCTGTATATACCGTCTTTGATATGCTATTTCGTGACCCGCCAGGTCCCCCGCCTCATTTTTAATCGTATTTTTGTTGATAAAGTTAATATATTGATTTTCGCCTCAGGAATCGCTTAGCTGGCTGCCAGATGGGCAATTGGCACCCTTCCTTTAGGCAGGAAAATTTTTTACAAAAAAAAAAATCCAAAAACCAGAAAAATGAAAAATTGAATTTTTCGTACTTTGAGGCTTCTCAAACTCGGGGTTATGGTAGGGTACTGTAGCCGCTATTTTCGATTCTGATAGAACTGGAACTCCGCTTTCGGATGGTATAAATCACTCCGCTACAGTACCCCCGGCCGTCCAGAGGAATCAAGCGGAAAATGGAAAAATGGGATTGTCGATTTTTTTCGCGCAGGCACAACTTTTTGGGCTTTACAATTTAAAATCTAATTTTCGTCGTAAGCGCCAAACTGACATCCAGATCACCTAAAAATAACCATTTAACTGGCTACAGTACCCCTAGGCGTCAAAAGGAACGCTCGGAAAAGCTAAAAAAAAGGACTTTTCCGATTTCCGAAATAGGCGTTTTTTACGTAAGAATTTTGTGCCGTAATCGATTAGCCCCAGCTGCCAGCAAAACCCATTTATTCACCACAAAAAAAACAAAAACGAAAAACAACACACAAAAACACACTGGAGACCAAATTCGGGAGGCCTTGGAAAGAGGAAAAACGCCCCGCGGCCGTAAAATCGCCCCCCAACACCCAATCGGGCCCAAATTTTCGGGGTCTGTAGTTTGTCGGGCAGTACAGGGCTGGACAAAATTTCGCCGAAATTGGGTGTCGGGGAGGGGAGTTACAAACCGGCGGAGATTTCGGGTACCCGGGGGGCTAGAGAGCGCGAGAGTGCGACAGGGAGAGGGGCAGAGACGCAGACAGGGGGCCACAAGGATGGACTGTCAGACAGATGGAGGGGCAGACAGGCGAGAGAGAGGGAATAGTGGAGAGGGGCAGAGAGAGCGAGAGAAAGAGAGAAATGGGGGGATTAGGTGGCCTTCAGCTTGCCGGCCGGCTTCTTCCGGTTGGTGGGGGCGGATTTCGGCTCGGCGTTCGGTTCGTTGGCCGCCAGTTTGTCGGGCGTCGGCGAGCCGTTCGACTTTTGGCCGGATTTCCGGACGTAGTAGGCGTTGTAGAAGAAGTGGCCGAACAGCAGCACGTAGCTCAACTCCATCAGCAGGCAGATCGTGAACTGGGGGAACTGGACGGCACGGTGGCAGCCTGCAAATGGCCACTGCTCGCTTGCCTCGAAAAAAATCAGCGCTGTCACACTCCCTTTAAAATCGAAAAATATTTTTGCAAAAAAACGTAGAAAATTTTGGTTTTTTGGGATAACTAGCAGGGGTTCTTTGCGGATTCCCCAATTTTCTTTGCTCGTCCGCCTGACTGCCTGCCAGTTTATCGGTTCCCACTCCCCAAATGGTCACTGCTAGCTTCCCCGGCCAAAAAAATGGATGTCACGCGCCCCTTAAAATCGAAAATCGCATTTTTCGTTTTTTTTTTCAGCGTACGAGCATGGGTTTTTGCGGATTCCCCAATTTTCTTTGCTGGTCCGCCTGACTGCCTGCCAGTTTATCGATTGCGGCTCCCCAAATGGTCACTGCTAGCTTTCCCTCTTCGAAAATCCTCTGTCATTCCCCCTTTAAAGCCCGAAAAATGGCAAATTTCGCGATTTTCCGGGGTAACTAGCAGGGGTGCTTTGCGGAAAAGGGGGGCGTGACCTTACCGTCATATTTCCAGAGCCAATACGCGTAGCCCTGGGTGCCGATCGAGAAGATGAACTGGGCAATCTGGGCGCTCGTCAGCGAGGGGGCCACCCAGGAAGGCACATGGATGCGTGCCGCACGCATGAAGTAGTATCTGGAAATTCCCCGCACTTCACTGGCCCTTTAAAACGGGAAAATTGGTTTTTAAAGGGACAGGCGAAGCAAAAATGGGCGTGGCTCCGAGGTAGTGCCTTCCACCGCCCTTTAAAACCGAAAATGCTGTTTTGAAGGAGCCGGAAAGTCAACGTCTGGGCCCCGCCCCCTTCGCCTCCAAATTCCGCTGCTAGCTGGCCAGGCGCCCAACTGACGAACAAGCTACGATTTGGCCATTCAAAAATCGTCGGGGCAAGCTAGCCGAGGCCATTTGCGCGGGGCACCTGATCCCGGGGTCAATGAATCGCTGCTAGCTCGCCTTGGACGCATCAAATAACCTCTGCTAGCTTGCCATTCGCCCAGCTGGCTGCCAGTTCATCGATTCCCACTTCCCAAATGGCCTCGGCTAGCCTGCCCTCCCCGAAAATGTGCGCCAAAACGGGCCGTACGTGTACATGACGGAGTGGATGGCAAAGTTGACGAGGCCAATGTAGAGGTGGATGCCCTTCATCGTCTCGTACGTCCAGCAGCAGTAGTTCATCGTCAGAATGTGGTGGTACCTGAAATAGGGTATAAATCGGTTAAAGGGCCCGGGAAGGCAAATCCATAAGCTGCGGACACGCGCATTGCCTTCAACGGGCCTTTAAAATGGGGGAGAATTTGAATTCTAAAAGGACCAAGCTGTTAACTGGCTGGCGGTTTGCCGATTCCACCAATTTCTGGGGTTTAAAGGGCCTCGCAAGGCAAAATACGCAAGGCCTAAGGACCCATTTTTGGCTTCAATGGGCCTTTAAACTCGGCGAAATTTAATTCTAAAGGGATCAAGTCACTACCTGGCTGCCAGTTTGCCAAATTTACTACTTTTCCAGGTTTCAATGGGGCGCGATAGACTAAAAAATTCGGTGTTTCGATCCAGCGCTACCGTACCCCACTCACCCCCCCCCCCCGCAAACGCACCAGTGCAAAAAGATGAGCGGTCGCTTGCGGAGGACGATGAACAGCGTGTCGCCAAACTCGACGACCTTGCTGACGACGAACAGCACCTGGTAGTAGCCGGCCCACGAACGGAACACCCGCGTACGGTACGGCTCGCAGAAAACGGCTGCAAAACGCGAAATCAACGTTTTTTGGATTGGGCTGTGTGGCTTGGCTGGCAGTTTAGTCGGTGGAGCCATCAAACCAGGACACGCCCTCTTTTTAAAGGGCCAGTGAAGGCAAAAGGGCCACAATCTCGGCTTTTCGTGTTTGGGGCGCTTTAAGGCGAGGTTCCGGGAGGATACGGTAGCCGAAAGTTTTACATCTCCAAGAACTCGATCTCCTCTATCTAATTATGGTCATACCTCCGTTACAGTACTCCTAGCCGTCAAGCGGAATGGCGCGGAAAATTGAAAAAAATCGAAGTTTCGTGAGTTTCGCAGCGGCATAACTTTTTGTAGTTTGTAGTTTGGAGTTAAAGCTTTATTTTTTGCGCCAATCGCTAAACTGGAATCCAGGTCACCGAATATGTGGCTGAAATCGGCTACAGTACCCCCGCGGCGTCAAGAGGAATGGCGCGGAAAATCGGAATTTCACGAGTTCTCGAGGTGGCCCCACCTTTTGTAGTTTGGAGTTAAAGCTCTGTTTTTGTGCACCAATCGCCAAACTGGCATATAATCGTCAAAAATCATTGTAAATTGGCTCCTGCGAAAAGGAATGGCGCCAAAAATCGTTAAAAATTGAAAGAAGCGTACAGCTGAGGCCGTTCTGCTGCACATCCTCCCACGTGGCCACGCCCACCACCCAGAAGCCGACGGCGCTGAAGATGGCCAACCCCAGATTCCACGCGGCCAGCAGACCCGTCAACTGCAATTGAACGTCATTTTTAAAGGGGTGGAACATCAGGAAAAGCCGTGCCATTTCATAGCGTAATCCATCCGCAAATGGTCTCTGCTAAGTGCTTTTACAGTCGGGTAACTTAGCAGAAATTATTTAAGAAGCTTAGGAACCAATTAGTCTAAAATTCGGCACCGAAACCCGTGGCCAAGTGGCTAGTGGTCCCGCCTGCTAATCTGACGACCCGGGTTCGACTCCCGGGCGCGGCAAAGTTTTTGCTTTTTGGTTGAAAATCTCAGAATCGTTTAACTGGCTACCAGGAAGTACACTTCCGTTTTCAAAAACAATTTGACACCGATTACGCGACGTTATTAACTACCAATCCGACGACCCGGGTTCGACTCCCGGGACCTACAAACCTTTTACTTTTTGCTCCGAACACTTAGAATCGACTAACTGGCAGCCAGTAGATCAGCTGCAAGTTTCAAAACCCTATTTTAAACCGATTACACAAGGTTACTAAAGCCAGGGGTTCGACTCCCGGCCGCGGCAGGTTTTTTTTGCTTGTTGATTTTTTTAACTTTTTAGGGGCTACCGGACACGCTCTGGCAGCCAGCTGAGCTACTGGTCGGCTAAAAACCCGACTTCCACCCCGTTAAAGGGCCATTGAAGGCAAAATGGTGTCGGGGGTACCTGAAAGGGGCGCCGTCGGGCCATGATCTTCTGAATGGAGAAGATGGCGACGAGGTAGATGACCGTCGAGATCAGGCCAAAGTAGCGGGCACGGCGCATGAAGCTGATCGAGCGGCTCATGCGGAATGTCGACGCGTTCATCGACAGATCCCAAAAGTCGACGCCGAAGCGGTACGTCTCCGCGGCGGCAGACTGCAAACAGGCGATCAAATGGTCTCTGCCAGTTTGCCTCTAGTCTAACTGGCAGCCAGTTAGACGATTCGCACTGTTAAGAAACTTGCGGGCAAGCTAGCAGAGACCATTTGTAGGTAGCTGGTTTTTGAGCCAAGAATCACTGCTAGCACGCCGTTAGGGTCTCAAATTGTCTCTGCTAGTTAGCCTCTAACCTAACTGGCGGCCAGTTAATCGATTCCCATTCCCCAAATGGCCGTTGCTAGCCTGCCCACTACAGAAACATCAACCGTCCATCTCCCTTTAAGACCAAAATCGGGGCTAACGAGCAGGGATTCTTTGGGGGGATCCTCAGTTGCCCCTGCCAGCTTGCCAACCGCTTAGCTGGCAGCCGGTGGAGCTATTGCGGAAAACAAAGCAACGCTGCTAGCATGCCGGCTAGGCCACGCCCCCTTTCCACACTGTCACCTTCACTTGAATTTGAATTTTTAGCCTAATTTGGATTTTTTGGGTTTTCAGAAAAGCTTAAAACCAACCAAGACCATCTCTGAAGCCATCGGCGGTGGAGAATGAATTTTTAGGGCGCTTTTTTCTACGGGTTTTGGCACGCCGGAAATGATGCAAATGATTTGGAGTCAAAGTTGTGGAAGTTTTGTAGTCCGGGGCGGAGAGAGGGAGAGAGGGGCGTAAATACCGCCAGAATTCAATAATTCCCCACCTCAATCAAATTCGAAATCCGTGGCCAAGTGGTTAGTGACGGCGCCTACCGATCTGATGACCCGGGTTCGACCCCCCGGCGCGCCAGGCCTTTTGATTTTTGCTCAAACTCTTGGAATAGGCGAATTGGCAGCCAGCAAGCAGATTTGAGTGAGCACAAAACAACTTTTGAATCGATTACGCGAGGTTATTCGGGTCTCGGGTTCGACTCCCCGCCGCGGCAGGGGTTTTGCTTTTTGCCTCAAACTTTCAAAATAGGTCCACTGGCAGCCAGTAAGCCGGATACAGCCAGAGGAACCAGAAAACCGAAGAAACCATGTCGAAAACCTCACAAAAATTGATGTCGAAAGTCTGGCCCAAAAATCGGGGCTTTTTGCGATCTGTTTTGAAAGTAATGTGTCGTTTTTCCGCGTGTAGTCTTTCACGATCTGAAGCTTCGATGGCCGGCAACAATCGAGTACGCAATGTTAATCTTGCCGAATGGAACGCAAGGCCCTGACGAATGGAGCGAGAGAGAGAGAGAGCGAGAGAGAGAGAGCGAGAGAGAGAGCGAGAGAGAGACAGACAGATAGACCCGTCAATAGTGCGTTTGTAGTTTGTATCCGTGCGGGAACATCTGCGTGGCGCGGCAATCCAGGTCAGAGGTCGACAATCGCATTCGGTTTCACTACTTCTACTTCTACTTGGCCTTTCCCATCTCTCCCTCTCTCTCTCTCTCTCTCTCTCTCTCCCTCTCTCTCCCTCTCTCTCACTCTCGCCCATCCTAAACCCCAATATTTCCAGCCTATTCTAAAATGCCTGTAGCTCAACAGCGTCGATTCGCTTATCTGAAGCTGAGTACAGAACAGCAACGCCATGTCCATCGCCATCTCCCGTTTGCACTCAAAGCTGCTCTGCGGTACATCGCCAAGGTTTGTCTCTCTCTCTCTTTCCCTGGCTTCCTGGCTGCCAGATCGCCGATTCTGAGATTTTCGAGCAAAAAGCAAAACGCTTGCCGTGGCGGGGAGTCGAACCCGGGCCGTCAGATTGACAGACAAGGTCCCTAACCACTTGGCCACGGTTTGTGGTGCAAGTTTTTCGATTTTTTGCTCTAAAGCGGCTTTAATCAGCCTTAAAAAGTCGGAAAATCCGGGCAGATTTGCGAAAAATGGCAAAAGAAAAAAAAGAAAGAAAAAAGCGTGAGGATTTGCAGTGCTTTTCATCGACCGCCCACCCGGCCCCTCAATTCCTTCTCGACGGCTACTACGGCGCCATCGTGCTTGATATTTCGCCCCAAACGTATCCGGTAAGTCTCTGGGGCTCATTTGGCATCAGGCATCCGCTTACAAGGCAAGTGTTTTTGGCGCGAGTAGCGAATCGCATGTCGACATTTTTTGTCTAGGAGCGAATTCTTTTTGCCGCCAATTGTCAGAATCGGTTAACTGGCCACCGGGAAGCGCGTTCCAGGTTTTAAAATCCGATTTTTAACCGATTACGCAACGTTATTAGGACTACCAATCTCACCTCCCGGGTTCGAATCCCGGCCGCGGCCCATTTTTTGCTTTTTGCGTGAAACCCTCAGAATCTGTTAACTGGCTACCAAAAAGCCGCTGTCAGCTTTTAAAAAAGTATTTGAAACCGATTACGCAATGTTACTAGGGTCCCAGGTTCGACTCCCCGCCCCGGCAGACTTTTTGCTTTTTGCTTTGTTGACTTTTTAAGGGCTGCCGGACACGCACCGACCGCGCGTAGTATAGACATGTCCCTTTAAAGGGACGTCGAAGGCAAACCGGGGGGGGGGTTCTGGACCGTTAGCGGGGATCAGATGTTTCCCCCTATTTTTCGCGCTCTAAACGCATCCGCTTATAAGGGAAGTGTTCTTGACGCCGGTTGCGATTCGCTACGTAACGCAATCGATTTTCCATCATACCGTCGAAATTCCGAATGTCGACATTTTTTGCCTCGGATTCGGGGGTTGTTACCGGAATTAGACCGTGGAAATTTAACAAAAAAAAGCCTAAAACATGGAAAAAATCTACGGTTTATAAACCTTAAACTTCGGTTCGCACTTCCCCCCCCCCCGATAATGGAAAAGAACGAGCAATCCATTTCAGCCGGTGCTCGGAAATGGATTCGGTCCGTACTTTTTCGCCTTCCCAACTGATTCTGTTCCGATCATTGGCCGATTGGTAGGTCTCTCTCTTCTCTCTCTCTCGCCTCTCTCTCTCTCTCTCTCTCTCTTTCTCTCTCTCTCTGTCTCGCTCTCTCCCGCCCTCTCTCTCTCTCTCTCTCTCTCTGCCTCCCCTCCCTCCTCTCTCTCTCCTCCTCTCTCTCTCGTTCTCTCTCCCTCCGTCTCCTCCCTCCCTCTCTCCTCTCCTCCCTCTCTCTCTCTCTCTCGCTCTCTCCCCCCTCTTCTCTCTCTCTGCCAGGACTCTCAAAGTTTTCTACTAACCTTCTATTTCAGGAGTCACTACAAGTACCTGTTAAATCTGCGCCCAATACGGTAGGTTGGGAACGCTTGTCCCCCGGGTGGGACTACAGACTACACACCCAAAAAGCAGCCGCAGCCAATATAGTTCTCGCCTGAACCCTGCGCTTTCTGAATTTTGAGCTGGGTTTTGTTGCTGGGATCCATAAACTGACGGCCAGACTAAAAAATGCAGCGATTACCCCCGAGACTACAGACTACAACACGGTTCCCAGGCGCACGACCCGGGTTCGACTCCTGGCCGCCGGCAAACTTTTTGCTTTTTGAGTTTTGGGCCCCATTTTTCGTCGGAAACCCTGAACTGACATCCAGACTCGAAACTACAGCGACTACGTAGAGGCTACAGGCTACAAAGGGGCTCCCAGGCGCGCTACCCGGGTTCGACCCCCGGCCCAGGCGTATCCTTTTTTTTTCATCTTGTGCTGGATTTCGGTGTGATTGGCTAAACTGACAGCCAGACTACAGACTACAATGATCGGTTTTTCGTCTAGGGAGACCTCAGCGGGCGTGACGGCCTATCCGTATTCGAAAAACTTTCGCATCGTCGACAAGCTGACGAGGTGGATGAAGTTCGGACGGCTGAATGTCACCATCGATCCGTCACTTTGTCATCCAATACAGGTTACAGGATCAATATATATGAATTACAATCTATCGTCGCGCTTCAGATGCTGCCCGACGGATTCGGCGAGCTGAACATCTTCCGGCGACGCAATTTCGTCGTGGATCTAGGCTTTGGTCTTGGACATGGGGCCCTGAGCAGGTGGGCGTGCGAGCGCTAAAAAAATACGAAATTTACGCACAAAAAATCCGGTCCGAGACGCGTGGCAAGTCGCTAGTGGGCGCGCCTGCCGATCTGACGACCCGGGTTCGATCCCCGGCCGGGGATGAACTTGTTTCTTTTTGCCGCGTCACAATCGGTTAACTGGCCGCCGGGAAGCACGTTCCAGGTTTTCAAATCAGATTTTCAACCGATTACGCGACGTTATTAGGACTACTAATCTCACCTCCCGGGTTCGAATCCCGGCCGCGGCCCACTTTTTGCTTTTTGCGTGAAACCCTCAGAATCTGTTAACTGCCTACCAAAAAACCCCTGTCAGCTTTTAAAAAAGTATTTGAAACCGATTACGCAATGTTACTAGGGTCCCAGGTTCGACTCCCCGCGACGGCCGACTTTTTGCTTTTTGCTTTGTTGACTTTTTAAGGGCTGCCGGACACGCACCGACCGCGCGTAATATAGCTACATGTCGCCTACAAACCCAACTTGCATCCATTTAAAGGGACGTTGAAGGCAAACCGGGGTTCTGGACTGTTAGCGGGGACCAGATTCCTGTGTGCGCTCAAAACGGTTTTTAAACGGAACAACGCAACTGGGATATGCCGTTCCAGGGACTTGGATTTGACGCCTCACATGCCGAAGGATACGTGTCCGGATCAGGCGAGAATTAGAGGGATCGGGCTGCCACCTGCTGAATTTCTGGAAGCTTTTAAAGGTGCAGTGGATCAGGTAAGCCGTTTCTCTACCACTCTCTCTCTCTCTCTCACTCACCCTCTCTCACTCTCCCTCCCTCTCTCTCTTTCCCTCTCGCTTTCTCGAACCCGTAGCCCTCTAACATCGCGTAATCGGTTTAAAACGCTTTGTTGAAGCGTGTAGCGTGTTCTCTGCCTGCCAGACCACCGAATCTGAAATTTTGGAGCAAAAAGCAAAAAGTACGCCGCGGCCGGGAGTCGAACCCGGGTCATCAGATTGGTAGGCCCAGCCGCTAACCACTAAGCCACGATCCTGAAGGCCATTTTTTCGCGAAATCCATTTGTCTGCCCTCCACACAGTCTAAATTCAATTTCCAGCTGATCAACACCCAGTTTCTCCGCTTCACGCAATGCTATTCGAAAGTGAATGATTGTCTCGAATCCGTTTCAATTATTCCACAACTTGTCCATCATATTCTTCAATCTGTAAGTCGACAAATCGATCGATATTGTCGGTATTCTACAGTATTCCCCACGTCTCTTTCTTTCTTTCAGCCTCTCCCATCAACCCCTGAACGTCGTCGTCTCGTCATTATTGACGCCAAGATGACCCGCCAGCCGACCGGATATCGCTATCTCCCAATTCCAATGGTGAATTCCGCTTTCCAAAACTGCTACCAGCCAACTGGCAGCCAATTAGCCGATTCTAAAATTTTGGGGCAAAAAGCAAAAAGTCTGTCTTGTCGGGGAGTCGAACCCGGGTCACCAGATTAGTGGACGCAGCCACAAACCACTCGGTCACAGTTTTTGGTGGAGGGTGTTTATGGCAGACTCGTTTTTTCAACACTCGCTCACCAGTTAGTCGATTCTGAAAGTTTAAAGCAAAAAGCAAACACTCTGCAGCGGCCGGGAGTCGAACCCAAGACTCGAATAACTAAGCGTATCCAGATTAAAATGCGTTTTTAAAAGGCGAAGCGTGCTTCCTGGCTACCAGTTAGCCGATTCTGAGATTTTCAAGCAAAAAGCAAAACTTCTGCCGCGGCCGGGAGTCGAACCCGGGTCGTCAGATTGGTAGGCACGGCTACTAACCACTTGGCCATGCTGTTCGACCCTGATTTTTTGATTTTTCTAACTTTTTTTTTACTTCCAGGATGCCATGAAACAATTCACAGCGACCCAAGAAGAGATGATGGCGAAATTGGGGGAGATGATGAATAGGATGGACATCCCCTTCACAACCCAGTTATATCAATTGATGTATCCACTGGGAGATGAATCGAACGAACGATATCAACCAACTGGAATACACGCAATTATTGCACAGAATTATACTTCCAAGAAGCAGCTCATCCACGAGGTATCTTCCTCAAAGAATCTCTGCTAGATTGCCCCCTCCATCCCTCAAAGAATCTCTGCTAGATTGCCCCCTCCCTTCCTCAAAGAATCTCTGCTAGATTGCCCCCTCCATCCCTCAAAGAATCTCTGCTAGATTGCCCCTCCATTCCTCAAAGAATCTCTGCTAGATTGCCCCCTCCTTCCTCTTCCCAAAGAATCTCTGCTAGATTGCCCCCTCCCTTCCTCAAAGAATCTCTGCTAGATTGCCCCTCCATCCCTCAAAGAATCTCTGAGATTGCCCCCTCCTTCCTCAAAGAATCTCTGCTAGATTGCCCCCTCCATCCCTCAAAGAATCTCTGCTAGATTGCCCCCTCCATCCCTCAAAGAATCTCTGCTAACCCTCCTCTTTCCAGGGTCATTACACTCTTCTCCATCGCAGTGTCACCGCCGACGACTTGACGCTTCGATGGCCAGACATCCCGGGACGACAATCTATTACGCGCTGTTAAACTTGTCGAATAAAAGAGAGTATTGCCGAATGGGTTTTGTGTGGCTGCAGAGCGTTGCGTACTTTAATAGCATGTTGCATGGAACAATTGCGCTTTTTATCTTATACCATCAATGACAACAATACCAACTTCTTGTGCAAAGGAATGACAAATCATTATTGAGTCATAGTACAAACTTTGGTCAATTACCCAAAATAATGAAAGGGGTAATGTCTCAAAATAAAAAATGAAAGAACATGTGGCCACTGAAGGGATTGTCCAGCAAAGATCACACAAAAAAACCATGAAAAGAAAACTGTCTAAAAAAGGTTGGGGCTATTAAAGGGGCGGCCAACAGGGTCGACCAAAAAGGGCAAGAAGGCGGCGCTGGTACGGAGACGTACCACTTGGCCGTCGAATGAGATGGTGAGTGGCGGGCTGGTCGGGTTGGGGTTGGGGAGTCTCCAGCAGGCCGGCGGTTGGGCTGGGACTGCCTGCAGCAGTATGACGAGTAGGGTCGAGATCGGGAATCCTGGGATTGACTGTAGACGCGACAGATCTCCATCGATCAAGACGTAGGCCCGTCGAAGTGGGCGCGTCCCGCGGAGCCACTGGTCAAGAAGATACGTTAGGAAGTTCAGAGCCAATTCCGGGTTGGCGGCGAAACCGAAATCCTCTAGGGCGGATTGCAACAGGTGCCGCGCTGCGTAATCCGGCAAAGTGCCGAAAAAAATCGGCTTCTGGTTCATATACGGCGGCTGGGGCCAATACGTTTTGAGGAAGAGCCGCTCAATTCCGAGCCGTTCGGGCAGTTGCAGCGGAAATACGGTCGACACGTCGAGCTGCCAGAGAAGGCCGGCCGCTGTTGCTCCAAAAAACACCAGTCCGAGCGGGGTGCCGCCAACCGCATCTTGTACCGCTATCAGGTCGAAGCGATGGCCGTCGAACTCGCTCAAGTCCGTCGACATTGACGTTTGCGCATTCATCCACCGCTCGGGGTGGACCAGTGTGGGGCCGACGCACACACTCCATGTTACTTGTCCGTTGGGTGGGACGAAGCCGGTCAGTGTCAAAATACTCGGCTGCTCGGCCTTCCGCTTCGGATTCTTCTGCGCGTATCCGGCTGGTTCATCTGCCCTGCAAATAAATCTTTACACTAGTAATTTCGGGAAAACCAGGTCAAGCCTAAGCCCATCTGGAAGCTAAGTGCAGGTCTAAGCCTGGCCGATCTAATCAATTACGCGAGCCAAGTCGAAAAGTCTACATTTTAATCGATTACGTCATGAAATGGGCGGCTGCCGAATTGATTACGCAAGCTAATACAAAAAAACATTTTAATCGTTATGCCATGAAAATGCCATGAAATGGGCGGCTGGCTAATCATTGAGCTATGAAAATACGGCCAATCGATTACGGTATGAAATTGGGCGGTGAAATCGAACGCCCGCCAATTATAATTGGTTATAACAACCAAAAAGGGCCGAATCGATTACGCCATCAAATTCGAAAATCCAGATCTAATGGCTAAGCTAGCAATTTGCAAGCCACCTATCCAATTACGCTAGCATAATCCCGGGCGAGTCCCATAAATCGATTACGCAATAAAATTGCCGGTGCGCAAATCGATTACGGTAGCAAAGCCCCCGAATACAAGTGAATCGGTTACGCAACGTAATTCTATTGAAGCCCACCTAACGGATTACGCCATTTAAATCGACTCCGCTAGCCTTCAATTTTAAAAAAGTAAAAATTAAATTTACTTGGCTGTGCGCTTCCGGGGTCCCTCCTTCTGGACAAACGGCTCCTCGAAAGAGGGCTTGATGCGGTCGGCGTCCACGACGACGTTGAAACAAGTGATGTGGGGGGTGCCTGGCGGGTTCTTCTCGTGGCGCCTGCAAAAAAAGAGCATAAAATTCGGCACAACATGCTGCTTTTTAAAGGTGCTAAAAAACAAAAGATACAAATCGTGGATAAAATCGACAATTAATTCACAAAAAAAGTTGAATGGCATTTTTTTGGTAAATTTGCAAAAAAACAACAAAATGAAAAAATTAATCCAAAACGTAAATAATTTCTCTGAGTTTCAAGTGTATTTCATAACTGTGAAAAAAAAGTGTAAACTACAGTATAAAGTACAGTACCATGTGCTGGCCATCGCCGAGCCGGTTAGACGAGAGTTCGGGACGATCAGGTTCGCCTCACTCTTCTGGATTTCGACGCGGGCCAACTGAAAAAAAAGAGTTTATAGTTTGTAGCCTAGAAAAAACTGGCAGGCGAGCTAGCAGAGACCATTTGAGCTAGAAAAAAATCGCAAAAATCAGCAAAAAAAAACGAATTTTTCACATTTTTTGGCCCAAAATCGATATTTTCGAATTTTTACGAGCCCAAACCCTATAAAAACCCCGGGGCAACGAGCAGAGACACTTTGCGGAAACCTAAAAAACCCGAAAAAGGCAACGGGGCAGAGATCCTTTAACGCCTAGAAGAAGCAAAAGCCTAGGAAAACGTATTTTTCGACATCTTTGACCCAAATTTTGAGGCCGAAAATAGCTCAAATAATCGCTGCTAGCTCGCATTTGTTCCTCAATGATCTCTGCCGGTTACCCCGCTAAAATTAAGCAAAAAAAAAACAAGTTTTTGTAAATTTTGAAGTAGCAAAATCCGATTTTTCACCTTTTTGGCCTGTAAAAGCGTCAAAAAATCAGGGCAACCAGCAGAGACAATTTGCAGGTTGCGGCTCAAAGAACCAACCGGGGTGGCGTAGATGAGGAACGTGCCGGGAGCGGCCTTCAGAAGACTGAACTCGTCGTAGTAGTTGCCCAGCCGCTTCAGGTGGAGGCTGAAAAATAGACAATAAAAATTACGAAAATTAAGAAAAAGTATTTTTTATATAAAATGTCCAAAAAAATAAAATTTTCGAATTAATAAAGCACTTTTAGAATCAAATCTAGCCTCATCCGATAGAGAATTAAATTCTACACAAAACGCGGCTTTTTTACAACCCGAAAAACTCTTCGAAATCTTAACAAATTCGATTTTTACATGAAATTTTTGAAAATGTACAGACTACGAAAACTAAAGTATTAAATTCAAGATTATTAATTAAAAAAATAAATTGCGAAAATTAAGAAAAATTCGATTTTTGTATGTAATTTCAAAAAAGTGCCTAAAATCTATTTTTTTCACTAGCAAAGTATGCTTTCGAAACCTAATACACACATCAATCGATAGAGCATAAAATTCTGCACAGAATTCGGGCTTTAAGAAACCTATAAAAAAATACCAGAAACGAGAAAATTCGATTTTCGCCTGAAATCTCCAAAATTTTTAGAAAATTCTCCAAACTGCGGATTTTCTAAGTGATAAAGTATTTCTGAAGGTCTAAAATAAGCCTCATTCGCCAGAAAATAAAAATCTACGTAAAATACTAGAAAATTACGCTAGAAAATCCGTGGCTATTGAATCAATTACGTTAGCTAATTTGAAAAAAGCCGCCCGAGTCGATTACGCCATCTAAAAGGAAAATTCGCTTTTGACCGATTACACTAGAAACTCGAAAATAAACGACTCCGATGGCTAAATCGCCAAAATCCCGGCAATCGATTACGCTATCTAACTTGAAAACCCAAAATTAATGCATTACGCCTGGAAATTTGTGGGTCCTAACTAATTACGCTAGCCAATCTCAAAAAAATCCATTACGCGATCTAAATAAAATTTAGGCATAACCGCTTACGCTACAAAATCAATTAATTAAATTCAATTTAAAAATCAAACAAAAATGTACCCGGTCAAATTGGCGCATTTCCAGGCGGCGGGCGCCTCTTCCGACGTGCATCGCGCGTAGTATTCGATGCAGTCCTCGGCAATCACCCTGAAAAAAAATTAATTTTTAAATCCTAATTTTTCCCGCAATACCTTCCAAACTGTATAGTCGGATCAGTGGCGTAGACGGATCCGGAGAATCCGGTCTCTTCCGTGTAGAATGGGAGGGCGATGAGTGACTGCGGATTGGACATGATCATCGTGTCCACCTTGTCCATTTGGCTACCGGTCAGCAGCTGGAAAATCGATCGTTTATAGTTTGTAGCCTACAAAAACTGGCTGGCGAGCTAGCAGAGATCATTTGCGCTCGAAAAAAAAGGAAAAAAGCTTTGAAAATCGAATTTTTGACAATTTTTACGCCTAAATTTCGCCCCAGATCTTTCAAAATCGAAAACATCGAATTTTTCGACTCAAAAATGTAGGGCAACAAGCCGAGACCATTTGAACCTTAAAAAATGTAACACTTAGAAAATTTATTTTTCTACATTTTTTGCCCAAATTTTTCGGTTCAAATTCGCTCAAATATTCACTGCTAGCCCACCAGCTCAAACTCAATGACCTTTGCTGGTTACCTCCCTAAAATCAGGCGAAAAAGGTCTCTTAAAATTTCAAAAAAAAATTCAGGAAATGAATTTTTTTGACCTTTTTGGACACGAAGCCTCAAAAAAAGAGGGCAACGAGCAGAAAGGCTTTGCGGAAAGCCTAAAAACTCGAGGGTAACCAGCAGAGAGCATTTGAGTCTTGAAAACTCACCGAGGAGGGGTGTACTTTCCGCGGGACATCGACGAATGAGCCAGACTTCCCGGGAACCGCCTTCAGACATGGCACGTCGTAGGTGCTCACAGTGCTATTCTTCAAGCGGTGGCTAAAAAATAGACAATAAAAATTACGAAAATTAAGAAAAAGTATTTTTTATATAAAATGTCCAAAAAAATAAAATTTTCGAACTAATAAAGCTGTTTTAGAATCTAATTTAGCCTCAAGCGATAGAGAATCAAATTCTACACAAAACGCGGCTTTTTTACAACCCGAAAAACTTTTCGAAATCTTCATAAATTCGATTTTTACATGAAATTTTTGAAAATGTACAAACTACGAAGACTCAATTATTAAATTCAAGATTATTAATCAAAAAAATAAATTGCGAAAATTAAGAAAAATTCGATTTTTGTATGTAATTTCAAAAAAGTGCCTAAAAATCTATTTTTTTCACTAGCAAAGTATGCTTTAGAAACCTAATACACACATCAATCGATAGAGCATAAAATTCTGCACAGAATTCGGGCTTTAAAAAACCTATAAAAAATACCAGAAACGAGAAAATTTGATTTTCGCCTGAAATCTCCAAAATTTTTAGAAAATTCTGCAAACTTCGGATTTTCTAAGTGATAAAGTATTTCTCAAGGCCTAAAATAAGCCTCATTCACTAAAAAATAAACATCTACATCAAATACTCAGCTTTTCAAACTTACAAAAAATAAACAAGTCGGAGAAAATCGGGTATTACACAAAATTTTTGAAAAATTTCATTTTTCCAAAAAAAGAACGAAATTAATTAAATTTGCGGCGTTTCAAAAATTGTGTATCCTGTGCAGAATTTTTCGCTCTACCTTCTTAGCCATATATCACGGAATTAAGATACCTTTCTCCGTTGCTTTCGGGCGAAATGTTGGCGAGGGATGAGGGGTCGAGCAGCAGTGTCACGTCCGAGTCTGGGAGGGGGCAGAAGGGGCCCAAGCGCTGGCCCGTGACGTCGAACTGCAAAGATATGGTTAAAATTGCCCAAAAAAGCTTTATTCATTCATTCCTTCATCTATTCGTTTCATTTTCATTTATTCGCGGGCCAGCTAGCAGAGATCGTTGCTGAATTTTATCTAACAACCTTTGCTAGCCCGCCAAAAATAGAAAATTCCTCCCCCAATCGTCTCTGCTAGATTGCCCAATTTTTTCATGGTCAGGCAAGCTAGCAGAGACCATTTCGGAGCGTAAAAATCGATTTTTGGAGTGCCAGCTAGCCGAGATTTTTGCGGAAATACCGAAACTCGATGAAACGTACCATAGTCTCTGGGAAGGCAACGGCGCTGATCTGGTCGATGGCCTTCTCGAGATGCTCAGCCGTGTAGAGCTTCGTCCACTCGATCGGGTTGTCGCGGTAGATCTGATTGTTGTTGCTGTGTCGATACGGGCTCAGCGGGAACACCCTGCAAATAAACCATTACGATGGGTAAATCGAGAAAATCTAATTTATACATTAATCGATAGAGAAAAAAAATTCTGCACAAAATACGCTGTTTTTCAAACGTTACAAAAAATAAGAAATCTTAGAAAACTCGATTTTCACGCGAAATTCTCAAACCATCAAAGTTTTTTGCATAAAAATCTAATTTTCCTAGACGATGCTGCTTTTTATCGCCTTCTAAAACCGCGTATCTTGTGCAGAATTTTTCGCTCTATCTTCTTAGCCTTATATCACTGAATCAAACTACCTCTCGCCGTAGATTTGGGGCAAAAAGTTGGCGAGGGACGAGTAGTCGAGCGCACAGTCGAGCATGATCGTCACATTCGGCCAACGAAGCAGCCAGCACGGTCGAAAGGGCGGCCACGAGAAGTTGGTCTGAAAAAAAAGGGTTTGATAAGGTTGCTAGAAGCCCACAATGACTTTTAATTTGAATTTCAAACACCAATAGTTTTCTAGTGCTAGAAAGTCAAAATAATTCTTAAAAATGGGAAATTTGACCTGTTATGGCCATTTTTCATACATTTTCACCAAAAAAAAACACAAATTTTCGAAAATTTTGATTATTTTCATATTGTTTTTACAAAATTCCAGAAAAATTGTTTATATTCTGCTATAGGGCCGTAACCCCCTGTTTCCACTTTTTTCCCAGGACCCAATTTTGCAAAAATAAATAGCAAAATTGTCTCTGAACTGTTTTTCACCCTGGAAAAAAATTTACAACTATGAGAAAAATTGGCATTATTCGACAAAACCCCCCTGTTTTGAAGTTTTTTAAATTTTTTAAAGTTTTTTCGATAGTTTGTCTGGTTGAAAATAGCTATAAATTGCCAAAAACACGATTAAAACATTTTCTATTAACTTAATAGGCATTTCTAGACTTGTACAAAAAAGTTAGTTAGGACGAACCCTAAAAATCAACTTTTCCCACCTGTGGCAACAACGGTTCGCCGTGTAGTGGGCGAAGATGGCGCGCCAGCTCGTCCCGCTTCAATTTGTCGATCTTCGTGTTGGAGAAGAGGAGCTCGGTGTCGGCCGGGTCGTCGAAGCAGTTGTGGTCGATGCACATCAAAGAAGAAGATCTGCTGGCCAGATACACCACGCTCCAGTGCTTCTCGGCGCCGCGCACCATGTTCTTGAGGATGGCGTGGGATTTGGCGAGTTGAACGAGGGATGGCGGATCGAGGAATCGCACAATGTTCTTGACGGTGTTGGCCGGGAGCTGCAGCAACGGCACGTCGAGCTTGGCTAGCTGTTCCGGGCGCTCCTTCCAGCGGATGGGCGATTGTTGGCGCTCCCGCGACGGCATCACCTGCAAAAAAAAACGTATTTTTCGATCGTGGGCAGCTAAAAACAAGAATAAGAAAGTAAATTGGGCATATAACCAGCTTTTTTGTAGCTTTTTCCACATTTCTGTAAATAACCATTTATCAAGCAGTAAAAGCAACGTGAAAACAATTCGCTAGACTCGAGCGATAAATCAACGATTCAAAAAGCAGAAGAGAAACCAAGCAATTCCCATGAAAAAGGGCGACAAATCAAAACTTGCAAAGTAATAGTGAAAAAACTTGGAACGAGCAATAAATGAACATTTCCATTCAGAAATCGGGAGCGACAAAATGGCCGCCTCCGTTGATGCCATTCAAGAAGAACATCTCCGCGCCGGGGGCCTGCAGAATGATGTGGGTCTCACGCGCCCTCAACGCCAGCATCTTTCCATCGGTCTCGGCCGTCAGTTGTCCTCCACGATTCCTGGAATTGATAGTGTGGTAATTTATCTTTAACTTTGACCAAATTTGGCGTTCCAGCTTGAAAAAAACTTTCGAGGGAATTTCCCTGCCAAAATAAGAGCGAAAACAGCAAAAAGAAAAGGGTTAAAAAAGGCGAGCGTTAACAAAATTTTTATCGCAACGTCTTCCCCGTATTTTTTCGGTGATTTTTCCGCGAATTTTGAGCCGATTTGGACGTTGTGGCCTCAAAACCGCTACCTGTCAGCACCAAAAAAAATTCACAACATTTTGCACGTTCTTCTATGACTCGTTATCAATCCTACACTTGCAAAAACACTCCCAAAATGCGTTGTATGCAATTACCTTGATGGGCCTTCGCGGGGCGGTCGAGATGTGGTGTGGGGGGCGGTCGTAGGTTTCGCTTGGGCAGCGTCTCCTCGCCGTCGTCGGCCCGTTGGTCAGCCGCTTGGCCGTGACGCCGTCGTTGCCGGTCACCTGAAAAGAGAAACTCGAAAACTCGTTAAAAATTATTTTTTTTGGCTAAAAAATACGTTATAAAGCATTTTACGAGTTTTTAGACGACAATCGATTTTTATTTCCTTTATAAATCGTTTAGAAATAGTTTTTAAAATACTTCTGGGTTTTTATGCTAAAAAATGGGATTTTTCCATTTGAAAATGCTCTAAGAAAGGTTTTATGGTACGGATCAGCAACGAAAAGTTGCTTTTTCCGAAAAATTTTAATCGCGTTTTCTGCTGTTGTCCGTGCTAAAAAGTCGGCCATTTCCTGCAAGAATAGCTTTAAAAACATTGGTTCTATTTCTATTTCCGAAATTTTTAGATAAAAAATTCTTTACAAAATTTTGAAAAATCAAATTTAGAACATTTTTATGACTTTTGATAAGCGGAAAATACTCGAAAGGCTTTATACATGCATCTTTTCTATTCCTATTTCTCAATTTTCAAAAAATGCGATACCTTTGGGGGGTTGAAGTCGACGTGGTACGACCTCCCGCTGGCAATGTGAAATCTTCGGCCGGTGGCGAGTAGATTGTCATCGATGGCGAGCTCGAAGACGCGGTCCAGGGCCGTCTTCCGCTTCGCCAGCATCGTGTCCAGCTCTTGCGCCTAAAAATTGGAATATTTTTCATGCCGAAAAGATGAAAATATCGCACGGCAGGGGAAGCCCAACCGCTGCATCTTTTTTTACACCGTCTGAAAACACGAAAACCTCTGTTTATCGATATTAAAATGAAATAAATGCGATTCAACGCAATCTGCTGGAATTTCACATTTTTTGACGAAGTTTGGGTAGCGAAAATAGTTTTTTCTAGCATTTTCCGGGTCTTTAGACCAACAAAAAGCGACTTTTTCCTTCAGAAGTCGTTGGAAAATACTTTTAACCACATAATCCGAGATGTCTATACAACAATATTTACCTAAAAAGGTGCTTATCATTTTAGTAAAGCGTTTCCCGCGGTTTCTCGTCAAAAATGCGACGTTTACTTCGAGAATTTGCAAAAAAAAAACAATTTTTGCAGCGTTTTCCGCGGCAATAGACACAAAAAGCCTCTTGTCCTTGAAGAGTGTCTAAAATATAGTTTCTACAATATTTTCTGCTGCTCTTGGAAAAAACGTAATTCATCCCGTGAAAAGTGGCTGAAAACTAACGTTTATGAATATTTCCGGGGTGTTTAGACCTAAAAAACTTTCTATTTTCGACTTTCTTTCCAAAATTCTGAAAAATTTCGAATTTGCGGGCCAGTGGGGGCAGTTTTTTTAGCCGGGTTTGCCCAGCAATCGAGTCCAACGTGTTTTTGCCGTGTTTTGTGCCTTTTTAAAGCATATTTAGCGGTATGAAAACTTTCAAAGCAGGCAGAGAATGTTGGAAAAGTCGAAAGTTCTATCATTTTGGGCGGAAAGACGCTTTTTCGACCTAAAATCCAGTTTTTTAGGAAAATTTGTACCGTTTGATGCGCCGAAAAAAAGCAGAATGAATAACTAAATATATTTAAACTAGCAAAACTATCCAAAAACCTTAAAAAAATGTTTTAAAAAGTGGGAATTTTGATCGAAACTATATTTTTGACGTTTTTAAAAGTTTTAACGCCTAAACTTTTCAGGTTTAAAAGCATTTTATGTTTTGCGGTTCTTAGACAAACAACATCGGCTCTTTCCTTCACAAGTAGTTTCTAAAATTTCAAATTTTGTGTCTCAAAAACCTCAAAAAAATCTGTTAAAAAGCTGCAAAAAGTTACAAATTCTTATTCGCAAAGAGTCGATTTTTTTTGGTCGAAAAAAGCTATAAAAACTATTTTTTTGAACTGCTTTTGAAGGAAAGCGACGAAGCTGCAAAAAAACCCAGTACCTGAACGGCGGTTCTGGGGAACCCGTCGAGGATGAAGCCCTTGGCGCAGGCGGGCCTGTCGAGTGTCGTCTCCAACAGCTCGCACACCGTGTCGTCGCTGACCAGGGTCCGCGTTTCGACCGTCTCCTTCGGCGCGCGGCCCAGCGGCCCACCTAAAAACGGGTTATTTGTCGCATTTTCACTCAAATTACATCTATAATTTGAATTTCTCTGATTTTGAACGTTTTTTTGCCACGAATTCACCGATTTTCCCCGTTTCCTGTTTCGCAAAGGTGCACAGCCCCCTTTTCTTTTCAAAAATAAGCCTTAAAAGTGCAATTTAGGGTTTTTCCAAGCTACAAAGCGCAGAAAATGGTTTCTAAGCGCACAAAGTCAGCGGCAACGAGAAATCAGGCAACCCTAGCAAGGCTGAAAAGACAAAATTAAGTGCTCAAGGGCAGGCAAACGCCACAATGGCTCAACGATTCCACCAAAGCTTCGAAATTCCCTAAGATTTGTAAAAAACGCGTGCAAGGGCCTGAAAAAGCTCTAGAATCGCCGAAGCAGGCAAGGTTCGCCTTTATCGGGCAACTAAAAAACAAATGATAAAGTTCCTTGGAGCCTATAAACACCTCAATACGTCAAAAAAAGCAAGTAAACCCGCGCTGCGCCTCGAAATGCTCTAGAAAAAGCCCAGAAACCAGCCCAAAACAAAGAGAAAGCGTTTTCGGTTGGTGAAAAATTCGAAACCGTGTTTTTAAAAAGGCGGGAAAGTTATGCAACGGATTTTGTATAGGTTAAAGGCCTAAAAATGCTTGAAAACGCCCTCGAAAAAGCTTAGAAACTTTTCTATTTTAATAAAGTTTATTTATAACTCGGCTCCGCGCCAATTACCGCCAGCGGACCGAGGCGACACACGAAATTCCATTTCCCAAGCAAAGGGCACGGAAAAAATTTTCGGTACGCGGCGCTCCTCTGTACGCGGAACCGTCCGCGGTGTAATTTGTACACTACAAGTGGAAAACGCCCAAATTGCAATAATTCACGGGTTATCTTGAATGTTTCATCGAAAAATTGAAACAAAAAATGGGTTACAATGTTCTACGAAGAATTGCGCATCTTTTGCGACCAAGGGACCGAACAGTAGTTCTGGCGATTTTCTGTGGTTAGGCGTTGAAGTTTTTCTCGTTGGTTTGCGGGTTTCTTGTTAACTTCACAGGGCTCTATTTTGCGTGCAATCCGAGCCCATATTTGGTAGAATCAAGGAATCATCAATCAATCAACCAGCGTTGAAAAACCGCTACGCGGCTTAGTCTTATTTCCGCTACACATTACTTTACCTCCCCCGCCCCTCCCGCCGCAAGTTTTTGGCTATAAATCTTTTATTTTTCATCATTTTAGGCTCAAATTAAAACTCTTGGCATATTTTTCGACGCTCTATCGAATGGCGTTGCAAAAATCCGGCCAAAATAAGCGAAAATACCGAAAATTTTGAGGCCCTTCGGCTGTTTACTGTTGATTTTTTGACTTTTTATTGAAGGTTTTTGTACAAAAATGTGCGTAATTTTTGTTTCTCGTTCGGACTAGCGTGGGGGATTTTGCGAATACGGTCGCGGGAAAATGGACGAGCAAAGGCTGGGGGAAACTCTCGAAGCGGCGTCTCGTGCACGCATTCCCATTGGTCGGAAACGCGGTGGAAGAGGGACACGCCCACCTGGGGCATTCCCACCCGCGTCCTATCATACTTTTTGCTGTTTCTTTCAGAATCTCGACATTTAAATAAGCTAGTTTTTCCGGCAAATCCCCCGAATCCTGGACCAAAAAAATTCGACAGACTGAATTTCGAAATTATGACATTTTAAATTATGATAGCCAGGGACGTAGCGTAATACCGGCCCGGGGCCGCCCCGAAATCGGCTGGGGCCCGAAAATGTCATAAGGGGGGACCCTTATGATTTTTATTTTCTCAAAAATTTTGCTGCCTGCGGCGCTATTTTTTCACGTTTTTACGGCTATTTGTAGAGCTATGTAACCTTTTTTCAAAAATTTTGCCTGCGGCGCTGTTTTCTCGTGAATGCCTTGAGTTTTTTGGAAAAAAATTTTGGAGGCCCCCCCCCGAAATTTTTTTCTGGCTACGCCCCTGATGATAGCCAATCGATTTTTTGCGATCTGTGATTCGGGTAAGCAATGAAATCTGAGAAAATGCGTCGCAAAAAACCCCCGATTCGTTGTCAAAATGATCACGGAAGCTGCAAAAGATGCTCAAAACACAAAAATCCTACCATTGGGCAAGCGAGGCGACGCGTATCGTCATGAAGCTGCCCCGCAGGGTTTGATCGCTGCTGGCTTGCCGTGGGCTGAACTGGCTCTCTCTCTCTATCTCTGTCTCTCTCTCTCTCTCTCTCTCTCTCTCTCTCTCTCTCTCTGTCTCTCTCTAACTCTGTCTCTCTCTCTCTCTATTTCTTGCTCTCTCTCGCTCTCTCTGTCTCTCTCTGTCTCTCTCTGTCTGACTCTCTCTCTCTCTCTCTCTCTCTCCTCTCTCTCTCTCTCTCTCTCTCTGCTTTCTCTCTCTCTCTCTCTCTCTCTCTCTGTCTCTTCTTCTCTCGCATTGTTTGTAGGGCCATAATGTTGCAATAAAATAATTTATCCGGTTTTCAATATATTTAATAAAACGGCGTCCGTTTGAGGCCTCTCTCGGGCAGCGGCTGCATGATATTTATTGCCCGTCGATTCCTCTGAATTCGCAGCCAAGCCACCTGAAAATAAAATCGATAATTTCCATTATAAAGCGAGGGTGACACCCCGAAAAATGGGCGTGGCCTAACCAATCAGGTCATATTGGCTAAACTGGCTGCCAATCTATCGATTCCTGGTCTTAAAAACTTTTAGGCAAACTAGCAGGGGCCATTTACCCGGGTACCTGATTTTTCGGGTCACAGAATCACTGCTAGCTAGCCTTTCCAACGGCCAAATAATCTCCGCTAGCTCGCCATTCGCCAAAATGGCAGGCAGTTCATTGATTCCCACTACCCAAACGCTCTCTGCTAGCTTGCCCGCAATTTTCTGAGCCAATTGCACCTTAGAATCCTCAAAAAAAGACAAAAAGGAGGGCTCTTATCCGATTAACGGCATCAAATGCTCTCTGCTAGCTTGCTATTGGCCGATCTGCCTGTCAGATAAGCGATTCCCACTTCCCAAATGCTCTCTGCTAGCCTGCCCCTCGAAAAAACACGCACCACAGCCACCGTCAGCGAGAAGCAGTTCGTGATGGCCAGGGCCATAATCCAGGGCCCCGAAGTGGATAGGCAAGAGCTTCTATCTTTTTCTAAAGCCTTAAAAATTATTCGAAAACATTTTGATCACCCGTTTTCGGCTGAATTTCGCTGCTCAATCCATCGAAACCCCTCGTCGCGTCCATCGCCGCCAATTTTCCATCTAAAACGGATTTTTCCCGGGGGCAGGCGAGCAGAGGACTCGAAAATAGGTAGACTGGCTGGCAGCTTAGCCAATGGCCAGCTAGCAGAGACAATTTGATGCCGTAAGCTAATGGGATTTTCGGCTTTGGTAAAATTTTCGGAATTGTCGCGCGTAATCGGCCTCGAAAATTGCGGGCAAGCTAGCAGAGACCATTTTGGAATCGGAAATCGACAAACTGGCAGCCAGTCTAGCAATTGGCCGGTTAGCCAAAACAATTTCGTCACGCCACGGCGAGCTAGCAGCGATTCTTTGCGGCCAAAATTCGGCACCCGGCGCAAATGGTCTTTGCTAGCTTGCCTAGGAAATTTTTTTACGTGCTAGTCGAGAAGCTATCAGTCAGTTTACCTACTGGCAGGCTAGCAGAGAAATTTAGCTTTTTCAAGGCCAGCCAGCAGCGATTCTTTGCGACCAAAATTCAGGCACCCGGTGCAAATGGTCTTTGCTAGCTTGCCAAGACCAATTTTCAATTGTTTCAGTGGGTATCGGTAGACTGACAGCCAGTTTAGCCAATTGCAAATAGCTAGGCAAGCTAGCCGAGATCATTGTGGAAGTCTGCGGTTACCTATCGGCTGGCCGATTCGCATCAGTCGCTCCTCGATCGTCAGATTCTTCGGCAAATCCCGCTTCTGCTGGCTGCGCGGGCAATGGGGCGGCTGTAAAACGTATAGGTTTTGTAGAGTTTTTCAAGGGCTTTCGAATGGTGTATATTTCATTACGCTATGCAATTCCTGGGAAAGTCATAATGGGTTAAAGTTTGTGCCTCGGGCCACAAATTTCAATCGATCAAATCTCGGCCTAGAAAAGTGGAATTCTGATGAATAATGGCTAGTTTTGTAGCCCTTTTTGAGGGCTTTAAAATGGTATATAACACATTACGGTATGTATATCCGTGTAGTACGTACGATACTCTTTGCGCATTCCGCGTCGGCTCGCGCGCACACCTGCAGCAGACAGTTGAAGTGGACGCGTTTCGTGCTGCAAAAAAAACTCCATGACTTGCAGCTACCTTTAATACAAAATTTATGCTTCTAAAGGCACATTGAAGCCAAAAAGGGGGCGTGGCCGCTATGGATTTTGCCTTCCCGGTCCCTTTAAAACGAAAATTTGGCTTTTAAAGGCCGTTGAAGGCGAAAAAGGGGCGTGGCCGCTATGGTTCTGCCTTCCCGGTCCCTTTAAAATGAAATTTTGGCTTTTAGCCAAAACGAGACGCTCTTTCCATGGTTTTTGCCTTCCTGGCCCTTTTAAAAGCAAAAGTTTCCCGTTTAAAGGCCGATTGAAGGCGAAAAAGGGGGCGTGGCCTACCGGGAAAATCGAAAGGCCTTCGCCGGCGCGTAGATGACACCATTGGCCTCGTCGTATTTTGGGTGGGGGAGGATCGTCTCGTCCAGAGAACACCTGAAAAAAGCAGTTACGACATGCAAATTGTCTCTGCTAGTTTTCCAATCGCTAATCTGGCAGCCAGTCTGGCGCTGCAGCGCTGCAAAAACTTAGCTGGGCAGGCAAGCAGAGAAAATTTGAGGGGTACTTGATTTTCGGTCAAAGAATTGCTGCTGCACTCCTTTCCAAGGTCAAATTGTGTCTGCTAGATCGCTAATCGCTAAACTGGCAGCCAGTTCATCGATTTTTCCTTCCCAAATGGTCTCTGCTAACCTGCCCACCATTTTGGGATAGGTTACGCGTTGAAATTCCAAGAAAAGGCCAAAACGACAAGGGCTCCTATCCGGTTACGACATCTAAATTTCCTCTGCTAGCTTGCCCATTCGCTAAACTGGCAACCAGTTCATCGATCCACACTTCCCAAATGGTCTCTGCCAGCCTGCCCCCTTTTCCAGAAACCCTTAAGCGTTGAAATTCTGCGAAATTCGGGGATTTTAGCCGATTACGCGATGAAATAATCGCTTTTTAACGATCTACCGTACCCATTGTCGTCGACGAGCATAAATGACTGCCGATGGCCATTGTGGACGAAGCAGCGGTAGACGCGGAACCGGAAATCGCCGCTTTTCCCGCACTCCCAACGGTGGAATATCTGAAATTTGGCGCGGGGTTAAAGGTGGAGTGACACCTGGGAAGGCTAGCAGAGACCATTTTGGAATTTCGGCAGCATCAATTGGCAGCCAGCTAAGCTAATGGCCAGCTAGCAGAAAAAATTTGATGCCGTAATCGTATAAGGTTCTTAGTTTTTACAGTTTGACTGGGAATTGGAAGCGTAATTGACCCCGAAGAGTGCGGGCAGCCTAGTAGAGGCCATTTTGGAGTTGCGAATAGTTTAGCTGGATGCCAGTTAGGCCATTGGCCAGCTAGCATAGAAAGTTAGACGTTTTCCGGACGAGCTAGCAGCGATTCTTTGACTCAAATCAGGTACCCCTCGGCAAATGGTCTCTGCCAGCCTGCCTAGAAATGTTTGAAAGAGGTGAATCGATAGGTTGGCTGCCAGTTTGCAGAATGGCAGGCTAGCAGAGGCCATTGGCCCTCCCAAGGCGAGCTAGCAGCGATTCTTTACGCCAAAATCTAGCCTCTCTGCAACTCTGCAAATAGCAGAGTCCATTGGTGGAATTTCGAACCTACCATAATACCAACTTTCGCGCATGCTTAGGCTTAGGCTTGGCTTAGGCTTAGGCTTAGGCTTGGCTTAGGCTTAGGCTTAGGCTTAGGCTTAGGCTTAGGCTTAGGCTTTGAGGTCGCCCATGGAAATCGCCCATATCGATAGGCTTCGCCAAATTTTTCGATTTTTGTCGGTCAAAAATTTTTTTAATGTTTTGAATAATTTTTTAAATTTTGAAACTTTGTTCGGTCGCATTTTACGAGAACTTTTCAAGCCGAGGCCTAAGCCTACTCATACGCAAAAATTTAACGCAGCGCAACGCGGGAACTAGCAGAGTCCGAACCCACCATATCGCCAACTTTCGCGTTATTCACCGTCCCGCCATCGAGCGTATTGAGGTGTAGCGAGTAGTGGCATTTTGGAGCATCAGAGGAGGTGAGCAGCTGATGCCGCACGACGTCTCTAAATTTCACGATTTTCCCTTCAGCGGCCCTTTAAAAGGGGGCGGGGCTTGGTTTTTAAGATAGCTGGGGCTAAACGGGCAGCCAGACTATCCGATTACAGCCCTACGAAATACTAAAAATCCGCCTGGGCAAGCTGGCAGCGACAATTGGCTAGCAGCTGGTTTTTTTTGCGTCAAAGAATCTCTGCTAGCTCGCCTCTAAATGGTCAAATTGCCCCTGCTAGCTTGCCATTCGGCTAACTGACTAGCAACAAATAAGAAAACATCGAAAAACCCGGATTTTGAAGCTCTAAGATTACATGGCGTAATCTATTCGAAAATATCGATTTCTCGCGATATCAGAATCAATTTTCGTCTTTTAAAAGTCAACTCGTATCGAAAATCGGGTGCGGAATCCGAATCTGAGCTCAGAATTTCCAAATTCCAACGTTTTCGCCAAAATCCGGGACTTCCACGGGCCTTTAAAATGCGGAAAAGTGCCCACTGTGCATCGTAGAATGCCTGCATCGAACGCACATCTTTTCGCCCTCCTCCACGATGGTGGACGCATCGCAGTTGGAATATTCGATCGTCTTCGGTGAGGGCGGAAAACGAGAACGAGACGACCAGGCGTACGGTATATACGTCGGAGGGTACGGTAGCCGGGTCCTGGAACGAGTTTCTAGCTGACACACTCCATTTAAACGCGTATTTCACGATTTTTTTGCTAGGCAATCTAGCAGAGACCTTTGCGGAATTTCCTGAATATTCTCTGCTGGCCCGCCTAGGTGTCGCGCTCCCTTTAAAATGTGCCAAATCTGGGACCTACCGTAGTATTGCGGTGTACGCCACACTCCGTGTCGTTCAGCATCAGCGTCAGACGGGCAGCCGGGGCCTAAAGGGGGCGTGGCTTCTAGATTTTGACTTGCCGGGCCCTTGAAACCGATTTTTGAGGCTTTCAAAGGTCGCTTGAAGGCAAAAAAGTGGGCGTGGCTTATAGATTTTGGCTTCCCGGGTCCTTGAACTCGAACTTTCGAGCTTTAAAGGACGCCCGAAGTCAAAAAGTCGGTGTGGCTGATGGATTTTGCCTTGCTGACCCTTTTAAACCGATTTTTGCGGGTTTTAAATGTAGATTGAAGGCAAAAAGTGGGCGTGGCCTACCGTGTGGAATAGCTTTGAGCAGTGGGGCAGGTCTTCGCGATGCGAGGCGAAGATACGGCCCGAAAAGGGCGAGGCCAGCTCGATTCCGATGTACTCCCGACCGCACACCGCCTTCGGGGGTACTGTAATGGACCGGATCCGGTTAAGGTAGCGTTTTTTTGCATTTTCCGGCGCAATGTTAGCCAGGTAGCGGCATACTGTAGTTACTACCACATTTTTTTGAGATGTAGAGCCGATTACCGCCCGAAAATGCCCCAAAATTCTCAATTCAGGTACCACCCCCCGGCCAAATGGTCTCTGCTAGCATGCCCAGGCGGATTTTCCAGTGGAAATTGGCAGACTGGCTGCCAGCTTAGATGTTAAACCCTAAAAACGTGAGCACGTGCTGTCGCGACGCCATTAAAAACTCACGAAAAGCCGGCGGATCGCGACGGCGGCTGGGGAAACGGCGCACGTCGAGGAAACGGGAAAACTGGAAAGGGATCGTGATCCTCAAGAATCTCGGCCAGCCTGCCCGCCAGTTGACTGGATAGTCCCTTTAAAATCACGTTTTCTGCGTTTTAAAGGGTCTCTAACGGCAAAATCCGGAAGCCCCGCCCCTTTTTGAGCGTTTTGGTACTAGAAGCCGATTTTTTCGCGTTTAAAGGCCGCTTGAAGGCAAAAAAATAGGCGTGGCTGATGGATTTTGACTTCGCAGTCTCTTTAAGTGATTTTTGCAGCTTTTAAAGGGCCATTGAAGGCAAGGCAAAAAGTGGGCGGGGCCGGACCGCGGAAAGAACCAACTTTTAGTGGTGACGGGCTGAGAGGGATTATTGAGGGATAGACGAGAGCGCCTCCTCCTCCTCCGTGTGCGACGACAAACTACAAAAATAATCATATGCTTAAAAACTTACAAGTTTAATAAACTAAAAGAATAAAAAAGTTAAAATCAAAACTTAAAAATTGACCTGGCTGAACTTGGCGAGGATGAGCAAAAAATAGACGCTGCTGCTCATCGCATCACTCTCGATATAGCCTGAAAAATCATAGAAAAATTCATTAAGCTTTTTAAAGGGATCGGAAAGTAAGAAAAACCAAACAATCCATAGCCATCCCTGCCTTCAACGGCCCTTTAAAACTATCGAAATCACTTAGAAGGTCTGTCTAAAGTCAGTCTGATGAGGCCCCGCCCATTTTTCGCCTTCACAAGCTCGTTAAAATCGCAAAATCCCCCCGAAATTTTGGTACGCGAGTTCGACCCCCGGCCGCGGTAGGATTTTTGCTTTTTGCTTTTTCGGCGTTTTAAGGGCCGCATTAGCTTAGCTGGCAGACAGTTTATCCACTGGCCGCGTTGAATATTTAATTTTCTGCTTTTTAAAGGGCCATTGAAGGCAAAAATGAGACAGGGTGCCTGAATTTTTGAAAACCGGCCAAAAAAGCAGGCTAGCCGAGATTCTTGGGGGAAACGTCGAAATGGCGGACAGTTTAGCTACCGGTCGCTTTGAAAATTTAATTTTCTGGATTTTAAATGAGTGTTGAAGGCAAAAATGAGACAGGGTGCCTGAATTTTTGAAAACCGGCCAAAAAGGCAGGCTGGCCGAGATTCTTTGGGGAATCGCCTAGCTGGCAGTCAGATTGGAGGGGCGTCTAGTCGAGGGCCGCATAGTATCGCCCTAACCCCCCTCCTAAATGGGTATGGAAATGTGGGGCAGTGAGTACAAAAGCGGGAGGGGGTACTATTTGTCCCTTTCCCCTCCCTTTAACCCCTTTCACCACCATTCCCCTCCTAAAAAGTGGCCTCCATTTCGGCGTCGCGTCGGTCTTTCGATCATGCAGCTCCCTCCGAATTCCGCAAAGGATCCCGGCTAGCTGGCCCTGATTCAGGTATCCTATGTTTAGCCTGCAATGGTCCTTTAAAACGGCAAAATTTGATTTTTAAAAACTACAAGATGTTAACTGGCTGCCAACGAAGCTAATGAGCGATTTAAAAGCTCAAAAAGTTCCCTCGTTCCCCAATGAATCACTGCTAGCCTGCCCTAATTCCTCGATTTCACCTACCCCCTTGTTTTACCTTCAGCGGTCCTTTAAATTCGCAAAAGCTTGGTTTTAAAGGTACCAGCAAGCTAGCTGGCAGCCAGTTCATCGATTTCTGGCGGAAAAATATATTTTAAAGGACCATTGAAGGCAGTGAGGCTGTAGTTGGTTAGCTTTTTTGGCTTGCCAGTCCCTTTAAACTCCAGAACAAAGAGGCAAGCGAGCAGAGGTCAGCGTGGAATCCATAGAATTATGTGAAAAGATGAAACTCCAAAAATCGCGGGGAGCCTGAGGATAAAAGAGACAGCACGACCTCCCCCGGGGCGATGCCAATGTCAACAGTATTCAGCCGGAATATCTAGGCCATCCATGACAGGATAGACAAATATTACGCGCCACAGTTGCAACTGGATCACAACGAAACTGGAATCGCGGAAAAACTGGAAAATTGGTGCCGAAAATTCCGCACATGTCACCTGCTCGTTTGCTAGGGGCCAGGGCCTTTCCGTAGTTTGTAGCCTAGCCGTTAGGTTGTAGTATGTAGCCTGGCTGCCAGCTTGGCCATCCCATTGAAAATCCGGATAAAAAACGCAAAAAGCAAAATGTTAGTCGTGGCGGGGGGTCGAACCCTGGTCTAGTAGTTTTTCTGTAGTTTGCAGTTTGGGTGCAATTTTTGTATTTTGTAGTCTGGCTGGCAGTTTAGCCAATCCGCCACTCAGAATCAAGATTTATTAACAAAAATCATTTATATGGCGTAATCGGTTGTCGGTCGTCGCTCCCATCCCATTCGATTACGCCAACAAATCCAGCGCTTGTAATCAGTATCTTGTAGTTTGTTGTTGTAGTTTGTAGTCTGTCTGGTAGTTCAACGAATCCGCAGCTCAAAATCGATATTTATTCGCAAAAACGGGGCATTTATATGGCGTAACCGGTTGGCCGTTTTCCCCAATCGATTACACCACGAAATTCATTGTCTGCGGTTTCGGCGTTTCACAATAATTCGGTAGAGCCATTTGCCAATGATGAGCTTGGCGAGTTCGCTGAGTTCTTCGTAGTTGAGGGCTCCTTCGTGTCTCAAGTGGTCGCTCACCTCAAAATATTGCATTTGGTATTGTTAGAATTTGATTTCCCGGTTTTTGTTCGAAATTTTGCTTGAAAATGCCCAGCTGGCAGCCAGACTACACAATACAACCCTTACTTGGGGACTACAAACTACAGAAATGCCCCTCGCCGCCTCGTCCGGGTTCGAAGTTTAGAACCTTCGAACCCCGCCGGCCACGGCTAACTTTTTGCTTTTTTGCATTTGGACTTGGATTTCGGTTTGATTGGCTAAGGTGGCAGCCAGACTACAGACTACAACTGCTACTTCCGGACTACAAACTAGAGAAATGCCCCCAGCCACAAGGCCCGGGTTCGACCTCCGGCTGCGGCGAACTTTTTGCTTTTTTGAATTTGGACTTGGATTTCGGCTTGATTGGCTAAGATGGCAGCCAGACTACAGACTACAAAAACCTTTGATGCCCTCAACCCCGAAAAAATGGAGTTTTTCAAAATTGAGCTTTGGAATTTTTGTCAACGTTACAAAAATCGTACCGCTTTCTGTTTTGCATCCTCGGCGCATTTCCACGGTGTCCGCAGCTGGTTGTCGAGCGCATTAATGGCTGCCCCATTGTTGAGCAGCACGAGCACACAGTCGAGGCGGCCTTTAAAGGGGTGGTGACGGGGCCGTTTTTGCCTTCAGTGGTCCTTTAAACCCCAAAAAACCTATATTAAAGACACCTGGAAGCCAACTGGCGACCAGTTCATAGATTTTAAAAGGAAATATTTTTTGGCTTCCATGGCCCTTTAAAACCCCCAAAATGCTTTTTCAAGGTACCAAGAAGCCAGCTGGCAGCCAGGCTATGGAATTCAGCCTTCAATTGCCCTTTAAACAGCTCAAAATCGAGTTTAAAGGTGCGGTGACACCCGCCAGTTACCGTACCCCGGTTGGCGGCCACATGAAGCGCCGTCTCCCCATTATGATCAACGGCACCGACAAGGGGAATACAGAGCGATGTCGCGTCCTCTTCTTCGATCTAAACCAATGGGCGGGCTAGCAGAGAGCATTTGCGGAAATCGGGTACCCCCGGCAAATTGTCGCTGTGGCCAGACCGCCCAGGGCAAATTTTGAGATGGAAATCGATAGACTGGCAGCCAGATAGGCCAGCGGCAAGCTAGCAGTGACAATTGGATCTCGCCAAGGCGAGCCAGCAGCGATTATTTGATCCGAATTCAGGTACCCCCCGGCAAATTGTCTCTGCTAGCCTGCCCGGAACTTTTGAAGGTGAGAATCTATAGACTGGCAGCCAGATAGGCCAGCGGCAAGCTAGCAGAGACAATTTTACATAGCCAAGGCGAGCTAGCAGCGATTATTGGTCCCAAAGTCCAGTTTTTAAAGGGAGCGTGACACCTACCTTCAGCATCTGTGTGATGCAATGGGAGAAACCGGCGTAGGCGGCCGCGTGGAGTGGCGTGCGGCCCATCGCGTCGGCAATAGGACGGACCTGAATTTGGCAAAGGGTCTTTGCTGGTTTGCCCAGGTTAAAGGGAGATTGACCGCTAGAAATTGAACCGTTTTTCATGACGTCATCGATCCCCAGTGATCTCTGCTAGTCAGTTTAGCCATTCCTCCAAAATCTCTGCTGGTTGACGATTTTAAAGGGAGCTTGACAGCTAGGGATTCCGTTGAGTTTTCGTGGTGTAATCGATTCCGCAATGAACTCTGCTATCTTGCTGTTTCTACCTGATTATCGACAGTGGTGCGCCACTCGAAGCCCAGCTCGCGTATCATTACGTACAAGGTGTGAGCCTGGCCGCCGAAACACGCCGGGAAGATGGCCGTTCTGGAAGGAGGTGTATTTCGTAGTCCTTCTTGCTCTCTCTCTCTCCCGCTCTCTCTCTCTCTCGCGCCCTCACTTTCCCTCGCTTACCGACTGCTAGACAACCGATTCCGAGAGTTTAAAGCAAAAAGCAAAAAGTCTGCCGCGGGCGGGGGTCGAACCCGAGTCCCTAATAACATCGCGTAATCAGTTCAAAATCTGATTTTTCGAGAGGATCCAGGCTTTCTGACTGTCAGTTTGCCGATTCTGACGGTTTTATCCAAAAGGCAAAAACTTTGCCGCGGCGGGGAGTCGAACCCGGGTCGTCAGATTGGTAGGCGCGACTACTAACCACTCGGCCATGGGTTTTAGAGTTTTCGAGGAAATGAGGGGATCTCTATCTCTCTCGCTCTCTCTCACCTCTCCATAAAATCCGTCGCCTTCATATCCGCGCCAGCCGTCACGAGACACGACACCACATCCGTATGGCCCCTGCCGGCCGCCAGATGCATCGGCGTCGCAAAGTTTTTGTCGCCACCCTGCAGATGGTCTCTGCTAGCTTGCCTCCTGCATTAGTATTGCCTAGTCAATTATGCCATCAAATTCTGTCTTCAATGGTCCTTTAAAAGCCGAAAAACTGGTTTAAAGGGACTGCGAAGTCAGAATCCATAAACCACGCCCCCTTATCTTGCTTCAATGGCCCCTTAAAAGTCGAAAAACGGTTTAAAGGGACCGGTAAGTCACAAGCCACAAGCCACGCCCCTTGCTGCCTTCAATGGGCCTTTAAAGCCAGAAAAAGCGGTTAAAGGGGCTGTGAGGTCACAATCGAGAAGCCACGCCCCCTTGCTGCCTTCAATGGTCCTTTAAAATGTCAGCCTACCGCGAGTTGCCATCCCTGCTTCACCAGCAGCTTGCACATCCGCTCATTTCCCATCAGGGCGGCCAAGTGGAGGGCTGTCAGGCCGTGGCTGTCCTGAAACCCGAGGATTTTGCCTTCAGTGGTCCTTTAAAAGCTGAAAAATCGTTTTAAAGGGGCCAGGAAGCCAAAAATAGGCGTGGCTTTGAAAGCCCTTTAAATCAGATAAATTTGTTTTAAAGGGGCCCGGAAGCCAAAAATCCAGAAGCAGGGCCCAGTTTTTGACTTCAATGGTCCTTTAAAAGGTGATAAAACCATTTTAAAGGGGCCAGGAAGCGAAAAAGGCGGCCTCACTGACCAGCTCGTTCCTGGCCGGCTGGCAGTTTTGCAGCAAAAACTCGACGGCGTCCACATTTCCGGCGAGACGGCCCACATGAAGCAGCTGCGATTCTCACGGTCTTTCACCTCCTAAAGGGGGTCCTCAAAATCTCTGCTAGTTTCCCTGCTTTTTCAACGCGTAATCGGTTCCCAAAATGATCTCTGCTGGCCAGGTAAGAAACTTCTCAGAGATCTTGGCCAGTTTGACCCGTTTTATAGCGTAATCGATTCCCAAATGATCTCTGCCAGACAGATTACTTTTCCACAAGTTTCTCTGCAAGTTTTCCCCTTTAAAGGGGGCGTGACAGCCTGAATTTTATCGCGCAATCGATTACGCATCTTTATTTGCCCCTTCGCGTTCCTCATCAGCAGTGCCATCGCCTTGGCGCTGTTCTGGGCAGCGTAATGTGCACACGAGACGCCGAAACTGAAAAAATGTGATTTTACGTCACTAAATTCGACCCGAAAGCTGATTACGACGTGAAAAGCTCTCAGAAAGCGCCGGATTGATCGCTTTTTTCCGTGCTTTTACTTCCTGGCTGCCAGTTAGCCGTTTCCAAGCCTCTGGCCCAAAAAGCAAAAAGTTTGCCGCGGCGGGGAGTCGAACCCGGGTCGTCAGACTGGCAATCCCAGCCACTAACCGCTTGACCACGTTTAAATGGTTTTTTGTTCTCTCTCTCTCACTTGTCCTTTCCATCTCTGGCCCCTCTCGCCTGCAGCCGCTCTATCGCCGTGATGTTCCCAAAATCAGCCGCGTAGTGGAGGGGCATCCGGAAGTCCTGGTCGATCGCCTAGAAACCTAATTTTCTCAGAGTTAAAGGCCCTTGCAGCTGGAAAATTTCTAGATACCTAATCTGTCTGACAGTACACCTATTCGGTAAAAAACAGCTTTAAAGGACCGTTGAAGGCAAAAACGATGTGAATTCAGATTTATTGTGTTGAGGCTTCTAAAGGGCCGGATAAGTCAGAATTCGATTCCTTGGCTGTCAGTTAACAATCCGGCATCCGGCCAACATTTTCAAGGGCCGTTGAAGGCAACAATCCACAAGAAAACCGACATCGGAGGGGGTCTGGAGGTCATCAAGGAGGGCATCAATCACTGGGATATTGTCAGCGGCGACGGCGAGGTGAAGGGCTGAAACCCCGGGTGCCAGTTAACCGATTACGACGTAAAAAGACGTCTGAATTTCACGACGTAATCGATTATGCCGCGATATGTCCGTTTGGGCTGCAAAAGCGATCGCGCTAGTTACATAAACGATTACGCCATGTAAATGCGAAGCTACCGTACCGGTTTGGCCATCAACAGCCCGAGCGGAGACGGCGACAGGCTTTCGACGGCCAAGAAGGAGGACGACGTTTACAGCTGAAAAAAACGGATGGACCACACCGCCATAAACTCTCGTACCCTGTGGCAATCTGACCCCGGAGGCACACATCAGTGGTGTCTGTTTGTAGATGTCCTTCTGGTCGACGAGCAGGTTCAGCACGGGCGAATCTGAGGAGAGACCATATTTAGAGAGAGAGAGGGAGAGAGAGAGAGGGCGAGAGAGGGAGAGAGAGAGAGCGAGAGAAAGAGAGAGTGAGAGCCACAGAGAGAGACAGAGAGAGACAGAGAGAGAGAGAAGAGAGAGAGAGAGAGAGAGAGAGGAGAGAGAGAGAGAGGAGGAGAGAGGAGAGAGAGGAGAGAGAGAGAGAGAGAGAGAGAGAGAGAGAGAGAGAGAGTGAGTGAGAGATAGGGAGAGAGAGAAAGTGAGAGAGAGAGAAGAGGCTTGACGTGAAAATTACCAATGAGGAATTGGCAGCACTGGAAACTACAGGCGGCAGCGGCATAATGAAGGGGCGATCGGTCCTTTCCATCGAGAAGCGCCCGCCCGTCCATGATTTTGCCTTCAGAGGAGAGCGCGTCGACTAGCTCTGGAAATGCTGTAAAAATTTTTAAAGGGTTTATGAAGTCGGAATCCCCTTTTTTTTGGCCCTTTAAACCATCTAAATTTCATTTTAAAGGTGCTAGCAAGCGATAATCCATAGCCTCGCTATCGATTTTTGCCTTCAATGGCCCTTTAAAAAGCAAAAAAAAATCTTTTTTAAAGGAGCCAGCTAGCAGGGATTATTTGCGGAAATTCGCTTCCCGTACCTTCAACACCTTATCCGACGGTCTTCTGGCGGCAATATGGACTGGCGTGACCCCATCTTTATCCTTTTGCAGGCATGGGTGCATTCCCTGAAAAAGGCAGGCTAGCAGAGACCATTTGGGGATTTTCACTCGGTGAACTGGCAGCCAGGTTAACGTTTGGCAAGCTAGCAGAGACATTTTAATGGCGTAATCGAATAGGAATCTTGATTTTTGTCAATTTCTCGAAATTTCAACGCTTACTCGATTCTGAGTTTAGCAGAGACCATTTGGGGATTTGCACTCGGTGAACTGGCAGCCAGTCAGGCGATTGACAAACCAGCAGAAACAACCTCCCCTGGCGAGCTGGCAGCGATTCTTTGCGCCAAAAGTCGCAAAAAAACAGTAAAATGGTCTCTGCCAGCATGCCCAGCGGGGTTTTGGGGGGGGGGGGTGGGAATCGATAGGGTGGATGCCAGTTTGGCCACTGGCCAGCTAGCCGAGGCAATTTGGCGCTACCGTAGGCGTGTGCTGGTGATGGAGGATGAGCCGAATAATGCGCGCGGCTCCGGTGTGAACGGCCCAGTGGAGGGGCGTGGCCCCCGTCGAATCCTCGTCCCACCACGTCAGCCCCTTTCTGAATAGGTTACGCTACGTAAATCATCGATTAATTCATGAAAACCGGGATCAGGATTTAATGGTGTAATCGATTACGCCAGAAAATGAATTAATTTCAATTTTTATGGCGAAAAAATTTTGAAAATCGTTGGTTACGCTATTTAACTAAACGATTACGCTCTGAAAATTGGGATCCGAATTTTATGGCGTTATCGAATGGAAAAAGCTCACCGATTACGCGAGCTAAATAAGCGGTTACGACATCAAATTAACGGTCTGAATTTCGTGGCGTAATCGATTACGACGTGAAAAGCTGACTTGATGAGAAGCTGCGCATTCTTCTCGCGATCCGTCAGTGCCGCGTGGAAGAGCGGGGTGCTAAAATAAGAGCGGCCATTTCCACAAGGCATCTCTGCTCGTTTGCCCGGTTTTTGAGGCATTTTCGGGCCAGTTAGCAGCGGTTCTTTGCGGAAAATCGTCGAAAACCCACCGATTTCTGTGATCCTTGCAGTGCAACGAGCTCGGGTATCGCTTGATGTGCTTCTCGAGGTCGCTCTGGAACGCGAAAAAATTGGCACTGGTCTATTAGCGGGGGGGGGCGTGCCATTTTTTCCCAGTAATTTCTACGGCCCGCAAACAAAATATATGCCATTTTCTATAGCACTTTAGAGGGTTTTTATGTATAAAAAACATTCAAAAAATGAGAAAAAATTGCGAATTGTCGAAATTTTGCAGAACTTTTAGCAATAAACTAACAAAAACACTCTGAAAATACACTATTTATTATCCCCACGCGAAAAAAATAAGAAATTAGCCCCCCCCCCCGTTAAGAACGCAGTACCAGTGCTCCTTCGGCGGCGTGGTAGAATATTTCCGCTTCTTCTTCGGCCATTTCGACGATAGTGAAACTGGAGGCAGGCTAGCAGCGATTCTTTAGGAAAATCCGTAAATCCACCAGGCAAGCTAGCAGGGATTCTTCGCGGCAAGCAAATTTTCTAAAAATCGGACCAAAATGAAATGTTTTGCAATTGTTCTAACGATTTTCCGGCCAAAAATTTCAAAAAAAATCGGCATGCTAGCACGGTTTATTTAGGAAAATCAAAAAATCGACCAGGCAAGCTAGCAGGGAGTCTTTGCGGAAATCTCATTTGACGAAAACACAGAGCAAACGGGAATTTCCCGGATTTCTAACAGTTTTTAACCAAAAATTTGGTGAAAAACGGGCATGCTAGCGGGAAGTCCTTAGGAAAAGCTAAAAATCAAGAAAATGCAAGCTAGCAGGGATTCTTTGAGCCAAAAAAAATTGCGATGAAGAAGATAATAGGCATGTGGGATTGATATGGCAGAGCTATGATCCCTGACGAGAAAAGACGATCAATAGCCAGGCGGGCTCGTTGAAGGACCGGTTCTTCTCATCGACCGCTCTTCCTAGCGCTATTAGCTACAGATTTCCGCAAAATAGTATCGTTGCAGTAGCCGTCAACAGGAGCTTCCGAAAATTGAGGATTTGGCCTCAAAAATTGGCATCAAAAACCGTGGTCAAGTGGTTAGTGACTTCGCCTACTAATCCCATGGCCTGGGTTCGGCTCCCCGCCGCGGTGGGGGGGGTTTGCTTTTTGCTCCAAATTTTCAGGATCTGCTAGCTGTCAGCCAGCAAACACATCTCTCACTCTCACTCTCTCTCATGTCCTCTACTTTGCATATCATGATCTCGTCAATCTCGTTCAATTTTGCAAAACATACGCAAGAACGCATCCGTTTCTATTCAAATCGCCTCCGTATATTTTGTTTGTGGCTCTGACAAGTGGTAGCGCATTATCCACCATAAAACCTAATTCTTTTATTCAGAGCCCCGAGATATACCAGAAAACGAGAGAGTGAGAAATGGACAGAGAGAAAGAGAGACAAACAGAGCCACCAAAAAGATGTTCCTATCAAAATCACAAAGAACGTGGAAATGGCGATAGAAATAGGGGGCATTTCTTTTTCTTTTTTGCTGGCCCTCGTCGACGTCGTTGGTCATCTTCAGGCGAACGCGCGGCGATCCTTGTTCTTCGTAAACTTCATGAAGAGCGCGTCAATGTCGGCGGCGACATCCTGCAAAAAAAATGGTTAAAACTAGAGGCTGAACGGCCTCACCTTGATGGGCCTGGAGGCGTCGAAGGCGGTGTGGATGCCGCGCTTCTGATAGTAGGCGACGAGCGGTGATGTCATATCGTGGAATTGGCCAAGTCGCTTGCGCAGCGTATCCTCGTTGTCGTCGGCCCGTTTGATCAGCGGCTCGCCGGTCACGTCGTCTTTGCCGGCCACCTGAAAAGAGAAACTTGAAAAATCGCTTTAAAAATAGATTTCTCTATGCCTATACAAAGCTAAGTTAATCCTAAACATAAGCCCCAGCCCAAGCCTAAAGCTAAGCCTGGCCCAAGCCTAGCCCAATCCTAAGCCAAGCTTAAACCTAGCCTAGCCAAGCCAAGCTTAAACCTAAGCCTAGCCCAAGCCTAAGCCTTAAGCCTAAGCCTAACCCCAGGCTTAAACCTCAGCCTAGCCCAAGCCAAGCTTAAACCTAAGCCTAGCCCAAGCCTAAGCCTAAGCCAAGCTTAAACCTCAGCCTAGCCCAAGCCAAGCTTAAACCTCAGCCTAGCAAGCCAAGCTTAAACCTAAGCCTAGCCCAAGCCTAAGCCTAAGCCAAGCAAACCTAAGCCTAGCCAAGCCAGCTTAAACCTAAGCCTAGCCTAAGCCTAAGCCTAAGCCAAGCTTAAACCTAGGCCCAAAGCCTAAGCCTATTTCTCAATTTTCAAAAAAATGCGATACCTTTGGTGGGTTGAAGTCGACGTGATACGATCTCCCGCTGGCAATGTGAAATCTTCGGCCGGTGATGCGGCGTACGAGTAGATTGTCATCGATGGCGAACTCGACGACGCAGTCCAGCGGCGTCTTCCGCTTCTCCAGCATCGTGTCCAGCTTTTCCGCCTAAAATTGGTATTTAAAAAAAATTTAAACCTAAAAATTTAATTCTAAATTAATTCATTTCCAAAAAAATCAAATTATCTCAGGCCGGGCCAGCTGAGATTCATCATCGTTTTTAGAACATTTTGGAGGTTCTTCGACAAAAAAAATCGGCTCTTTCCTTCACAAGCAGGTGAAAAATTCTTTGAATTTTTGTTCCGCTTTTTTTTGTGTCCAAACTCGACCGAAAATCGCTGAAAATTGCCGGGAAAAATCGATCACGCATCAAAAAAAACCTGGTAAAAAGCTACAAAAAAAAAGTTACAAATTCCCACAAATTTAAATTTTTGTGCAATTTTGCAAAGAGTCGAATTTTTGTCGCAAAAATGTTTTTTTTTGAAAACTGCTTTTGAAGGAAAGAGACGAAGCTGCAAAAAAACTCAGTACCTGAACGGCGGTTCTGGGGAATCCATCCAGGATGAAGCCCTTGGCGCAGGCGGGCTTGTCGAGATTCGTCTCGAGCAGCTCGCACACCGTGTCGTCGCTGACCAGCTTGCCCGATTCCACCGTCGCCTTCAGCGATTTGCCCAGCGTGCTCCCGGAAGCGATCTGGAAAGAGGAAATTAATTTTTATCAAAAAAACCCCAATTTTTTCTGATTTTCTAGCTTTTTTTTACGATGCTACTGTTGGCGCCCTCATTCCTAACGTGCTCTCTCTCCCCTCGAAAACCCCGCCCCCACGACCCCGGGCGCCTTTTCGAAACTGACAAGACTATAAAAGCAGGAGAAATACGTATATTTTAGTGTGAAAAGCCGCTTCACAAGATCCCCATTTTTGCTCACGACTTCGACCAACTAAAGGTAATGCAGGTAATATTTTACAAGAAAAATTTTTCGACAGCTCTTTTTAAACACCAAAAAAAAAACTAAAAACAACATTTTTATACACTACCTACACCAGGAAAACAACAAAGAATGGATTAAAAGCCAAAAATGGCCCAGGAAAAGCCGGCGTATCTATAAAAAACCGCAAATTGATTTAGAAAACGCCTAAAAAATCTAGAAACCTAGGGCGGTCCCCAGAAACAGCTGCAGAAAACCTGTCAAAACCCGTAGCAATAGGCACTTTCGCTCTTTCTAAAGCTAAAAAGACATAACTAACGTTACAAAAGATCTATAAAGCCCCGAAACGGGTTCAAAAACAACTAGGGCGTCAAAAACCTGAAAAAGAGCTTAGAAAAGGCTTCGAAAAATGCTTTGAAAAACACAAAAAGAAGCCCAGCACGTCGAAAGTGCTCTAGAAAAACCTAGAAACTGGCCAACAGGACCAATTAGTTGTTTCGAAACCAAAAAATGCAAAAGCAGTTTCTGACAAGTGTGCGGAATCTCAAAAAAGCTTCAAAACTTTCGAAGATGCTTAAAAACGACGTGGGGATTAGCTTAGCCCCTACAAAATCACTGTAGAAAGGCCAAGGAACGCCCCTGTTAAACAAAAAAAGTCGTATACCTCGGCCCTGAGCAAATCGCCGGTGGATAGATGGCAGGACTCGTAGCGGTCGGCGACGATCGGGGCCTGGGTGCCCTTTCCGGAGCCGGGTGGACCCAGGAAAACAGCCCGGATACCGCGCTCAATCTAAACAACAACAAAAATAAAGATAAAACTCGAAATATGCATTTACCGATTTGACGGCGCTCTCCTTCGGCACCTCCTTCTTTTGCGGGACGCCCATTTTTGTTGTGTGCGGCGGCTCCTCGCTGTTTTTACCTGTAAACGACACGTTAAGGGTGAAAATTCTAGCTTTTCAGGCCGAAAACGTAGAAAAGACAAAGATACAGAGCCTTAAAGCACCTAAAATCAACTAGCGAACGCTTAAAAAATCCATTTAAGCGAAAAATCTTTTGTGTTTGCGCTTTTGTGCTGGTTTTAGCCTGAAAAAAAAACGAAAATCGATGGTTTTCAAGCCGGAAACCCAGAAATCAAAAATAAAAAGAAAAAAGCCCCAACAACTAGCCAGAAAAAAGTTTAAAACCCAGATTTTCGTGCCAAACAATCGAGTTGGACTGTTTTTAGCGAAAGGTCGAGAGCAATTCCAACATTTCCAGGCGAGAAATGTAGAAAAAAGCGCGTGAATTCGCCAGAAAAAGACTAGAATCCAAATTCACACGCACAAAAAAAAGTAAATTAGGCGCCAGAAAGTCAAAATTGACGATAAAAACTACGAAATGGCTCGAAGATCTTTCCACCGCTCTTAAAAAGCTAAAAAATAGTGTTTTGCAAAAGTGCAGATCGATAAAAGGGCGGTTTTCCAGGGCAAGAACGCGGCCAGCTCGCGAGATACGTATCGTTTTAAGCCGAGATTCGCCCAGATTCACACTTTGGGGGTGATAAGAGAAGGCCATAAATCAATTGCGGGGCGAGAAGTACGGCGAAGAGCCAAATAATGCATTAGAATTGCTAGAAAAGTGGTAAAAACCTTAGAAATCGAGATGGAAATTACTGAAAATCCATCAAAATCCACAAGAAAGTGCCAATTTTCGGGCAGCATCGAGGGTTAATACGTTCTAAAATTATTTTCAATTTTGCCAAATTTTAGCGTATCTTAAAAAAAATGTAAAAGATGTTTGAAAAATGAAAAATTGGGGAACTCGAATTCCATAAGCTCCGCAAGGCGCCACCGTACGGAGAGCGTTAATTGGAGTGTGCGGAGCACTACCGTTTTTCCTCTGGCCTAAATTTTACGCACTTTTTTTTGGCTTGATCTCCGTGATCTCAATTTTCGAAAAATGATTTAAATTATCCGTTTAAAAACGTTTATTCTACACTTTTAAAGCGCGATTTCGATGAATTGAGCCCTGGGTTCTTGCACATTATCGGAGGGGGGGGCTTTGCTGTATCCATCTAGAACTCCCTGCTAATGTAATCGAAAGAGGTTTACTATTTTTTAGTCGTTTAACTATATTCTGTTGCAAAAACGATAGAAAAACCTGGAAAACTTGTTTAGTGAAATTTTTGTCTAAAATCGGCCGCTTTTGGTCAGAAAAAGCGTCAATTTTTGCGTTTTTAATCAGATTTGTAGTCGGAAACAGGTTCGAAACCTTTCCTCTAATTACATTGTAAAATTGCAACCTTAGAAAAAATTTGATAAGCCGATGGAACCGATTTTTTTCATGCCTTTTGGTGGTGCAATGCATTTCTCAAGTACCCAAGATAACTAGCCATAGAAGATTGAACACTATGATTTCCGCTAGTGTTTCGAAAGTAGCAAATTCTAGAGCCACGATTCCCTCGGTTTCGCTTCTATTTCGTGTGTTTCAAGGGCTTTTATCTCCAATTAACCTTTAAGATCGCTAGCCTTTCGCACGCTACCATCAATTGGTTTTCTTTTTCGTGCGTTTTCTATAAGCTGTTTGTTTTTGGCGTATCTAACCCCGGATTGTTTCAGGTAAGAAATGCTCCACTGCCCCAACCACCCGGACGCCCATCTCATCGAGGACCACCGCGCCGGCGACGTCATCTGCCCGGAGTGCGGCCTCGTCGTCGGTGATCGGTAAATTTTTCCTCTTATTCTGCTCCCTGGTTAGGCTCCAGAACTTTTTTGGGTCGAAAAACGATTTTACATAATTTTTGGGCCATAATTTGGGGATTTACTTCTGAAAATCTGCCGTTTTTGGGGGCCCAGAAGCTCATAAAACCGAAAATAAACCTCGAGTATCGTTGTCTAGCTTTTGCATAGTTGCATCGTTACAAAAACTTTGAGAAAAACACCGAAAATAGGAAAATTTGCCGAAACGCAGATCAAGAAAGGATTAGGCCGCCGGAAAATTGGGCAATGCCATCCGGTTACGCCACCGAATACACGCATGCAGTTCGCCACCACAGCTCTCTCTCTTTTGTCTGTCTCGCTGCAGCGACGGGCAGCCGTTTTTTGCGCCCGGAAATTCGGGCGCGGCATTCTGAATTTTGGCTTTTCGGGATTCTCGCTTTTTTTTGGCGTTAGAAGTATCTTCCGGAAGTGTAAACAATGAAGTCCTTTCATTCCAGTCTGCTAAATTCTCGAAAAATATAAATCGGGATTTTTAGGCATTTTTGAAGCGTTGGAAAAGGCATGGAATTTAGATTTTTGTCATTTTCTGGCCAAACTTTTAGTCCTCTGTTTTTTAGGGGGTCCCTAAACGAAAATGTGCGCCTTTTATACTTCAGAAAAGTTTGGAAATTCATTTTTCGGCAGATTTTTTCATTTTTACTTTTTCAGGCTCGTCGACGTGGGCACCGAGTGGCGCTCGTTCTCGGACGAGCGCAGCGGCAACGACCCGTCGCGTGTCGGCGCCCCGGAGAGCGCTCTCCTCTCCTCCGGCGACCTCTCCACCCACATTGCCGTGGGCTATGGCGCCAGCGAGGCCGATCAGAGGTGATTTTTCGTATGGTTTTTGAAATGCTCCTTTTTCAGCCTGGCCAGCGCTCAGCGGCGCACGATGAACGGCACCGATCGCCAGATGATCCAGGCGATCGGCATGATCCGCGATATGGCCGACAGGATTCATCTCACCAAGACCACTCAGGTAAGCATTTTCGACTTTAGAAATAATTTTTGCCATGTTCAGGACATTGCGGCGAAGATGTACAAGGACGTGCTCGACACGAAGATCCTCAAGGGAAAGAATGGTGAAGCCCAGGCGGCCGCTTGTCTCTACATTGCCTGCCGCAAGGAGGGATACGCGCGCACCTTCAAGGGTAATTTTTGAGCCTTTCTTGGCGAACTAGCAAAGGTTATTGGCAGCGAAATTGCCTGGGAGGCTAGCAGAGGCAATTTACGATTCCAAATCGCGTGTTTCGACTTTGAAAACAGGAACCACAGCGGGGTTAAAAACTTGCAGAGATTGTTTGCGAATTAGGGCGGCAAACTAGCAGTGACTCTTTGAGGAATCGGGGAAAGCAGGCTGGCAGACGGCTTTGAGGAAAATTCCAACAAATCGGGGGGCCTAAGGAAGTGGCGAGCTAGCAGAAAGCTTTGCGGAAAAGGGCAACTATTTTTTGTTTGTAACGTTAGGCAGGCTAGCAGAGTTTTTTAGAGATTAGATATTTTAGATTTTTTTTGATCTTTCACCCTAATTCCCCGCATTTCAGAGATCTGCGCCGTGTCGCAGGTGTCGAAGAAGGAGATTGGCCGCTGCTTCAAGCTGATCGTGCGCGCCATGGAGACCAACCTCGAGCAGATCACCTCCGTCGACTTCATGTCGCGATTCTGCGGCAATTTGGACCTCAACCACGAGGTCCAGGTACGCCATTTCGTGTCGTAATCAATACCCTTCCCTTTTCCAGGCCTGCGCCAGCCACATTGCCAAGCGGGCCGTCGCCCTCGATCTCGTCGCCGGGTCAGTCGATTTTCATTCTTCGAAATAATTCTTGTTTTTTTAGCCGCAGCCCGATCTCCATCGCCGCCGCCGCCATCTACATGGCCTCGCAGGCTTCGGGAAATTTTTTTTGGGGGTGGCAGGGGTTTTTGAGGAAAGTTTTGCGGGTTGGAAAAGTGGTTCCATGTCTTTTTGGGGCATGCTGGCAGCGATATTTTGGGATTTCCAGGCTAGCAAAGATTGGGGGAAAATTTTGAGGTTTTGAAGTACTTGGTTTTTACAAAAATCTAGTTTTTGAGGGTGGCTGGATAGCAGTGAAATTGGGGGGAAACTAGCAGCGATCCTTCAGGAAATTCGCGGTTTTTGCGCTATTTTTCATGCCATTTTCTAGACAGGCTAGCAGAGAGCTTTGTGGAATTTTCCGGTTTTTTGATAACAATTCTTTGTTGCAGAAATCGGCGACATTGCGGGCGCGGCCGAGGTGACGGTGCGCCAGGCGTACAAGCTGCTGCTGCTCAAGGCCGCCGAGCTGTTCCCGCCCGACTTCCACTTCGACACGCCCATCAACGCCCTGCCCGTCAGCTAGACGCCCATGCAAAGAATCGCGGCTAGCCTGCCCCGGGCCCCGATTTCCCCTTTGCCCCAATTTGCGCCATTTTCACAAAATTTCCCCCAATTTCCCCTGCTAGCCTGCCTCGTCCGTTTGATTTGCCCATATTTTGCCGCCCCCAAAAACCCCTCAATTTTTCTAAAATTGTCACCATTCCCAAATTTCATTTTATTTAGCTGAAGGGATTCTTCTGGCCCCTCCCCCCTTGCTCCCATTCTCAATTTGTTGATTCGGGTACATGCCATTGTTGCAATAAAGTTATAACGTTAATTCGGAATTTAGTTGAAAATGCACTTTGATTGATTTCGGTTTTATTGCTATTTTTTGAGAATTTGGCTGAGAAGAATTCCGGGCTTTTTTTGGTCAGTTTTTGCGCGGATTTTGGCTCTGAAAAAAGGCGCGTGCGTCCGATTGCGTCTAAATTGAGATACGAGAAATTCTGAAAGTTTTTGCAGTTTTAATTGAACGAAACGAAATTTGAGCCCAAAAACTCAAAATATCGATAAATCAGTTTTTTCGTTTTTCAGAATGCCTAAATCAGAAAAACAACGATTTTTGGGCCGGTTGAATGCCGAAACTATTGGATTTGGTTTTTCGTTTTGATTTTGGCTTGTTTAGCAGCTTTAGAAATAATTGGGACCGAAATTTAGCGTTTTTAAAGCCATTTTTAGGCCGGCTAAATTCCGAAAGTTCCCTATCTCTCGATTTATATAGATTTTTCTATGGTTTTAGTTGTTGTGCTCTGATTCTCGAGAATTTATTTTGCTTTTAGAATCGCGCAACGGCTTCAGCTTCTTCACGGCTTCATCGTGGCTTCCAGAGGAAGGTGAAGCTCGGCGAGACGCTGCTCGAGGCTTCGTTTTAGCGGTTAGTCGTCGACTTTCTACTTCTCCGCCAATTTTAGGTTTCTTCCACGAATCGAGAAGTGCGCCAGAAGAAGCGCGAGAGCTGCGACAACGAGAAAACGTCATTTCCGGCAGGATTCCACCAAAAAATGGGATTGGTAAAGGTATTCTTTCTTTTTAAAATCCGCAAGCGAGCAGAGGAAATTTGAGGGAATATTTAGCTTGAACTCTAGCGCTCAAATTAGTGGAAACGCGCGTTTTCCTAAAGCATCCCTGCTAGCTAGCCTTTTTGTGACGTTTGAAAACCCGATTTCCGACAGATTCCGTCGAAGAATGGGATTTTAAAGATTTCTTTTCTTTAGATAACCAGGCAATCTAGCAGAGATAATTTACGGAACTCGTTATCTTCAGGTCTAGCGTTCGAACCTAGAAAAAACGACGTTTCCTAAAGAATCCCTGCTAGCTGGCTTTTTCCGGGGTTTTGAAACCACGATTTCTTCAGAAAATAAGATTTTAAAAGTTTTTTTAGTTTAGAAAATCAGGCAATCTAGCAGAGGGAATTTGCGGAAAATCTGGGCCTGCTAGCCTGCCCGTTTTTGTGGAATTTTTTGGCCAAAACAGCTGAGGCGCGAAAGTGAGCGACAAATTCCGGGTTTTGACAAGCAGCTGATTGATGGCTTTCACGCCTCCTGGAACGGGGCAGCTGGTGCTCAAAAGCACGTGCTCGTTTTTGCGATTTTTAGGGCTCCTCAAAGGATCTCTGCTAGCCTGCCCGCGCCTCTTGAATCGATTTTTCAGGCAAAATTTTCCTAAATGGTCTCTGCTAGCCTGCCAAAAGCAGAAATTTCCGCAAAGAATCGCTGCTAGCCTGCCCCTCGCTAAATTGTTAGAAAATGTGCCGTTTTCGCCAATCTAGACATGTGTTTTTCGCCGTTTTCTATTAGGCTTCTCTCTCACTGTCTCACTCTGTCTCTCTCTCTCTCTCTCTCTCTCTCTCTCTCTCTCTCTCTCTCTCTTTTCCGGGGCAGTGGGCCGGATTGCATTACGCATTGATCCGGCTAGGGGTCCCAGGGGGTGGGCCCCCAAAAAATGGCCCAAATGGCCCGCGACAGGGGCCTGAAAAATTTGTTTATACATATTTTTGGCTCGCCCACGCATTTTGCACTTTATTTTTGGGTTTTAGACGATTTTTCAAGGGCCAACTAGCAGGGGTTTTTGAGGAATTTTGAATTTTCAGATTTTCTTCATTTTTTGCCAAATCTTCTCTGCTAGCCTGCCGGCAAAAGTTTTTAGAAAAAGGGGAACGCCGGCTTTTCCACAATTTTCTCTGCTAGCTTGCCCTAAAAATTGTAAAGTTAGTTTTTTAGGTTGAGACAGGCTAGCAGAGATTTTGGCGGAAAAATTTTGATATTTTCTGAGAGAAACCAGCGAATTTAGGGCAAGCTAGTAGAGACAATTTGCTGAATTTTTCGTTTTTTTAGATATAGCAAGGCAAGCTGGCAGGGATTTTGCGGAATTACTGTCCCATGGCCCCTGGAATCCGGCCTTCCAGCAGCCGGGTTTTCCCACCGTCCGAAGGGGCCAATTGGACCCTTCCGGTCGGCAGAGGAGGCGAGGGGAATCTCTCTCTCTTTCTCTCTCTCTCTCTCCCCACTCTCTCGTCCCTCGTTTCTTGAATCCCTCAAGAAGATGGCGGGCGGCGCGTGAATCGACTGGCCTTTTTGGGCCCTACGCGGCCCCAAAGCCCCTCCCATTTGCGCATTTTTGAGGTGTTCTTGGTCGCTAGCAGGAGAAGAACTTTTCAAAGGGTCTCTGCTAGCCTGCCATTGGCTAAACTGGCAGCCGGGCTATCTATTTCGACCCTTAAAAATTTCTCGGCAAGCTAGCAGAGACCATTTGTCCGGTTTCTTGATTTTTGAGACAAAGAACCCCTGCTAGCTCACCAGGTTTCCACAAATTGTCTTTGCTAGCTTGCCTTTGGTCAAACTGACATCCAAGCTACCGATTCCCGCTTAGAAGTTGGCCTTAAAAAGCGTTCTGGGCGTGCTAGCAGAGACCATTTGCCCGGTTTTTTGATTTTTGAGACAAATAATCCCTGCTAGCTCGCCCTATTTTCCTCAAATTTCTCTGATAGCTTACCATCCGTCTATCTGGCTTCCATTTTATCGATTCCCACTTCCCAAATGCCCTCTGCTAGCCTGCCCAGATTTTTGTAGCCATTTTCAGGCCGAATAATGCTGCGAATATCGACAATTTTGCTGGTTTTTGTGCAGAAAATTGCGGCAGGTGAGTTTTTCCGTTTTCCTCAAGAATCCCTGCTAGGTTGCCCCGATTTTGGGCCACAAACTACAAACTACAACGAAAATTTGCAGATTTCGGCTACACGATCGAGGCATTCGAAGGCGTGCAAAAATGCTACTCGTGCTCCTCGCCGCAATTACACCTCAAATGGGTAGGTCGGGGAGGCCAGGAAAGGTTATTTGAGATCGATTACGACATAAAATGGCCTCTAATCTAGCTGGCACGCTCCCTTTAAAATGGCAAACGAGCCGAGATTCTTTAGGAATTTAGTTTAGGGTTCTTTAGCCCATTTTTTCAGCCAAAAGGCCCGAATAATCAACTCCAATTCCTCCGCCAATTCCCCTACTACGCCAACGAGAGCTGCGAGCAGGTCAGTCCAATTTAAAATGGTTTACCATTATTAATTCAAAAATTCAAGTATAATTCTACAAATATACGATTACTCAAATTTTGATCAGTTTTTCGCATTTTTCAGTTTTTTTTACACATTTTTGATTTGAAATTAATCCAGTGTTTTTAGTTTTCCATACTTTTTTAAGTGCAAAAATAGCTCTTAAATCTATTCGTGAATTTAAAATAAAAATAAAAATTTAATTTTGAGGTGTTAAAAATTGAGACTTTTTCAAAATTTTATTTTTTTGTTTAATTTTTAATGCTTTTTTCACTTGAAAAAACCTGTTTTTATCGATTTTTAGGTGCGAAATAAACTGCCGGTGGTGGATTGCCCGGGCAGCGTTTGTATAAAAGCCGTCATCAAAGAAGCGCCCGCAAAGCGGGACGTTTGCGGTGGGTTCCGGGTGATTTCTCTTGACGGATTGGGGTACTGTAGCCGATTGAAGCGTCATTTTGGATAACCTGGATGCCAATTAAGCCATTTCCACAAAAATCTAAACTCTAACTATAAACTACAAAAAGTTTGGCATGATTGAAAAAATCGCGAAATCTCGATTTTCTCATTTTCCGGCGCATTCCTCTTGACGTCTCGGGGTACTGTAGCTGATTTACCGATTATTTTGGGTACACTGGATGCCAATTAAGCCATTTCCGCAAAAATAGAAGCTCTAACTATAAACTACAAAAAATTATACCAACTCGAAAAATCACGAAATTTCGTTTTTTTTCGTTTTCCGACCCATTCCTCTTGACGGCTAGGGGTACTGTAGCGGAGTCATGTATGCCATTCGAAAGAGGAGATCAAGTTCTAGAAGGTCTCAAAATCCCGGCTAGCGTATCCTACCGTAACCCGATTTTCAGGGGCTCTAAAGTTGGAAAAATCGCACTTTTTGAGATTTTTTGAAATTGGCATTTTTTCGCTAAAAGGTACTGTAGAATTTTTTTAACGTTGCATTTAGCTAAAATGGATGCCAGTTAAGCCATTCACACAAAAGTCCAGCTACAGTAAGCCATTTGCAGTGGAGGGCGGGGCGATCGTGCGTGATTGCTGGAGTCGAGTGATGGGATCCGAGGCTTTTCCCTTATTTCCGCCAAAAACCAAGAAGCCGCATGTAAGTCCATACCGAGCTGTTATGCCCCCCTTAAAACGGGTAGGCTAGCAGAGAAAATTTGGGAAAATCGCCGAAAAAGCAAGGGGTGGGACAGCTAGAAAAGCGCGGGCAAGCTAGCAGAAAGAATTTTGGAGGCGCGAATCAATAGAGTGGCTGCCAGATTGGCGATTGGCGAGCTAGCATTGATTTTTGAGGAATAAAAGGCGAGCTAGAAGCGATTATTTGAGTGAAATTCAGGTACCCGGACAAAGAATCTCTGCTAGCTTGCCTGGAGTCGCTTTCAAAACACGAATCGATAGCCTGTTTGACAGTTTAGCCACTGGCCAGCTAGCATAGACCATTTGCAAGGATTCGCCGATCTAGAGCCATTTTTCAGGTGCGCCTGGTGGATCCGTCGTGGGGTGATCACCCGGAAGAGACTCTCGGCTATATCTACACGTGCCATGGCTTTTTGTGTAATTCCAGTACCACCTACAACTATTTACGCCTCATTATCGTAACCCTCATTTTTTGCGGGTTTTGGCGATGAGCCAAATTTTGTAAAAAAGCGATTTTTCCAATTTTTTGATTTTGAAGCCTTGAAAACTCATTTTTTCCCGCTTTTAGAGGCTTTAAATGACTATTTAATTTTTCTACAGTATGCCCAATTTTTTGGCCAATTTTCGTCAATTTTTTCCACTTTTAAAAATTGGAAAAATTTCGAAAAATCCGTTTTTTCGTTTTCTTTTCTACAGTATCCCCCTCCCTTCCTATAGTACTTTATACAACAAATTACGGGTCCCCGCAAAAATCCTCGATCTGGTCTGCAAAATAATTTTATTTTGATTTTTGATTTTTTTTTGGTTTTCTGCTTTTTTGATCTTTTCTTGAATAAATTTATTTCTACGTGTTTAAATCATGCTCATTTTACATTTTTTGGCCATACTGACAGGCAATTTACAGAATCCAATAAAAAAAAACAGCTTGAAAAGCAAACAGCAAAAAGTTTGTCGCGGAGGAGAGTCGAACCCTCGATCCTCAGATCAAAGTTTTGGACGGTCCTGCTAGCCTACCGGGTCCAACCTTTTACCGATCGAGAATTTGCATGTCAGAAAGCGTATTCAATAAAAGATTTAAATTTACAACCCGAAAATTTAGCATAAGAAATTAAAATCCAAACTTTCCGGGATAAAAATGCGAAATGAGGGAATTGGGGGGTCAGATGGCGTTCAAATCGACGCGAGGCAACTTTCTGCCGTCGATTCAGCTGCCATGGCGTCGACAGAAGCTGATCGCAAAGGATACCTCCATATTCCCACCAATCATTCGAATGGTCCCGCTTGAGGTGGAGATTTTGAGAGGAAATGGGTCGAGGGTTCGATTCCACGGAGTTGAATCTTTTGCTTTTTGAAATCTTAATGCGTCATTGGCTAGACGGTCACCCAGATAGCCTATATTTCAAATTTGGGGCGATTTGGTCAAGTGGTTGGCGAGGCACGCCATTGAGCCGGACCTCGATGGTTCGATTCCCTCCGACGTCGAACTTTTTGCTTTTTAAAATTTTGATGTTTCAATGAATAAACTGTCGCCCAGATAGCCTCTATCCGAAATATGACGCGATTTGGCCAAGTGGTTAGCGAGTTACGCCCCCAAACTACACCCTCGGGTTCGACCCCAGCCGGCATCAAACCTTTTGCTTTTTGCAGATTCCGACGTGGGCTGGGCTGTGGCGTGACGCGTTGTGGTGGCCGTCATTTCTGGTGTTGTGCAGTGTGGTGATTGTGGCATTGTTGGTGTACAGTGTCGGATTGTGTCGCCAGATGGGGAGGAGACTCGGTGGGTGTCGCTGTACCTTTAAAATTGGTCAACTAGCCGAGATCTTTTGGGAATCGCTGAACAGGCTGCCAGAAAGGCTAATCACGAGGAGAAAAAGAATTCCCAAGTGTTCTCTGCTAGCTTGCCCACAGTTTTGGCCAAAAAGCTTGAGGTGTCGCTGTCCCTTTAAAATAGGCAGACAAGCAGAGATCCTTTGGAAATCAGCTACCTGACTGCCAAGAAAGGCGAATGCAGTCAAAAAATCTGTTTCCCAAACAATCTCGGCTGGCTTGCCCCAGTTTCCGCTGAAAAATCTCGAGGTGTCGTAAACTCTCGAATTACCTGTCGTAATCGTTTATCCTTTCCTTTTACAGTAGGCCATCACATGTATCCGGACGTACTCATCGAGCAGGTCTACGGCGCTTCACTCTTCAGCATCTCGTGTCTTATGGTAGCTCTACAAGCCTTTCTCTCTCTCTCTCTCTCTCTCTCTCTCTCGCTCTCTCCTCACTCTCTCTCCTCCTCCTCTCCTCTCTCTCGCCGATATCGTTCTCCCTTTCAGTTCATGATCTTCTCTGCAATGTCCCATCAGCTGTCCTACCTCTTCCTCCGCAGCATCGAACTCCACCGCGCGGTTGAAGTGGTCGGAGATGAGGTGAGCTTCCAGGGTTCGACCCCCGCCCGCGGCAAACTTGTTGCTTTTTGCCCAGAACCACGATTTCTTGTTGCCAATCGACTCGCTGCCTTCCAGAACGCAGACCGCAACAAGCGCGACTGGTACTGCCACTTCAACTCGGAGCTGCAGCCCTGGGACGAGCAGGCGGCCGACGTCGTCGAGTACGTCGAATGGGAGGCCAAAAAGGTACCGGATTCCGGGGTTAGCAATTTTCATGGGTGTACTGAATGGCAGTTAGGCCACGACAAAAACTTTGGAATTGCAAAAATGAAAACTAAGGTCGTCAGCAAGTTTCGAAAAATTCGTGAATTTTCGGGATTTCGACCTCGAAAAATCGATAAATTTTGTATTTTTCGGTGTTTTGAATTTTTGAATTTGCAGTTTGTATGCCAGTTTAGCCACTCACAAAATTCCGAGCCAAATGAATCAAAAACAATTTATACCCAATTTTGTGAAATTATGCGGATTCTCGAGATTTCGGCGTGTTGTAAAACGATAATTTTTCAGATTTTTGCTATTTAAACTTTCGAATGAGTAGTTTGTAAGGCAGCTCACGAAATTTTTGAGTTGAATTAAAGCAAAACAAGAAGGTTACGCCCGATTTGGTGCCTTTTTCAGCGCGCCTCCGCCGAGCGGAAGAGCGGCAAGACGGAGCAGAAGCGGAAACGGGCAAAGCGACTCGGGAAACCGTGGCAAATGATGAGTGTGGTGAAGCGGGGATTGGCCCGTAGGCCGAGACAGGGAATGAATGACGCCATGGTCAAGCTGCTGCCCCGGAAGAGCGCTACGCGATGATACACCCCCCAAATAGGCCACGCCCCTTTCCCGAATACTGTATGTAATATGATGTAATGACGTGTGCAATAAAGGGATTTTTGCGAAATTTTCCAAAAAATGGGTTCGAAAATCTTGAAGAAGTGGTTAGTGGCCTCGCCTGCCAATCTCAAGGCCAGGGTTCGACTCCCGGCCAACGCAAAGTTTTTGCTTTTTGCTTCAAAAGCTGAGAATCGACTATCTGGCAGCCAGAAAGCACGTTCCAAGTTTTAAAATCTTATTTTAAACCGATTACAACATGTTATTAGGGTCTCGGGTTGGACTCTCGCTGCGGTTTCCGGCTTTTCCGTTACGCTCCAGTTGACTTTTTTGTGGTTTACTTTTTTTACTAATAGGTAGTCTGTCGTACAGTATACATATTTACGGGTTCAGCGGCCATTAAAACAGGCTACGGCTATTTTGCCGGGCCCGGAAGTGCCGGAAATTGGGCCCCCGAGGCCCCCGGCGGCCTTTTTCGAGGGCCAAAACAGGGCTGCCCCTGGCCCCTGATTGGCCTTTTTGATTATAGTAGCCCCAGGGGGTTACCCCGGTTACCTCTCCCCTTCCCCCGCTACGAGACACTCCCACAGGTTGCAATTACCCCCAAAAAGTGGTCACTTCCCCTAGGTCCGGCGGGCGACAAATTACGGCCCCCCTGTCCGGCCGGCCACCTGTTTTCTTGACACCTGGGTGTTTTTGGTGCCTTAGCTGGGTGTCAGTTTAACGGATGCGCTCGCTACAGTACCCCCAAAAAGCAAACAGTTTGACCTGGGCCGGGACTCGAACCTGGGTGGTCAGATTGGCGGCCTAACCGCTTATCCACTGCGCCAGCCCCTTTTTAAAGTGATATTGGATGGCTTGACCGCCAGTTTAAGAAGGTCAGCTATAAAAATCCCGAAAACTGAGCAAAAAGCAAAAATTTTGACCTCGAAAGAGATCGAACCCGGGTGGCCAGTCTGCAGGCCTGGTTCCTTAGCCACTGCGCCAAACTGGGTTTTCACTTTGCGAAGGGCTTAACTGGCTGCCAGTTCATCTATTCCACTTCTTAAAATGCCAGAATCTTGTCTAGATCCAGACTTCTACCCCCAAATGTCCCCTCCCTTTAGGCGACCTCTCTAATCTCTTTGTTTTCCGAAATTTTGTGGCTTTTCGATTGGAGCTCGTGCTCGTCATTACCAGGGGGGTCTCTCGAATCCCTTTCAATTCCCCTGGAGACCCAGCAAATAAACTAATAAACTAATCCACTAACCAATTCTAGCGTGCCGGGGACCACCAAAACAATTTCGAGCCCTCAGCTGCCCCCAAGACTTCATAGATTGTTTTTGTAGTGAAAATGGCTGAATTGGCAGCCATTTAAACCATTACACTTCAAATTAAAAAAAATTAGAAGCAAAAAGCAAAAAAGTTTGACCTCGGGAGGGGTCGAACCCGGGTTGTCAACTTGATGCTGTAATTCCCTAGCCACTGCGCTAAATTGTGTTTTGGGGCTTGGAATATGTTAGCTGGCTGGCAATTTAAAAGTGCAGATAATAATGTCTCAAAAATTTTGGAGAAACACAAAAATTGCGCCCGCGCCGGGAATCGAACCCGGGCCGTCAGATTGGCGACTTTCTGGCTTATCCACTGCGCTACCCGGGCTCTTAAGCTTTTGTTGGGTTGACTGGATGTCAGTTAAGCGATAATCACTTTAACTTATGTCCATTTTTGCGATTTGAGCGACCTGCCGTACCCCGGGGTGCCGGGGTGTCACCATCCCTTTAAACTCCGGCATCAACCTACAAACCACGAATTCGTGTTGGCAAAACTTCACTGACCACCGTGTCTCCCCGACTACTGTAGTGCTTCCCACCACTCGGGAAAACCTAATTTTTCATTTTTTTCCCCTTGTGAGCCTCTTTTTTGGGGTCCCACCACGAAGACCCTCAAAATGTCATTATTTTTCGCGGAATCGCCGTTATCTTCAGGATCCCGGCCTTCTGGATGTTAGTTTAGCCAGTTTCGAAAAAAAGTTTACGATTTCAGCTCCAGACTCCAAAAAGCAAAAAGTCTGTAGGTCCGGGGAGTCGAACCCGGGTCGATTTCTTGGTGATTTAACTAGATTTAACTAGATTTAACTAGAATTTTTTTATGGACTCGACAGTTATGGGTGGCAGTTAAACCGATTTCGCCAAAAGAATCAAATTTTAGCTTCAGAATTCAAAAAGCAAAAAGTATGTAGGTCCGGGGAGTCGAACCCGGGCCATTTTTTCGCGAATTCTCGTTTTTTGCCTTGTCTGCCCCTTAAAAAATACTGTTTTCAGGTCGAAAATGAACAGATACGGCTCAAAATTGGAGGAGGTAAAATCCCGAGCAGGCCCATCGAATCCGGAGCCATTACGGTATGAAATTCCGCAAAATCCCTCTGATAGTTTGCCATATTTTAGTTTTCAAAACAAGCTGAACAACACCGAGCCGACGGCGATGAGCCAAACATTTACATTCGGGCAGAACCGGAAGAAGGACAAGGATGAAGCACACGATTCGGGAATTGCCATCAATTCGGTGGATGGTGGGTGGCTATCAGTGCGTGGATCTCTAAATATCTGTCAATTAATCTATCTGGCTGCCAGTGGGGCGATTGGCAAGCTAGCAGTGACAATTTGGGAAACAAAAAGCGGTTTCAGCCCAAAAATCGATATTTCGTGATCGGCAAACTAGCAGAAGCCATTTGGGAATTTGTTAAAAGCCTAGGTTTAATCCTTGATAGTCAGTTAGACAAGCCGCAACACCTTCTAGCGTTGGCAAGCTAGCAGAGGAAATTCACGAACCAAAACCGATTCCAGACTGCATCCGGGGCTACTTTCCGAGGGCGCGAAGCGGCGGAAGCATCAAGACAAAGATCGAGAAGGTGTCCAGAAGGTAGGTAATGATTTGTTTTCGATTACGAAATCAAAATCGGCTACAGTCTGTCTAGTTGTCAAGTGGAGTGACTCGGAAAAAAATTTTCCAAAACAGAAATTTCACTTCTAATTTCCCGGAATCGACTACAAACTAGATTTCATAATTCCTAAATGCTCTCTGCCAGCCAGTTTACCGGTTTTCAGGTTCCACTCGGACTCGGCGGTGATGCGATGCGAGAAACTGCCCTCCGTCATGAATGGACCCCAGGGCACCAGTGGGCAGCAGGTGATTTTTGCAAAAAAAAATTATTTACGGCGAGCCGATCACCGTTCCAATGATCTCTGCTAGCTGACCATGCTAACTGGCGGCCAATACGACAAACGAGCCCTTCTGAAAATTCCCCAATCGTCTCTCCCAGCTCGCCTTTCGAGCTTGCGAGCCATGGATTGGGCTCAATCCCCCTCAATCCACTTTTTCCTTTCCCAAATTGTCTCGGCCAGCTTGCTATTGGCTTTATTGGCATCCAGTTAGAAAAATAAAGACACAAATTAAGTCTTTTCCCTTGCAGCTTCATCTCGACGGGTCGAAACACCAGCGAACGCTGCGCCCGTGGTCCAAGACAAGCATCGAACTCCAGAAGTACAAGGACGCCCTCCAGAATCTATGAATTTTTCAACGGTTTCTGTTCAACTGGCTCGCAATAAATGGATTTTATTAAGAAGGGTGCCTCGAGTACATTCCGAACATTTTTTAAAAAATAAAACTGTTAATTATTGGATTTCTAAAAAATTTGAACGTCCAAGAATCGAGGTTTTGGTTTTATATTAAAGCCTGCCTGCCAGTTTGCAACTTACAATCGTTTTCTTATTTTTTTTGCACAGTTTTTAGAGTTTAAATTAGTTTTTTAATTCAAGTCTCGGCACGTGGGCGGGCTACACGACGCTCCAAACGACACCCGTACCCCGCGCTCTCTCGCCATTCCCTCACCACGATTTTTGAAAAAAACACACGGAATCCCCGGAAAAAAGCTAAAACTTCTAAAAGAAAAGCGAAGAAAGAAGAAGCCCGCGAAAATCGAACGAATTTGACGAGGAGAAACCGAGGAATTGAAGCAGGATGGCTTTTGCTGCATCCGCCGAATTGGTGAGGCTTTAAAAAGCGGAATTTTGGGCGCCAAAGTTTCGAAAGCTTTCGAAACAATAGCTTTTTTATGGTGCTTTAGCGCTTTTTGGCATGTTTAGATGCTTTAAACGATCAAAATAGGGTTCTTTTGCTGTAGAAAACTTTTGGAAACCTTAAAAACTGCTTAGAAAAGCGGAGTTTTGTGCGCTAAGGTTTCAAAAAGTCGAAAATAGTTTTTCTAGCTTTTTTGACGCTTTATAGTACGTTTTAGTGAACGTAGAACGTAAAAATAGGCTCTCTTTAGCTGTAGAAAACTTTTATAAGTCTTGAAAATCTCATAAAAATTCAGTTTCTGGTTTTTTGCGAGTTTTCCAGGTTTCTAAAAGCAAATTTCGAAAATTTATGGTTTTTATACGCTTTAAAAACCCTCTTTTTTTCAGACAAACCTCTCGTGGCTGCCCTTTCGACCCTGTTGGCTGTTGCGATGGCCGAATGTGACTATCATGCTCGACTGCGCGCTCGACTACTCGTCCCTCGCCAACTTTTTGCCCCAAATCTACGGCGAGAGGTAGTTTGATTCAGTGCTATAGAGCTAAGAAGATAGAGCGAAAAATTCTGCACAAGATAAATGGTTTTTAATTTCTAAAAGTTTTGGGTTTGAAAAAAGGCGTATTATGTGCAGAATTGAATTCTCTATCGATTGATGTATAAATTAGATTCTAAAGAAAACGTTATTAGTAAGAAAAGTTAGATTTTTATGAAATTTTGGAAAATTTTGTATAAAAATCGAATTTTTCTGTTTCCTGAATTTTTCAAGTCCAAAAACTGTTGTTTTGTGCAGAATTTAATTCTCCGTCGATTGATGTATAAATTAGATTCTAAAGAAAACGTTATTAGTAAGAAAAGTTAGATTTTTATGAAATTTTGGAAAATTTTGTATAAAAATCGAATTTTTCTGTTTCCTGAATTTTTCAAGTCCAAAAACTGTTGTTTTGTGCAGAATTTAATTCTCCGTCGATTGATGTATAAATTAGATTCTAAAGAAAACTTTATTAGTACGAAAAATTAGATTTTAATTGTGATTTTTTGAAAGTTTTGATGATTTTGTGCAAAAATCGAATTTTTCTGAATTTTCCTAATTTTTACTAGCTTTTTAAAACCCGTATTTTGTACACAATTTCACGCCCTATTTTTCAGCCACCGCCTGAAGAAGCTGGGCAGCTTCTGCGAGGACGTGCCATGCCTGAAGGCGGTCCCCGGACAGTCTGGCGCATTCGTCGATGGTCTGCCGGAGGTCCACCCCGCCCCGGTGAGTTTTTTCGAGGGACAAATGATCTCTGCTGGTTGCCCCTTTCCGCAAAGCGTCTCTGCTCGTTGGCCTGAATTTTTCAAAATCTGAGTTTTCCGATTTTTAAGGATTTTGGATGAAATTTTAGGCCAAAAAATTAGGTTCTTTGATTTTCGGAAGGATTTTAAGCTTGTAAAAGTGTGAAAATTCGATTTTTACTAATTTGGAATTAATTTATTTTCCATTTTCCAGCTGACCGGCATCCAAATGGACAAGGTGGACGCGATTCTGGTGTCGAATCCGCAGTCCCTCATCGCCCTCCCATTCTACACGGAAGAGACCGGATTCTCCGGATCAGTCTACGCCACCGACCCGACTATACAATTCGGAAGGTACGCTAGAAATTCTAGAGATTTAAAAATTGCTTTTTTCAGGATGATGGCCGAGGAATGCATCGAATACTACGCGCGATGCACGACGGAAGAGGCGCCCGCCACCTGGAAACGCGCCAATTTGACCGGGTGAGCATTTGATGGCGTAATCGATTGCCCAGAATTTGGTTCTGTACTGTTATCGGGGGGTGGTTACCTATTGAAGATATTTTACGTGTTATTAATGGGTTTTGATTGCTAAAAATTTTGAAAATTCGAAAATTGGGATTTTTTTGTCATCTTTCACCAAAAGTCAAAATTTCGAAATTTTTATTATTTTTTGTATTATTTTTGCATATAAAAACTATGTAAAATGCGATACAAATTATTTAAATTTTGTGATAGGGTGGTAGAAAAAACACAGGGGAAAATTTGGTCCCCCCGCTAACAGAACAGAACCAGATTTTCCCGATTTACCCATCGTAATCGTCTATTTTGCAGGGTATTCCCGCTGAGCCCGTATCGACACGGCCGCAACAATCAGATCCACCGCGACAACCCGATCGAGTGGAGGAAGTTCTACACGGCCGAACAGCTCGAGAAGGCCATCGACCGGGTCACCGTCGTGTCCTTCAGGGAGACTGTCGTACGTTTTTTTAGATGTTTTCGGAATTTCCTCAAAAATCTCTGCTAGTTGCTCTCAAAAAATCGATTTTACGTTCCCAAATACTTTCTGCTAGGTTGCCCGAGCTTTTAAAAAAAATCGGTCAGGCTAGCGGAGATCATTGGGGAGGAATTTTCGAATTTTTGGCGAGCCAGCAGGGATTTTTGGGGAATTCTCGCTAATTTTCCCCTTTTTTTCAGTCAATCCTGGGGATGATCAACGCGACGACGTACGGCAACGGCTATACGATGGGCTCGTGCAATTGGATGATCGCCAACGAGATGGAGAAGGTCAGCCCCGGGTTTTCGAGGCGTTCAACCCCCATTTTCAGATCGTCTACATCTCGGCGGCCTGTCTCCGGCACACGCACACGAAGGCCGTCGACTGGGATTCGATTGGAGGGGCCGATCGGCTGATCCTCACGTCGTTGTCCACCAGTTATCGCGTGCCACAGGTCCGAAAATGCTTCAAAAATTACCTGGCGTAATTGGTTACGCCCGGAATTTCGAAAAAAGTAGATTTTTGCCTTCGACGCTCCTTTAAAATAGCTAGAAAAATTTTTAAACAGCCACTGAAGCGGCAAATGGGCGGGGCTTCGTTTTTTGCCTACTGCGGGCCTTTAAAGGTTGTGGATTCGATTTTAAAGGACAGTTGAAGCCAAATTTGTGTCGCCAATTTTTTTACCTTGAATGGCCCTTTAAAAGGCTAGAGATCGATTTTAAAGGCCCGCTGAAGTGAAAAAGGGGCGGAGTTTCGGTTTTTGACCTCAATACCCTCAAAAAAATTTCTAAAATTTTTTGATGCCATTTTTTCAGACGCTGATCGTGGAGCTGCTGAAGGAGACGATCAGCACGTTGCGGAATGGGGGGAATGTCCTCTTCCCCATCCTCCCCACCGGCCTCATCTTTGACCTCATCGCCGTCATCTCCGAGCAGATGGCCAAGGTATCACGATTTTCTTGTCGTAATCGAACTTTCCACGCGTAATCGATTTCCAGAATTCCAAATTGTTTTTCCCGGGAGCATAGGGCAGCCGATTTTAGATTAGTAAGGTTTCCGCAAACGGCCTCTGCTAGCTTGCCCAGTTTCATTTTAATATGGCGTAATCGGTTTCCTGATTTCCGCAAATCGCCTCTGCTAACCTGCCCCCTTTTTCAGCAAGGAATCTCCCTGGACGTGCCGATCTACTTCATCTCCCCCGTCGGCAAGCGTACCCTGGCTTTTGCCAACGTCAACTCGGAATACGTCAGTGTGCAGTACCAGGAGAAGATTTGGACGGCAGAGGAGCCCTTCAACTACGCGGCGGTACGTTTTTACATGTCGTAATCGATTACGCCATTTTTAGTTGCTGAAATGCGGCCGGCTGCAGGTGTACGATTCGCTCTACGGGGATTTTAGCCGCGAAGTCAGGTGAGGATTTTTTTTGTAAATTTAGAACGCCTAGTAACTAAATAAGAATCCATTTAATAGTGTTTTTAGTTATATATAGAACCATATTTCGATTCGGAAAACGATCTAAAAACTTCAAAAAATGGAGCTATCGTGTTTTTTTAGAAAAAATCCGCCATTTTTGATCGAAAAATCTATATTTTCGTTTTTTTTTAAGAAAATTTGCTCAGTTTTAACGTTTAGGAATAGTAAAAAGCATTTATAACCACTTCAAATATTTGAAAAATTGGTTCGTAAGAAAAAAAGATGGCCCTCCTGAAAACGCGACAAAAACCGAATTTTGATCGCGTAAACGGATAAACTATTCGCCTTTCCAGATCGCCGTGCGTATGTTTTGCCGGCCACCCATCGCTGCGAATCGGCGACGCTGCTCACCTCCTTGAAGTCTGGGGCAACGACTCGAAGAATGCCGTCATTATTACCGGTCTGGAATTGGGTTGCGTAATCGATTAGACCACAAAAAACCCTTTTTTCCTGTTTTGGCTTGAGTTTAATCGATTACGCGATTTTTATGGTTTATTATTATTTTTCAAGTTGTTAGGGTTTTCATCGAAAAATGACCGATTTTTTACCAAAATTTCGAATTAGAAACTTTTTGACGCCTTTTTTCGTGTTTTGGTATGCGTTTTAACGATTACGCGAGTTAAATCAACCGCTTTTAGAGCCGGACTTCCCCCTAGCCGACGTGTGCGCCCCGTTCGACTCGTTGGCCATCCGAAAATTCGACTACGTCATCGACACTCGACTCGACTACCCACAAGCAAATACCGCACTCGCCGAACGCCTCAAGCCTACGGTATTTGCCTTCCTGGGCCCTCTAAACCCGTTTTTAGATGCTCTACGTTCCGGACTACTACCATTTACGCAAGGATCTCAATGGAGCGTACTTGTCTTATGTGAGTTTTATTTCTCTCTCTCTCACTCACTCCCTCTCACTCTCTCTGTCCCTCTCTCACGCTCTCTCACCGATTACGCCAGGGAATTCTGCCCTGATTTTCACATCGTAATTGATTATCCCTGCTTTTCAGAACCCGATGCTGCCGATCCACTACGAGGAGACGATCAAAGTCAGCGACAGGCCGAGGAGGAAGCGAGTCCTCGTCCATCCGGAGGTAGCTAGCAGCGATTTTTGGGGAAATTTCGGATCGGGCAGGCTAGCGGTGACAATTTGCGAAAACATAGTTTTTTTTCAGCTTGTCCGCCGCCTCGAAATCGTTGGCAACGAGAAGAACCCAAGCGTGGGCTACGGCCAGCTCCGCGGCTTCCTCAACGCCTACGATAATGCTTTCGAGATTCTGGTACGTTTTTTCGGGTTTTAAAGGCCCGGGAAGGCAGATTTTCTATGAATTTTGGCTTTACGGAGCCTGAAAAAATTGAGGGCAGGCTGGCAGGGGTCATTGAGGAAATTGCGGGTTTTTTTGTGAATTTTTAGGCGTTTTAAAGTGGCCGGAAAGCCAAATTTAAGCCGTTTTTCGATGAGGCAGGCTAGCAGAAAATATTTAGGAATTTTTGACGATTTTAAAGGTCCTGGCAAGTCATAACCCCCGTTTTTTCAGCCGGCCAAACGCGATCAAACCCTGCGCCCTCGCTACTGCGGCAAGCTCGACGCCGACACGCTCAAGGTGGCCCTGGATCGCCGGCAGATCGCGCACACGATCAGCACGGCCGATGGGAAGACCGTTGTCACTACGGTACGTGGTTTTTTCGAGTTTTTGGTTCCTAAAAGGTGTGTGCTAGCTTGCCCGGCGCCCGGAAATTGCTCGGAAATGGTTTCTGCTAACTCGCCCGGCGTAAAAAAGCCGGAATTTTGGGTGTTCCCCCTTTAAGCCTCCCAAATGGTCTCTGCTAGCTCACCTTCCAAATTTCCGCAAATGATCCCTGCTAGCTTGCCTGGCCTCAGAAAGCCAGAATTTTGATGTCACGCCATTTAGCGCGCTCAAAGAATCCCTGCTAGCCTGCCCGAATCCGTTCCGTTTTCCAGGAGAAGCCCCAATCCCGGGTGACGATCCACCGTGACGGCCTGCGGACGAACGTCGAAGCCGACGCCGACGACGACCGGAATCGGATGCTCGACGTCATCGCCAGCTGTCTCAAGCCCGTGCCGTAGACGGTGTAGTCTGTAGCCTGTAGTCGGCCCCAAATTGTCGAAATTTGTACTTTGTAGTCTACCGTATACTGCCGTTTTGTAGCCCACTTTAATTTCTTTTTTCGTCTATAGTTTGCCCTCGTCCCTATTTATCTATCTGCCGTTAAAAGTTGTATTTTGTAGTCAGTTTTTGCCCCGGTTTTTGCTCTTTTCTCTCGTTTCTCCGCTCTCTCCCGCATTCCCCTTGATCTCTCGTCTATTGATTTTGTTGTTAGTTTCTTGGCTTTTTCGTTTAATACGGGTGAAAAAGAATAAAAGGATTTGCCTTGAAACCTGGCGGAAAAAGGGGCGTGGCTTGGCCCAAATAATTTTTTTTTAATTTTTGGTGATTGTGGTTTGAGTTTTTGTGTTTCTCCCTCTCTCTCGCCCTCTCTCTCTCCTCTCTCTCTCTCTCTCTCTCTCTCTCTCTCGTCGCTTCCTGGCAGCCAGATAACCATTTCAGAGGTTTTGAAGCAAAAAGCAAAAACTTTGTAGGTCCCGGGAGTCGAACCTGAGACCCGAAAAACATGGCGTAATCGGTTTAAAATTGGTGTTTAAAGCGTGAGACGTGCTTCCTGGATGCCAGTTAGCCGATCCTGAGGTTTTAGGCAAAAAGCAAAAAGCCTGCCGCGACCGGGAGTCGAACCCGGGTCGTCAGATTGACAGGCAAGGCCACTAACCACTTGGCCACTGGTTTCGGGCCATTTTTTGGGTGTTTTTTTTTTTTCGCTGTCTCTCTATCTCGCTCTCTCTCTCTCTCTCTCTCTCATGCTCTCGCTTCCCGGATTCAAGCCCCGCCAGCGGCAATTTTTTGCTTTTTGATTTTTCGATTTCTGTAGTTTGTAGCCCCGATTTAACCCATTTTTCAGCACAATGCGGGCTTCAGCTGTCCGTCTAGCGGGCAGTCTCCTCTCCTCTTCCCCATCCCCATCATCATCCTCATCTACCAACAACCCGCCGACTTCAACGGGGACAGTCGACATTGCAAAGATTGGCATTCGAAGGCCAAAGGTACGTTGCAGAGGTGCTTTGCGGAATTTTTCTGGCTGTCGCGCTTCCTTTTCATTTTGAAGAAAAAAATTTTGCACATGGAAAAATTAAAATTCCCACGTTTTCTCTGCTAGCCTGCCCACGGCATTTTAAAGGGCACGTTCAGGGACGTTTTTTTGGAACAAAGCAAAGATTTTTGCCGCGGCCGGGGGTCGAACCCGGGCCCCCGCTCGGGAGGCGCGGATGGATACCAGTCAGCCACAGCTACAACCTGGCTAGGGCGAGGGCGCCCACGCCGCAAAGGAGGGGAATGGCCTGTCACAGCACGGGCAGGCTGTGCGCGCGGTCCCTACGTCCATAGGGTGTACACGTTGGGACGAGTACACGGCCCCTCCCTGAACGTGCCCTTTAAAGGTGGCGTGACAGCTAGCAGAGATTTTTGAGAGATTCTGCTGTCCCGCTCCCTTTAAAATATGAAGGACAGGCTAGCAGAGTCACTTTGAGGAACGGAAAGTCCCAAATTCCTTCTGCTAGCCTACCCTCGCATTTTAAAGGTGGTGTGACAGCTAGCAGAGATTCTTTGAGGAATTTTGAGGAGCTGATTTTCCAAGCGTAATCGATTGTCCTTGTTGCAGTTGATGCCCCGTGTCGAAGCCGCCCCTCCGAAGCGCCAGACGGCCGTCGAACGCCTTGAACTTGAGCAGACCATGAAGGTACGATAGTTTTCTTGTGGCTACCGTAATCCTCGATTTTTTTCAGTACGAATCGATCCGACAGGCGAACGATCTGGCGGCGCGGCTGAAGACGATCAAGGACGAGGGATGCGCCCCGTCGCTGGCTATACAGAAGGGTGAGCGTTTTTGGGGTTTAAAGGGAGCGGGACAGCCTGCAAAGGGGCCTGGCCAGGCTGGCAGGCTAGCAGAGACACTTTGAGAGCCATTTTCTACCTGTCTGGCGCCTTTAAAACCCGATTTTTATGTCGTAATCGGTTTTGGGGGCGAATTTCATGGCGTAATCGATTTCTAACGCGCCAAAATCGAACTTCTGGGGGCATTTCGGGTTTTAAAGGAACCGTGACGGCTAGGATCGGGCATACTTTGGCTGTCACTACCCCTTTAAAAGCAAAATATCGTATTTTTGGGTTTTTATGTCGTAATTATCTTTTTTTTTAGATTTTTGAAGGGGATTTTCATGTCGTGATCGATTTTTCTCCGGAAATTTTGTGTTTTAAAGGGAGCGAATGCACCTAGAATAAGGTGCATTTTTCAGAAGGAATTTTAAAGGAAGCGTGACAGCTAAAATCAGGCACACTTTACCTGTCACCACCCCTTTAAAAGCCAAAATTCGGCATTTTTCGCATTTTCATGCCGTAACCGATTCCCTTTTTTCAGACAAACTGTGGCCATTCCTCCACTATCGTCACCCCCACGGCTTCCGCGATGCAAAGATTGCCCTCTGTAATTTCCACGACAACGAGATGGCCCTGGATCTGTTAGATGCGGAATGCAGGAGGGTTACCGTACTCGAGAACTCCATCCATCTCGCACAGGAGGCCAAGGTTCGGTTATTTTTTGCTTTTTGGGTTGAATTTGGTGGCGTAATCGATTAGAGGTCAAAAATACGAATTTGTCAAGCTAAAAAAAATATTAATAATAAAAATATAATATATAATATACAATAAAAAATAAAAAATTGAAAAGATAGGATACCTAGAAAAAAGGGGTTTAAATTCGTGTTAAAAAGGGAATTTTTAGTGGCGTAAATGATTAGTCCAGGTAATTGGGCTTGAAAAAAATCGATTACGCGATGAAATTGTTAAAAAAATTAATTTTTGGAATCAATTACGTGGCGTAAATAGGATAGAATAATCGATTACGCTATAAGAATAATGCCAGGCCATTCGATTACGCAAGCAAAAAGTGATTTATTGCTTCAAAAAAATCGCAGAAATATCGTGAAAATTAACGTTAAATTAAGTAGATTATTATGGCTATTTGGTGAGGAGGACGAGTAGTAGGCACTTCGCGTACGGCTTTGGCCTGAAAATCACGATTTTTTTGAATTTTGGACATTTTTCGGATTTTCGCCCATAGCCTAGTGGTTAGTGCGTTGGCCTGCCAATCTGAGGGTCCGGTTCGATCCCCGCCGGCGACAAGCTTTTTGCTTTTTGGATTCTAGGTTCCCCTGGGCTTTTCGCTGCCTTTAAAAGCGCTTGGCAGACTAGCAGAGGCCATTTGGGAGCAATATCTGGCCTCGAAAGCGTCAAAAATAATTTTTTAAATTTGACTGTCCTTTAAAATGATTTTTCGGGTTCGGGGCAGGCTAGCAGATGCCATTTAAGGCCCGCATTTACCTACCGTAATGTATCGGCTCCTCCTGGACACTCATCTCGTAATCGATTACCGTATCCCTCAGCTGGCTACGGTACTTTTTCTGCGGGACCCGCCTGTCGAAAACGACCATTTGAGTGCTGTCGGCCGAGTCTCTGCAAGGATTTTTAATTTTTTGGGGGCTTGAGGGTATGGCCTAGTGGTTAGCGAGTTCGGCTGTCAGGCGCGGGGTCCGGGTTCGACTCCCCGGCGCCGCAAACTTTTTGCTTTTTGTCTTTTTGATGTCGTAATTGGTTCCCGGGACCGGGGCAGGCTAGCAGAGAACTTTGAGGATCGAATTCTGCCCGATTCGGAGGATTTTTAGGGCTAGAAAACCCGTTTTTGAGGAAGACTAGCAGAGGTTCTTTGCGGAAATTATGGTGCGAGCTAGCAGAGATAATTTTGGAAATTCGGGCGATCTAGCAGCGTTTTTGAGCTCTAGTGAGCATGGCTGGGTGGTTAGCGGGTTAGGCTGTCAGGCGCAGGGTCCGGGTTCGACTCCCCGCCGCGGTAAACTATTTGCTTTTCGCTTTTTTAGCGTCATAATCGGTTCCAGGGGTTGGGGTAAGCTTGCAGAGCCCATTTGCTCACCTCTCAATCTGCACCAGCCCCGGCTGATTCCGGTTGAAGACGTTGATTTTGGAGGGGGGCGGAGTCCTGGCGGGTGGCTGCTGCTCATTGTAGATGATCACTGACGGGAGACGCTCCTTTGACGAGGAGGCCGGGGCGTGGTGGCGATGCTGGAATCGATTACGGCATGAAAATCGGCTCGAAAAATCTATTACGACGTCAAAATCGGCTCGAAAAACCGATTACGGCATGAAAATGTCCGTATTTTGATGGCGTAATCGATTGCAAAAATTTCGGGCCATCTTGCAGAGACAATTTGCCCCCCCCCGCCCCCTGCGTACCGGATGCGGTTTCTTGACCCTCCTCCTTGACGTCAGCGTGTGCGTGTTCCCCCTGTCGTGTACGGTGACGTGGCACTGCCACAGCCCGGCGTCTTCTACAAGTTCAGGGTTGGATATGGATTCTTGGCTTCTATAAGCCTTTAGGAGGGTCTAGAACCATTTTAAGGGGCCACTGAAGCGTAGAATTTCGCGTTTCTATGGATTTCTGGCTTCAACGGTCTTTTAAAAGTGATTAGAACCATTCTAAAGGCCCCTTGAAGCCTCCGCCCTCACCTTCAAGCAGTACAGGCATGATCTCCATCGAGAAATCGCCGGTCAGCTCGTCGTAGTCGAACATGTACCGCCCCAGGTTTTCCGAGATGCGCAACACGTTTTTGCCTGAAATTGGGGGCGTGCTAGCAGGGATTCTTGGGGAAATTTTGGAAGGGCGGGACTGGGCAAACGAGCAGAGACCCTTTGCGGAACATACCGGTGATGGTCTTCTTGTTGTACGACGTCAACTTGTTGTCCACCATCCGATTCCCGTTCCCAATCTTGAGCCATATCGCGTTGTTCAGCGTCCACGTGACCTCGATGTCCACCTAGGAATTAGGTGGCGTAATCGATTGTCCCCTGGCTACCGTACCTCCTCTTTTTCGGCGTCAGTAACATGTGGACACGAGAGGGAAAACGATTCCATCAGATTTGTCGAGGGATTGGTGATCGAGGACGAGGCGGCCACGTAGGGGGCTGCCACTAGAAAAATTGGATTTTTCGAGGCACTGTCCCTTTAAAACGGTTTTCAAGGACCGTTCGAGCTAGAGTTCTATGACCTTTTAAGGGTTATATTTGGACATTTTAAAGGACCGCTGAAGGCAGAATTGGGTGGATTGGCTGCCAGTTCACCTTCTGCGGCCTTTAAAATCTGATTTGGCGAGTTTTAAAGGGCCATTGAAGGCAAAAATCAAAGCGGTTTTTACCTTTCCTGGCATTCCACGCCCCGATTTTTGGCATCACGTGGATGATGAGCAAAAGGAGTGCGAACCTCATCCTCCCGCAGTCAGCCGCATTTTCGGGATGGCGGAAAGGCTAGAAATTTGCGTTTGAGAGAAAAGAGAGAGAGAGAGAGAGAGAGAGAGAGAGAGAGCGAGAGGGAGAGAGACGCAGAGAAAAGGACAAGCTAGCGGAGGCCATTTGGGAAGTGGAAATCGCGGGTTTAGTAGCCAGTTTGCCAGTTTAAATTTTAAAGGGGGCAAAAATTAACAAGGAACCAGCAAAGAGCATTTGGAAAGTGAAAACGGAATTTGCAGAGGCAATTTGGTTTTTAAAGGAAGGCCGAAAATCGACTAGGCAAGCTAGCAGAGGCCATTCGTTGGAAATAAGCCCGAAATCATGGATCTTTGAGGAGAATCATGTTGAGGATGAGCAACAGCCATTGAACACTAGCCCCCGCCGCCGAAATTTGATTCGACGAGCGCTTTTTTCGGCGGTTTTCGGGGAAGGTGAAGCCGAGATGAAGTCTCAGTCGAGATGGGGGAGAAGCATCTGATGGGTCTTTTGACACCCGGGAAGGGAGAGAGAGAGAGAGAGAGAGAGAGAGAGAGAGAGAGAGAGATAGTAGATTCCGTGAGGCTACTCCTGACACCCTCCTCTCTCACCCTATCCTGCTGCCCTGCCCCCGAAACTGACGATGCTAATTGTGTTGCCAAAGCCAGGCCCTTGCCGCGGCCCTAAATTCCCTCTGCTAGCCTGCCCTCGCCGATCTGGGCTCCAGAAAGCTGGTTTTTGAATCTCAAATGGTCTCTGCTGGCTCGCCTGGGTCCTAAATTGTCTCTGCTAGCTTGCCAAAGGCAAACTGGCAGCCAAAAGGCAGATTTTGGGTCTCAAAGGCTCTGCTTGCTTTCCGGGTCCTAAATGATCTTTGCTAGTCTGCCCTGGCCAATCTTGGCTCCAGAAAGCTGGTTTTTGAATCTCAAATGGTCTCTGCTAGTCTGCCCTATCTAAACTGCCTTTTAAAAGTACCCGTTTATGGCCCTTCGAGTTATTTAGGGGTAAAGGGCATTAGTCTGGGTTTGAGAGGGTTGATTGATGGGAGATTAGGGAGTCGGGAGAGAGAGAGAGAGAGAGAGAGACGGACAGACAGACTACTCAAAAAACGAGGCACACGTAGAATGAGGAATGATGGGCCTCGTCTCAAAGGCTCTCTGCTAGTTTGCCCTGTCTCTCTCTCTCTCGCTCGCTCTCTCACTCTCTCTCTCTCTCGCTAGCTAAGAGGGTGAAAATGACTCTCAAGCACGTCTAAAGCACCCTCGCTGCGCTAATGAGCGTGGGAACACTGTAGCCAGGGCCATTTTCGTCTAGTATACTCGAGTTTTCCCCGTAGGCAAGCTAGCAGAGAGAGTTTGGGCTCATAGGTCATCGGGCCCCGGGCTTATGGAAAAAAAACGGAAATTGGTTGACCTTTGACACAAAGAAAACCCTTTAAAAGAGCCCAGACCAGAGCAAGCTAGCAAAGATTTTTAGGGAATTTTTGAGAATTTTTTTTCTAAGAATGAGGCGAGCTAGCAGAGGGTATTGAGCAAACGGCAGGCCAGGGCCAGCTAGCAGAGATTTTTGCGGAATTTTGTGGAGAAAGAAGCATGACAGAATGGAAGACTAGAGAAAATTGGCAGTGTTGTCGGGGGGAGAAATGGGACATATCTATCCACATAATAATAACCGCCTACCCTCCCTAGAGGGCCGTTGACTCATTTTCGGGGCAGAAGGAGAGGTGCCTAAAAAGGGGCGTGGCCTCAGGGAGGGTGCAGCTGGCTGGCTGGAACGGCAAGAGGCTAGCAGAGGTTCTTTAGGAAAGGGCAGGCTGGCAGAGACCATTTTGGACGCGGGAATTTTTGAACTGGTTGCCGGTTTGGCGATTGGGGAGCTGGCAAACAGCATTTGAGCCCCGCAAAACGGTCTAGCTGTGATTTTTGTCCAAAAAAAAAATCGGGTTCGCGGGCAAATGGCCTCTGCTAGCTTGCCCAGGGGAATTTTTTGAGTGGGAATCGATGGATTGTCTGCCAGATTCGGGATTTGCGCTCAGGGCAGGTTAGCAGAGATCGTTTGGGAAGATGCGGGAACACTTTCCAGCCATCTGTCGCGCCCTTTTCGGGCCATATTTTTGGCAAACCCTCACCGACGAGTCGAAATATGCAAATGAGACATATGTCTCGGGTAGTGGAGAGAGAGAGAGAGAGAGAGAGAGAGAGAGAGAGAGAGAGAGAGAGAGAGAGAGAGAGAGGGATAGATGGACGGGTGAATGAATGCTAGGGGTTCTCGCGCACATTTTGCACCCTAGGGAAATCCCCCCGGGGCAGGAGAACGTTCGAGTTAGCCGGGGTGTGAAGTGGGTGAGTAGTTGCTTGTTCTAGAGCGTTAGAAAAATGCCAAAAACTCGGCGCTAGCGAGCAGCGATCATTTGAGGAAAAAACTGGGCGAAAATGACGCCTTAAAATTGGATTTTGGAGGCGTTGGAACCAACGGTTGGAACTTCCTAAAGGCTCTCTGCTAGCCTGCCTTTAGTCTGAAAGATGCGAGGCAGGCTAGCAGGGATCCCGTGGGGACGCCTGGCAACTAGCAGAGTTAATTTTTGCAAAAACTGGGCGAAAAATGGAATTTAAAGGGATTGCAACTTCCCGAACGATCTCTGCTAGCCTGCCCTTAGTGTAAGAGATCCGAGGCAAGCCAGCAGAGATCCTTTGCGGAAATTCGAGAGGAATTCGAGCGGAATTTGGGAATCCTGGAAATGCCCTTGGGCTAAAAGGGGGGGCGTGGCCTGCGTATTTGCCTTGAACTGATAACCACAGGGAAAATATTTGTCATTTGGATTGCCCTGGAATTCGGGTTGATAATGGGGGAAAAGCTCGAAATTAAAGGGAGCGCGACAGAAAAATTCCTACCGATTACGCCATTTAATTAACGAGATTATCGGGCGATTTGATTACGCTATTTCATCCTATTTTTTAGCAGGAATTCGCGAAGGCGATCCCCGGCCAAATGGTGGCCACGAGGCGATCAGATGAGGCTTTCGGACAGGTCCAATTTTTGGGTTTTCCGCAAATGCTCTCTGCTACCTGCCCTTAACCTGAAATTTTTATAATTTTATTCGAATTACTTTCTAATCATTTAAATTTTATTTGGCTTAAATTAAAGCTTTAAAATTTAAATTGCATGTTTATTAATTTTTTAGTTTAGTTTAATTTCATTTTTATTTTATTCAGATTAGCTTTTTTCATAAATTTTATATTTTACAATTTTAGTTTCATTTTTTTGACAATTGACAATTTTTTAGTTTAAAAAAATAAATTTAAATTGTAAAAATATATGATGTACAATTTAAGTTTTTTTGTAATTTTTGAGTTTAATTTTAATTAGGTCTATTCTATAGTTTTTTTCAGGAAAATCGCTGAACCCTAAGGCCTACCACTCGCTGACCAGGACAAAATCGACGCAGGAGAGCTGGCTGAGGGAGGGCAACGACGCCAACGAGGACAGGGGTACGCCACTTTCCGCAAATTGTCTTTGCTAGTCTGCCCGGGGGTCGAATTTCATGTCGTAATCGCATTTTCCGAGCGAATTTGAAGCCGTAATCGATTCCCAAGTTGTCTCTGCTAGCCTTCCCCCAGCCTGTCACACTCCCTTTAAATTCAAATTTCCAGAAATCCGCGCCTCGTCCCCGCTAATCATGCTGACCCTGCCGAAGTCGTTGTACCAGCTGAAGATGCTCGATGTCATCAGGTAATTTTGGGCTGGTTTTTGCGGGGTTTCCGCCAAGGATCCCTGCTAGCATGCCCCAAAAATACGCCGAAAATTATTTTTCGATTTTTGAGCGTAATTTTCTGATTTTTTTCCGCAAAGAATCCCCGCTAGTTTGCCCGTTTCCAGGAGAAGCCTACTGCAGCACCACCTCGACCCCGCCCTCCCCACCATCTACAGCCACGGGCCCGTCGAGTTTCTCACCTTCTTCAACGCCACGTGCGTTTTTCGGTTCTTTTGCGTTATCGGGGGGAGCTAATTTTTTTCTATAAGCCCAGAACTTTTAGTCAATTCTAACTGATTTTAGATGGAAAACAATCAAAAAGGTTAGAAAATTTTTTTAGGAGATATTTTGGTCGAAAATTTGTATTTTTTTATTATTTTTAAATTTTAAAAATTTGTAAATTTCTGTAATTAAAATTATTTATTAAAAATTTCTTTTTTGTCTAGAATCGTTTTTAGGAACTACGCGTGGCTGATGTGTGCCCTCGACGACTCACTCGCCAGCACCGCCGCCAAGAAAATGTAAAAATTTAAATTTAATTCGGGTTTTTAGCTATTTTTATTACATTGTAATTTTTGTTTAAGGTTTTTTTTCTTGGAGTTTAATTTTTACCGATTTAATTTTTTTTTAGATTTAAAAATGTTAATTTTTCTTAAATTTGATTTTTTTATTTAAGTTTCGAAATTTTATGATAGATTTTTCAATATTATTTTGATTTTTGACGTATTTTTTAGGCTGTCCTGCCTCTTCCACAAGCTGTTCCACGTCGACCCGGTCGACAACTTCACCACGGCGAAATGGCCGATAAATACAAGGTTCGCCCGCAAATTGTCGCTGCTAGCTTGCCCCCTTTTTCAGAGACTTCTCCCCTCCGATCCACGACCCAATAAAAGTTCCGGCAAAGCTCAAAAATGTGGGTTTTGAGCCGATTTCTAGCTGTCACGCTCCCTTTAAAATCTGACGGCAGCCTAGCAGAGGTCATTTGGGAACGGAAATTCCTCAAATGGCCTCTGCTAGTCTGCCCCGAGGTTTTAAAGGGATGGTGACACCCCGGAGTTCATGGTTCTAGATTTGAAAAAAAAATTAAAATTGTATTTTTTACATTTTTTCGAATTGTTAGGGCGTTTGCGAGTGTCACGCTCCCTTTAGAAGCCGTTTTGGCTCCTTTTAAAGGGAGCGTGACAGCTGGAATTTATCGATTTTTTGCAGAAACTCGTCCGCCCCGACGGCTACCACGGTGTCGCCATTCGGCCCCGGATTTCGATCAATATCGGAGGGAAAGCCGTGTTGATCGAGCGGAAAAATGACAGGTATTTTTAAGCGATTTAAGCGTAAATTAAATTCTAGAAAATTTAAATTTTCAAAATTTATGAATTTTAATTTTTTTAAAATTTTGAAAAATTGGAATTTTAATTTTTTTAATTTTGAAAAACATTATTCTTCGTTTATTTTTTTGTAAATTCACATTTTTAGGTTTTTAATTTATGGGCAGGCTAGCAGGGATCCTTGGGGGAAATTACGGTAATTTAGAGAAATTTTGTAAGCTATTTAAAGTGCAAAAAATAAAAAATTCAGTTTTTTGCATTTGTCATTTTTAGGTTTTTAAATTTTTTGGGCAGGCTAGCAGGGATTCTTAGGGAAATTTATTGATTTTTAAAAGAATTTTTAAGCTATTTAAAAATACAAAATTTCGAAAATTCAATTTTTTAAATTTCAAATTTTTCGAAAAAATTTAATTTTTAGTTTTTTACATTTGTCCTCATTGACCTTTTTTCAGTTTCGACGCCTCGGACCTGGTGCGTTTCGCGTATTTCCTGAGTTCAATTGCCGGCTGCTCGGGGAAGAACACCACCGATACCGTACTCAAGAGACCCAGCTTCGCGCGGCTTGGCCCCGTGCTCAACGGACTCGGCTATGCCAATGGGTCAGTTTTCGGCTTTCTGGCTGCCAGAAAACCCATTCTGAGCTTTTGGAGCAAAAAGCAAAAAGTTTGTAGGTCCCGGGAGTCGAACCCGAGACCCTAAAAACATTGCGTAAACGGTTTAAAATCGTATTTTAAAAGCTGGAACGAACTTCCTGGCTACCAAAAAAACCTATTCTGAAAGTTTAGAGCAAAAAGCAAAAACCCTGCCCTGCCCGGGAGTCGAACCCGGACCCTCGGATTGGTAGGCGCCACCACTAACCACTTGGCCACGGTTTTGGGCACCGATTGTTTGCAATTTTAATTTTTTTCGCCCGATTTTCCGCAAACCCTCTCTGCTAGGCTGCCCCTAGCTGGCCGCTGGCTAATACGCCTTTCCAGCCCGCCCAACAAACTCCCTGCCGACCTCCTCGAGGCCGCTTTCGTCGAAATCTGCGCCCAAATCGACGTGCCGCCGGATTGGCAGCGTGCCAATGCCTCGATTCTGGCTGCCTAGGGGATTCCGCAAAGGTTTCTGCTAGCCTGCCCCCTTTTTTCGAAACTTCCCTGTCCCTTTAAAATCCGAAAATCTCCTTTTTTTGGATTTTTTGGCGTTTTCGGGCTCTTTTGTGGCCAGTTAGGAGATTTCCAGATTTCCGCAATTGGTCTCTGCTAGCCTGCCCCGGTCTCTAAAATTCCCAGTACCTTTAAAATCCTTAAAAATCGATGTTTTCGAATCGATTTCGATTTTTTGGCCATTTTTGTAATTTCGGGTGTATTTCCATGACTTCCCTGGCCCTTTAATAGCTTCAAAATCCGCTCCGGATTACGGTAGCCCCGCCCCCGAATTTTCCTTTTTAATTTTTGACAATTTTTGTAAATTTCTCAATTTGTCACTTTTTGATTTTGTCGAATTTTGCCGATTTTCCCCATCCGATTACGCCATGTAATCCCCAGGCCCCGCCCCCTTTTCTCTACCTCGAAAACTCCCGATTTTCTAGTCACTTTTGCCTCATTTATTGTTGCAATTTTTTAAATTTATCGCTATACCGGTTTTATCGATTATTTCCAAGCATAAATATTCCGCAAAGCGCCTCTGCTACCCCTAAATCGCAACCGATTACGACATGCAATTGCCTTGATTTTTTGCATTTTCATGCGTAATTGGCTACCGTAATCGATTATGGAAAAAATTTTTGATTTTCTGGAAGTTGTTAGCTCGCTTTTCATGGCGTAATCGAATCGACCGAGTCGGCTTGGGCTATTTTGATGGCGTAATTGATTGACAGGTATTTTTACGCCTTTCTGTCGCGTAATCGATTGTCGAGGAAACCGAGTTGCCTAGCGTAATAACCCAGTTTAATGGATTTTTGGACCATTTTCAAGGCGTAATCGAATGTCAGGGCGGCCCGATTGAGCGGGATTTTTTAGACAGGTTTTCATGGCGTAATCGATTTTCTGCAAGGTTTTAGATAGATTTTTATGGCGTAACTGGATGTCCCTAATTTTTCTGCGATTTTGCTAGCGTAATCGGTTATCCCCGTGCGTATTTTCTGCACCAAATCCACTCCGAAAAAATCAACAGACTGTGTCCTTTATTGCCTGCACACACACACACCGGGGAAGGGGCGGATCTTGTTCACTTTCGGGGGGTGGATTTTGCTAATTTTTGCGTGGCAATTGAGAGAGCGAGAGATCGTGGGAGGGGTGAAGAGGGCAGAGAAACGAGAGAGAGTGAGAGAGAAAGAGTGAGAGAGAGAGAGAGAGTGAGAGAGTGAGAGAGAGATAGGGTAAGCGGGAGAGAGACGCAGAGAAATCGAGAACGTTTTTTGGTCAGAATTTGGCGTTGTTTTTGAAGTTTTTGAAGACGTTCATCAGTCTCTCGGTCTCACTTGGCGCAATGTTATTTTCGAATTTTATTTCATGGCGTAATCGATTTTTAGATGGCGTAAGCGTCGATTTTGGCTGCCTGTCTCAGCCATTTTTGCGGCCTAACTGGTTAATTTGATGGCTTAATCGGTTCTTTAGATGGCGTAACCGGTTTTTCGATAGCCTGATCGCTTATTTTCCTGGCGTAATTGATATTTTGCTAGCCTAACTGGTTAGTTTCATGCCGTAATCGATTCCTTATATGTCGTAACCGGATTTTTCGACGAATTGAATGGCGTAGTCGATTAAACCCCGTCCCGGCGTACCTGTTGTCTGGCAAAAATGATATCTGAGATGTCGCATCCCTGTGAAAGTCCGGCATTCAGAAAGCATGTCCGAGATCGCTTCAGCGGTTGGGACGTCCTGAAAATTCCGATTTTTTCGATTTCGGATGATTTTTTCAACCCGGAAAACCCGAAAAATTATGCGTTTTTGTGACTTACTTTGCCTCGCGTTGAAATCGCCTAAAAAGCAGGAAAAATTAATTTCCTAGCGTAATTTAATGCGCCTGAGCGGCTGATTACGCGTGGTAATTCGTAAATTTTGGCTTCATTGGTTCTTTAAAACACTGATTTTGCACAGTAACGCTTCACTGACTGCCATTTAAGCCGATAACAACAAAAAAATTCGAGATTCCAGGCAAGCTAGCAGAGATTTTTGAGGAAGTGTTTTTCGCCAGTTTTCGTCGATTTTAGGCTTCAACGGCCCTTTAGAATCTGGATTTTTGTGGTGTAACGTTTTAACTGGCAACCATTTAAACGGATAACAACAAAAATGTAAAATTTCAGGCAGTCTAGCAGAGATTTTTGAGGAAACGCTTTTTGCCAGATTTCATGAGTTATTGACTTCAATGGTCCTTTAAAATCTAGGTTTTTGTAGAGTAATGTTTTAGCTGGCATCCAGTGAAGCGGATTACGAGGCAAAAAGGGGAAAATCTGGGCAATCTAGCAGAGATTTTTGAGGAAACGCTTTTTACCAGTTTTCATGGATTTTGCCTTCGGTGGCCCTTTAAAAATCGCGAAAACTTACTGAATATATTCCTCAAAGGGGTCCATCCCCTCGAACATCTTATTCCTGACTAATGGTTGCCCCTGGCTCACTAATAGACAACAGATGGCCATCACGGAGAGTAGCCACAGCCCACGATACCACATTTCTTGATTTTGAAGCGTTTGAGATCGGGCACAAGTCTGAAAAATGGTAATTGGGTTGACTGTCTGCCAGAAAAGGCATTCAACACAAAAAAAACATCGAAAAATACACAAAATTTGATTTTTTTACAGTACCCCGGAATTTTTGGAATTTTTTAAGCCATTACGATGGGATAATCGATTACGCCATGATAATGCAATTTTTTAGGTTACGGTGGTACAGTATGGATGCCAGATAAGCCATTGAAAACAAAAAATTTGAAAAAATAAACAAAATCTATTTTTTCAGTATTCCAAAAGTTTTCCAAAATTATCGATTACGCCATCAAATTTCGAATTTCGATCGAAAATAAAGTTTTGATAATTCATCCTAGATTGTTGTCATAGGGTACATTTATGGAAAATAAAGCCATTTCCGCCCCCACAAATTGGCAATAGAATCGTAAAAATCCGCCCGTGCCGCAGCTAGCACAGAAAAAGCGGAAGGACAGAAGGAGCAACAAAAGTCGTTTTTCGGATTGGAAGATTGAAGATCTCATTGTCATTAGGTAAATTGTCAAGTAGTGAAGCGATTCCCACATCAAAAAGCCAAAAAGCGCAACACAATGTCGCGGCCGGGAGCCGAACCCGCGACCCTTGGATCGATAAATTCAGAGTACTGTAACTTCTACCAAATCGATATTTGTCCAATTTTTCTATGGAATACTGTAGTAGTCTGGCTGACAGTTAAGCGATTCCCTTATAAAAATCGAAAAATCAAAAAACAATGCCGCGGCCGGGAGTCGAACCCCCGACCCTTGGATCGATAAATTCAGAGTACTGTAACTTCAACCAAATTCGATATTTTTCAAATTTTTAAAGAAAATCTTCTAGTCTGGCTGGCAGAACAGCGAATCCCATTAAAAATTACCCTATTTTTGTCACGACTGGGGGTCCCGCCGCGAAAATGATGCGAATCAAAAATGGATGAGGGGGATGGGGGAATAATGGATGGATATGGAAAGAAATGGAGGGAATGAGGATGAGATTACGTTTCTTCACTCATCCCCACCCACCCAGCCGTCATTTGGATGATCCCGGAAATGCGAGAAGATTACTATAAAGTACCGTAACCCCCAGGGGGTGCCGGAATTTTCCTTAATTGCCTCTGCTGGCTTGACTGGCTTGTTTTTTTTTAACCTTTTTGATAGGATACTGTAATCTGGCAGCTAGAGAAGCGATTACGCTATCAAATTTCCAAAAAGCAAAGCCCAATGCCGCGGACGGGGGTCGAACCCTCGACCCTTTGCTTGGTACTGTAACTTTCGAAAAATCTAATTTTTTCATTTTTTTTTCGGATAAAATCCCATAAATTGGATGGCAGTTAAAATGATGCCCAGGACAAATTAGAAACATTTCACCGGAAACAAGACAAAAGAAGACGTGCAGCAATTAGCGGGGGAATTAGCGGAATTGACCCCTCGCCCTCCATCCGATGACGCCATGAAAATCAAAAATCGAGTTTCTCCTTTGCTACATCTGTTCTGGCAGGCAGTCAAGCTAACATTTGCTTCCTATTAGCAATAACTACAAACTACAGGCTACAATGTACGATTTTCTGGGCTACAGACTACAGGTCGCGTAAAAATTGCGAAATGCAGCTTTTTCATGTTTGAAAAAATTCAGCTATTAAATTAGAAATTCTAATATCGTGTTTTTGTCAGTCAGACTACAGGCTACAAATTAAAAAACTACAGACTACAAACTACAAAACAATTCGAAAAATCGAAAATTGTAAGATTTTTTGCCCGAGAGTGTTGACTTTTGAAAATAGGGTGGGGGTATGGAGGCCAGGCTACAGGCAACAAAGCACAAAAATTCACTGGCCGCAAACTTCAAACTACAAAACGCGGAAAAAACGCAAATTTAGAATGTTTAAGATTTTTTGCCTGAAATTGTTGACTTTTGAAAATTGTGGCTTGGGGGCACGAAATGCGAGAACGCATTAATAATTAAACTACGCATTCTATAGCTCCCCCCCCGGGTCGATGATCCGGAATTGAAAATGATAAATCGACGAGCTGGCAGCCAGAGCGACGTTTGGCAAGCTAGCAAAGTCCATTTGCGGAAAATGAACCATTTCAGTGACGCAAAACGCAAACTGGCAGCCAGTTCACCTATTCAAGATCTTTGAAAGCCGGGCAGGCTTGCAGAGACAATTTTCAATCCATAAATCGACTAGCTGGCAATCAGAGCGACGATTGGCGGGCTAGCAGAGGCAATTTGGGGAAAATGCACCATTTTGGTGACGCAAGATGCAAACTGGCCTCCAGACTGCCGGTCCGTGTCTTTCCCATCCCCTCCTAAAGGCATTGTGAAGTGTCCGGGGAGTGGATTGTGACGGAGTCGGCTAGGTACCCTCTTTTCCCTGGGAATTCCCCGAATTTTGAAGCGCACAAGGCGCCCCACGCATTTCTGGAAACACCCCTCGTTTTCTACAAGTTGCAGGCAGAAACCGGAAATGGGCTGCGCATCGAAAATCTTGAGGTTTTTCCGCAAATTCTCTCTGCTAGCTTGCCAAACGGGTGCCAGATAAGATGAAAATCGTTGAAAAATTCCCCAAAAATCTTTGCTAGCCTGCCCAGATTTTTTTTAAAACTTGCCAACTGTCTGCCAGACAAGCGAAGCCGATAAAAAAATTCCTCAAAAATCACCGCTAGCCTGCCAGGGGTCTGAATTGAGCGCCAATCGATGAGCTGAATGCCAAATTAGAAGCCAAATGTCTCAAAACTAGAAAAATTCTCAAATTATCTCTGCTAGCTTGCCAAGAGCCTGCCAGATGAAAACTGCCTCAAGAGTCACTGCTAGCTCGCCAGGGAACAAAATCGCCGCCAAAATACGGAGTGGACGCCAGTTTGAATTCTAAACTTTCTAAAAATTTCAAATAACCAAATAACAAATAGAATTCACAAAAATACAATGAAAAATGCGTGGGCCGGGGTCCCGCCGGGGAATATTTTGGCTGGCCGGGGCGCTATTTTTCGATTTTTCCGAATTTTCAAAAAAAAAACCTCGCAAAAACAGCTGTCATCATTTTCATTTCGGACCGGAATTCCCTAGAGGCAAGCTGGCAGAGATCATTTGCGGAATAATTAGAAAATCTCGTTTCATTTAAACGGTTTATCGATTACGCCACTTTTGAAGCTCGGGACTACGGTATCGAAGGGTAGCTTTTTAGGATTTTCCTAGCGTAATCGGTTCACTGGCAGCCAGTTTTACGAATCCAATTTGCAAAAAAAATCAATTAATTTTTACGGTACCCCTAAAAATCGAATTTCCTCACGTAATCGAATAGGAAAAAGATCACGTTTTCAAACTAAACTAAAGCCAAAAAATTGCTTCCTGGTTGACAGCTGAGATTCCGAAACGCTCCCGGAAACGTTCGAGTCGTCGCAGCCGCACGTTTTGTGCCCTCCGAGGCTATTTAGGTTCCCAGAACCCAAAAAAGCAAAAATCACGTTTTTTTCTGCACTTTTTGCGAGAGTCCACTCTGTCCCGGTTGACTGGCCGGCAGCTAGACGCATTGTCTATTTTTTAAGCGGCACGCAAATGGCCATTTCCGGGTAAAAACCCCCTGGAAAAGGGGTGTTCGGTGGAGTGTCGCGTAGGCGGGGGGCGCTTTTGGGGCTTTCCCGGGATTCCCACGACTCAAATGGCCTTTGCCATCGATGAAACGGCCGCCAGACGACCGATTGCGATAGGAAAATCCTCGGAAAACCCAAAAAAAAAATTGAAATACCGTACTCCCCGCCAAAAAAATTGGTCCGTTCGATTACGCGACCAAACACGAGTTCTGGGATCTCAAAATTCCTAAATGTCAGGATTCGCTAAATTGGCAGCCAGTTAATCGATTACGACAGGAAAATCTAGAAAATATTTCAAAATAAAATTTTTGCGACGTTTTGAAGTTTTCGGGGTTACGGTAGGCGGGCCACGGCTCCGAGAGGCGCCAAATGACGGCCAGACGAAGCGTTTTTTGAGCCAAACAAGCCGAATAGCGCCCTGAAGCGCTACGCGACGCTACAAAACGACAGAACGAGAGCGAGGGGTGTTTTCGAAAATAACCCCCGTCCGTCTCTCGGCTTCATGATTTTCTGGGGGAAATAGGAATTTTGGAGAAGTTAGAAGGACATAGCTTAAATTTTAGGTCAGCTATCTTTAATCTGGCAGTCAGAAAAGCTTTTCCAAAGTCGAAACCCTTAAAAACAAAAAGCAAAAAGCCTTACCGCGGCCGGGGGTCGAACCCGGGTCGTGTGGGTGGGTATCTGGCTTCTTACCGACTGCGCCATTGCCACAGGATTGTTAATTGGCTTCCAGGTAAATTCGGATTTTCAAAAAGCAAAAAAACTTTGCTGCGGCCGGGGGTCGAACCCGGGTGGTTCGCCTGAAGTTTTCGTTAAATTTAAGCTACAAAAAGCAGGATATGCTTAAGCTATTAAACCCGTTTAAAACCTAGCGTGGGCGTCTGTTCAAAATAAATTGGTGGCTATAGCGGGCCGAGGCTACGCGCCGCTCCAAATGACGCTTTTTCGCTACGGGTGGCGGTGAAATCTTAAATATACAATTTTGGGGTGATGGATCGCGTCATTAACGGCTTTTGCTGGACGTGGCTGCTCGTTGCTGGAAGCTAAGCGAAACGCAAAAATCGGAAAATTTTGAAAATGCCAAAAACATCGAAAAAAAAATCGGTTTCCCAGCTTCCGGGGCATTCCGTTTGACGCCTGGGTGTACTGTAGCGGATTTAACACTTATTTTTGCTAAACTGTATGCCAGTTAAGCGGTTATTAGAAAAACTAAATTCTAACTACACACTACAAAAAGTCAGGCCCGATCCAAAAATCACGAGATTTCGATTTTTCCCATTTTCCGGCCGATCCTCTTGACATCTGGGGGTACTGTAGCGGAGTGATAAATACCATTCGAAAGAGTAAATCGAGTTCTATCAGGTCCCAAAATATTGGCTGCCGTATCCTACCGTAACCCCATTTTAAGGGTCCGTAAAGTTGGGAAAAATTTCGAGGTCGCGCTTTGTCATTTCCACTTAAGTTCCTTTAAAATCGATTATTTTGTATTTTGTGGTTTATGAATATTTTGGTCTGGCAGGCAGATAACACCCTATAGCATAAATAACTTTATCATTACCAATTATTACTATACAATCTGTACATATTGTGTGGAGACGAGACGGCTGAATCCCAGGTGTCCCTGCCCCTTTAAATCGGCTGATCGACGTTCCATTCAGGCGGGGCATGCCAAGCTGGTTGGCCCCGAGGGAGGCAAGCGCCAAGACTTGTCGCGAACAGGTCCGGAACCTCAGAACTTCCGCTTTGCCCCTCAACGGCTTGCCGCACGTCTTCGAGCTGTAATTCAGGATTTGGTCAGAATTTTTTGCAGATTTTCGGCACACTGGCAGACTGGCTGCCAGTTTAGATAATTTCAATTTTAAAAATAAAAATTCAGGAAAAAAAAACAGATTTGTAGTGGATTTTTACTTTTCTTGGATTTCGCGTATTTTGACTTGCCGGGCCCTTTAAGAAGTAAAAAGCGCTTTGAAAATGTGGTTTTGGTACCTGATGGCATCCAGATAACACAAGAAGCGTTTTCAGCCCGTGCTTCTTGCCGAAAACAATATCCGTATTCAGCCGATCGCCCACCATCACCGTACGGCTTGGGTCGATTTTCCATCTGAATTTTCTCGCGTAAACTTGTGATTTTGAAATTTTCGGGACTGGGATTTTGTAGAGTTTTTAACGGGCTTTTGAATGATAGTTCAACCATTACGATAGCAAATTCTTACGCAGAGTTATGGCCGCTTAAAGTTTACGCTTTTTTTCCCCATTTCCGAGCGATTCCGCCTTACACCTGGGGGTACTGTAACCGAATTAAGCGCTTTCGCGGCTCAACTGCATTTCAGCTAAGCGATTCCCACTAAAAACTAAGCTATAACTACAAACCACAAAAAGTTTGGCCGGTTCGAAAAAACTGCGAAATTTGGATTTTTCCAGTTTCCGAGCGATTCCTCTTGACGCCTGGGGGTACTGTAGCGGAGTTGCATATACCATTCGAAAGATCAGATCGAGTTCTAGCAGCTCTCGAAGTATCGGCCAGCGTCTCCTACCGTAACCCCGTCTTAAGCGCCCGTAAAGTTGGGAAAAGTAGAGATTTCGGGGGTGTCACCATCCCTTTAAAACCCACTCACCCTCTGCAAATATAGTTGAATGAAGCGGTGTTCGGTTTTCCCACCGTAATTGGTTCACGTCCAGAAGCACAACTAAAGGTTTAGGCTTTTTTTGAAGCTTTTAAAGGGGCCGACAAGGCAGGCTAAAGGTTACGCTACGCTATTTTACGCTACGTTACGCTACGCTACGTGTCGCGTCGCGTGCTGCGCGGCGGCAACATAACTCAAAAGACCCAGGTGAAATCTCGGACGTACCGTACTGCGGCGACAATGGGGCCCGCATCGGGTACGACAAGCTCCGCATCTGGACATGGGCAAGTCTCGTCCTCATTTGTCGCCACGAATAGCGTCTCGCGTCTCCTGAAAACCCAATTTTCCTAAGTGAACTTCGAAAACTTCAAAAATCTAAAATTTATCCTGGAAAAACATCCGCCCTATTTTCATTGCGTAATCGGTTGAACTGTCAGCCAATTTAGTGACTTCAATCGACAACTCCAAAATAGCTGGCTTGCATTTCGGGTTTTTACATAGCGGAGCGTCGCGTAGCCTACCGTAGCACTCACCTCAGATAATTTGCCGCCTTCATCAGTTTTTGGTAGTTGAAGTGCTTCTCGTAGCCCACGACCACGGCCGCGACGTGTTCGCGCTGAAAAATTGGGGTAGGCTAGCATAGAGAATTTGGGAAACACGGGATTTCATGGCGTAATCGCTTGGCTAATCGAGAGCAAGCTAGCAGAGATCATTTGAAGGTGCGGAATCGCTAAACTGGCTGCCAGCCTAGCCAGGCGAGCTAGCAGAGATTTTTTGGGAAGCAAGGGTAAGCTAGCAGTGACGCTTTGCGAAATTTACCTGTACGGCCATGTCCAATTTGAATAAATAGGCTTGATCTCCAGTATCGGCCATCACTTCCGGTCCGCTTCCAAAATACTCGATTCCGGCCGCTTTTAGCTCATCTCTAAAAATGCGAAAACCTTCGTAGTTTGTAGCTTTCGTAGCCCTTACCGTATGCCCTTCTCGCCGATGAGGAACACTTTTTTGTTCTTGGCGTTTGCCAGTCCGGCCCTGACCAACACGTCGGTGACCACGATAGCTGGATTCACCTGAAAAACTCGAGCTTAAAATCCAAAAGGCAAAAAGTTTCGACCTCGGAAGGGATCGAACCCTCGGGCTCCCTCTAATACACTAACCACTGCGCCAATTGGCTTAAAATTTTGGATCTGGCTTATCTGACACCCAGATAATCGAATACTAACAAAAGCTTTACATAAGATCAAAAAGCAAAAAAAAAATTGACCCCGAAAAGAATTGAACCCTCGACCCACCAGTGCCTCAGCCGTTAGCTGCTCCGGAAACTGCAGATTTCGTAGTTTGTCGCCAAATGCTGCCCGGCTCTTCGTTGCGTTGTTGGTGAGCACGATCACGCGTTTTCCCTGATAATTCAATCGATTACGCCATGGAATTGAAGTCGCGGGTTCGATCCCTTCCGCGGTCAAAGTTTTTTGCGTTTTGCTTTTCCGAACAAATTTTTGTTATAAACCGGCTAGCTAGCTACCAGTTAGGCTAAACCCAAATTTTCAAGACGATTGGCGTAGTGGTTAGCGAGTTAGACCGGGGCCGACGGTTCGATCCCCCCCGAGGTCAAAGATTTTTGCTTTTTGCTTTTTCCGCAAAATCAATTTCTCACCTGCAAAAAAAGATTGTGTAGAAACTCAGGGGCTCCAGGTATTGGTTCATCCCCCAGCCACAGTACCCCATCCCCGTCAAAAATATAGGTATCGACGTCGCGGAGGAGTCGCGTCGCGTTCGAGCAGTTCAGCTGCAGAGGCCATTGAGGAAGGGGAGGGGAGGTGGAGGGAGTGCGGATGAGGGGAGGGATCAGACGAGGGAAGGCCGACTAAAAAAGCCGATTTAAAAAAAAGAAGATTTTAGCTTTTCGGGTAGTACGTTACTTTCCGGTACCGTACACCGGCGTACTGTAGGTAAAATAAGATTTCGGCATTTTAAGCTGCAAACTGGCAGCCAGGCTACAAAATACCATATTCAGAATTTTGCATAAAATCAAAATTTTCTCAAAAAAATCGATATTGTTATTTTCATGTAGTACGTTGCTTTCCACTACCGTACTCCCGCGTACTTAACCAAAAGCAAAATTTCGATGTTTTAAGCTGCAAGCTGGCAGCCAGGCTACAAGCTACAACCTTTGAATCCAAGATCCTATTTCTAAAAATCCAAAAATCTTATTTTCTCCCCTGGCTCAATCCATTACGCCATGAAAATCCTATAGTACGAAACACACCTGTTTTCGTCAAAATTTTGCTAGGAAACCGTTATATGGATTCCAGCTAGGCTAATTTCAAAAAGGAAAAGTCTCAAAAATCGAATTTTAATTTTTAATTTTCATGTCGTAATCGGTCGTCACCTTGGGGTAGAATCCACAGCCCTCCAAGGCTTCCTGGTCCCTTGAAACGTCGTAGTTGTCGCGTAGGGCCTGCGCTTGGCTGCTGCTAGCCAATCTAAGCGAAAATTATTTCCTAATCGATTAGGTCATGAAATTTGGGTGAAGCTAGATGTCACTGTCCCTTTAAAAAGCCGAAAAATGGCTAAAAATTGTCTAAATAAACATTTTTTTGTGAAATTGGTTTTGGATATTTTAAATATTTAAACTAAACACACCGACAGCAGCGCGTCACAATTTCCAGCGATTTCCGGCGGCACAGCATCTTGGAATTTCTGAAAAATCAAGAATTGCTCAATTTAAAAATTTTTGTAAAAATTGTTTAATTAAATTTTGTAAAAACAATTGACATAGATATACTGTCTGGCCATTAAGCAAATTCCAGAAAATATTTACCAAAAATAGATGCAAATTTCGCAAAAGAAGCGATTTTTCAAAAAACCCGATATTTTTGAACTTTCTGAATCAGGTTTCTCAAAATTAGTGAATTAAATTTTGTAAAAAGCTTTGTAAAATATTAACTGCCTGGCAATTGAGTGAATCCCCCCAAAAACTTTTCAGAAATAGCAAAATTTGCAAAATGGAGGGGCTACAGTGCCCTCAAAACGTCCCAAGAATACGGTATCGTCATTTCCTCGAATTTTTTCGTTTTGAGGACATTTTTGGGTGCACTGGCTGGCAGAAAAGAGGTGAGAATTGCTGGAAATAAAAAAACGAGCTGATAAGCGGCGGGAAGGGGCTTAGACTTATCTTTTTCCGCGCCGTTTTTGCCCGATCTGGGCGAATGACCCTTGGCACTCGTTTAAGCCGCAAAAACGGCAATGTGGAGGGCACGTGGGTCTGGCGAATGGACTATGCTCATTTATAAACGCAAAAATTAAACCATTCCGTTAAAATTTGACGAAAATAGCAAAAAGCAAAAACCTTGCCGCTGGCGGGGGTCGAACCTGGATCCTGCGCCTAAAATTCTAGGCTTTAAGCGATTGCGCCAACACTCTAGAAGTGTTAACTGACATCCAGATAGCCCATTTCCGCTAAAATTTCACCAAAAACTCAAAAAGCAAAAAGCAAAACCTTGCCGCGGTCGGGGAGTCGAACCAGGACCCTGTGACTAAAAATCTAGGCTCTGATCGACCGATCTCCCCTTCCGAATGGTGTATATAACTCCGGTACAGTACGCCTAGACGTCAAGAAAAATATCTCGGAAAGTTGCGATATCGTGAAACGCAATTTTACCATCTTTAGGGCCCTTGAAAACTGGGTTACGGTAGGATACGGTATCCGATATTTTGGGATCTGATAGAACTCGATTTGGAATTGGTATCATAATGTCGAAAATAATGTCGAAATCATAATGTCGAAATTCATAATGTCAAATTTATAATGTCGAAATCAATGTCTTTCATAATGTCGAAATGTCATAATGTCGAAATTTCATAATGTCGAAATTTACATAGGCTAATTACCGGTGAAACCGCCAAATCCTAGCCAAAAAAATTTTTCCACCTTCTATTTTTTTATCTTATTTCACGACAACATTTTTTGTCTAGAATTCGGGGACTGTACCGGAATTTTAGCTTATGTAAATTTCGACATTCTGACATTTCGACATTCTGACATTTCGACATTATGAAATTTCGACATTATGAAATTTCGACATTATGAAATTTCGACATTATGAAATTTCGACATTATGAATTTCGACATTATGAGTTTCGACATTATGATTTTCGACATTTTGAAAATAAGCCCTCGATTTGCTCTTTCGAATGGTGTACGTAACCCCGCTACAGTACCCCAGGCGTCAAGAGAAACCGCCCGGAAAATGGGAAAATCGAAAATTCACAAAAGGGCCGGGTACAATAAATTGTTTAAAATGTGCCCTTTGTTAAAATTATGATGAAAATCGCTAAACTGGCAGACACAAAACATAAAAAGGAAATAGGGACCAGAAAATTCACACAGGAAGGATTGTTTGGACCGTTTTCGGCATTGGCTACTTCGGGTCAGGGGGGGGTCAATTTTTTCTGGGGAGCAGCACGTGAGGGGGACCGAATGGCCTTGCCCCGGTATCAAATTGGACGACAGGCTAGAACGTGGTTTTTCCAAAATCGGAGATGTCGGTTTCTCTGGCCCCTCAGGTGTCTTTCTCTCTCTCTCCCTCTCTTCCCCTGACCAGCCGGTTAGCATCGAAATGTTCCGATTTCCACGCTGTGTGCGGTGTGTTGCCGGTTTCCCGGTCGGGAAATTTGCTTCCACGAGCACGAGAAATCATTCAGGTCGTCGGTTTTCAAAAAGCAAAAAGATTGTTGCGGCCGGGGGTCGAACCCGGGCCTTGTGGTTCAAAATCTACACGTTTACCGACTGCGCCAATGCTGTGAAACTGTTAACTGCTTGCCAGTCGGGCCTTTACCACACAATTTTCGGGAAAATGAGCAAAAAGCAAAAAGTTTGTCGCCCGCGGGACTCGAACCCGGGTCGTTCGCCTGAGAGCTAAGCACATTAAATCAGGATCTAACTATCAGAATACTTTTACTAGATGCCAGATAGCACAAATCAATCAAAAAAAAACTATTCAAATTTCCTCTTGGCTACAAAGTACACGTGAAAATCATTAGTTTCTGGGGGGTCAATTTCTCTCCATCCGGAATCAGGTGTCAATCGGAAAAATAAACAATGACACACCGCCAAAACTATCGCGTTGCTTTGGCTGGCTGGCAGTTTGACAGACTAGGCAAAAATTACGCTATTAAAATCCAAACTGGCCGCTAATTAGTCGAAAAACGCTTCCGGAGGCCAAAAAATTCCGAATTTTCAGAATTGAGCCAAGTGTCAATAGGTGTACAATGGAACAATGGAACGGATTTGGGGGTTGGATAGAGAGTGAAGATAAGCCAAAAAAACGCCTAGCTGCCAAAAAACCCAAAGCGAACAATGGGTGGCCCCGGTTTGCCCTTTTCTGCTTTTTTTCGGGAGCTTCACCCCAATTGGCTTATCAGAAACTCGGAGTGAAGCTGATTTGCGATCACCAGATCTCCTAAATGGTCCCTGCTAGCTTGCCTGGGTCGTAAATTGGTTAACTGGCAGTCAGCTAATCGATTCCAATTTCCCGATTGGTACCTGCTAGACTGCCCTTGAGGAAAAGTGGAATTTCCGCTCCATAAATCGCGAAAAAAACACAATTTTTACTTTTTCGATTTTTCCTATTGTCCAATGGTCTCTGCTAGCTTGCCAATCGCCTAACTGGCAACCAGATAACCGATATCCTTTCCCTAAATGGTCTCTGCTAGCCTGCCCCTCGAACACCGGCCTGATTGGCATAAAAAATTTGATTTTAAGCCTCGAATCCTCCGGAAATTCCGGTTTTTGAACCGTCAAGTTCGAAATTTGAGTTTCCATATCTCTCGGCCCCTTCCACTTGGCTTTTCCTACCCAAATCGCCCCCTTCTCTCGCTTCGTACTCGTCGATGTCGGGCATGCGCAAGAAGAAGGCCACGCCCCTCCCCAAAAGCGCCAGCAAGGGCAAATTTCCGGTAGAAAAAAGTTTTTTGCGTTTTTTTTCTGAGTATTCCGCTTTACTGGCAGGCAGATTACCCGAATCTACAGTAACCTCAGCAATTTTTCGTTTAAATGACGTAATCGGTTCGCTGGAAGGGCGGACGGCTCTAGGCAGGCTAGCAGAGGCCATTGTGGAAATTTCGGTGTTCTGTGCCAATTCGGCTTTACTGGCAGGCAGACAAACCAAATCTACAGTATTCCAATCGAATTCTGAATTTAATGGCGTAATCCATTGCGAAACCCCCGAAATGCAGCAAAAACTTTTTTACTTTTTTTTTGGAGCGGGCGAGCTAGCAGAGACCATTTTGGATACCGTACACTTTTCCCTGCTTTCCAGAAAGCTCCCCCGAAGCAGCCGAGCCCGAAGAATGGTGGTGCGGCGGGTGGTGTGGTGCTGGTGAGGGACACACACCAAGAGGCCAGGCCGCAGGTCGTCTACCCCAACTCTCCGCGCGCTGTACGCTACGCTCCGTCGAGTTTTCGATTTATATGGCGCAACTGGATGGCAGTTGAGCTAAAAATGACAATTTGGAAAAATTTTGAGCATGTTTTGATGGGTTGGGCCCGAGCTAGCCGAACTCGGGTCATTCGATTACGCTATGTAATCCTAGGGGGTTTTTCGAGCCCGGGGCATTTATATAGCGTAACTGGATGGCAGTTGAGCTAAAAATGACAATTTCGAAACATTTTGAGCATGTTTTGATGGATTGAGCACGAGTTTCGCAACCGATTACGCGATGTAATTACCTAGGCAACCGATCAGGGTCATTGGGGCACTGAGGCCAACATTTTTCAGGGCGTTCGCGTCTCGCGACCGCGGAAGGCCACGCGCCCGGGGCGCTCCCCGCACAGCCGCGGCACGCCCACGAAGCACGACCAAGCCATCGTGACGGCCGCCGCCAGCGAGAGGGCGCCCGGAGGGCCCGGACCGCGCGGCGACCGCAACGCAAGCACTTCGGTAGCGTGGGGTGGAGGACAGTATAGCTTTTCCAAGCTTTACCTTTTAAAAAAACTGGGCTTTTTGGAAGCTTTCGAATAACATGTCGTAACCGGTCAAACTTGGGCTGAAAAATATGGGGGTCACGAGACTTTTTCAGCGGAATTGGCTAAACTGGCAGACAGTAGACCGTTTCCATGCCTGAGATTTTGCAATCAGGCGTTTGAGACTTAGGCTTAGGCTTAGGCTTAGGCTTAGGCTTAGGCTTAGGCTTAGGCTTAGGCTTAGGCTTAGAGGTCGACCATGGAAATCAGCCAGATCGATAGGCTAAAGCAGATTTTTATTTTCTTTGTGATTTTTTGTGTGATTAGGGTTACTGTAAACAAAATATTGGTTTGGTGCAGTTTTTCAAGGGCTTTCGAATGATACCTAAATCATCACTCTACCGTAATTCTAGCGCGAGTTATAGCCATTTAAAGTTTGTGCCCTCGGGCTACAAACTACAATGGAGCATAGCGTGGCGTAGAAATATCGGATTTTAGTGATTTTTAGCTCATTTTGTAGCGTTTTTCATGGGCTTTCGAATGAGGCTTATAATATTACGGTATATAATTCCTAGAAAAAGTTATAAGCTGCCAAAGTAGGCTTAGGCTTGGATTACATGTCGTAACCGGATGTTCCAGCCGAACCAAAAGAAGTACCACCAGCAACAGCAGCAGCAGTTGAGCAGTGGCCACGCCCACCGGAAGGCGGTCAGCCCCGGCTTCTACCCATCCCCACGACATCACAACAAACAGGGCAGCCACGCAGCCGGAAAAGGGCAGCCACGCTCGCCGTCGCCGGTAGGATTTGGTGGCGTAATCGATTCGGATGGCAAGCTAGCAGTGACCCTTTGCAGCTACAAACTACACCCAAATTACATGTCGTAACCGATTTCCCCTAGGCTCGCCCGGCCTCGGAGAGTGAGCGCCCGACCGAGTTGCCCACGACGGCCACCACCACCGCCAACACCACAGCCCTCCTCCAACAGCAGCAGCAGCAGCAGAGTGAGCCACTTTTGGAGGCACCACCCCTTTAAACGGGCTAACTGGCAGCCGATTTCAGTGATTACACGATCAAAATCCAGAACTTTCAAGGATTACGCTCGCTTGAACTCCTTGAAGACGTTGCTGTCGCCATACCTTTAAAAATCGAATTTTTTGAATTTGTTTGGTTTTAAATTATCGTCTGGATATCAGTCTAACTAATTAGGCCACGAAAGGCCAAAATTTGGTCGATTACGCGACGTAATTGCTTTGCGTCGATCCAAAAAGCAGCTGTCACCATCCCTTTAAAATGCTAAATTTTGTTTTTAAGGGATCGACTGTTTGCCAGTTTAACTAGTTACGCGACAAAAATCCTCACCTCGAACCGGTTACGCCGTGAAATTCACATTTTTTAGACGCCCCTCCCCCGCCTAGCTCGGTCCTGTCGACGACCGCCTCCACCCAGCCACAACTCCAGCAAGTGGCCCCGCCCCGTGACGAGGACAAGACGGTCAAAGAGTCGCAAAAGGGAAAGGGAGGAGCAGGAGGAGGAGGCCGAGATCCCGATGAGCGCCAGATGGCCAAGTTGCGCAACTTTGTCGACAACACCCTCAAGCTGGGCATTGAGGTGAGGGGCAGCGGGCAACCGATTACGCGATCGAATCTGGGCTACAAACTGCACGGTGTTTTGCAGGGAATGGAGACGCAGTGGCGTCTGGTGAAGGACCACCTCCCCGTCGCCGCCACCCGCATGGACTTTGACGCCAACCCGGGCAAAAATCGATTCCAGGGTACGGCACAGGGGCTGTGGTTTGTAGTCTGTAGTTTGGAGGCTGGATTTTGTAAAACTGGCTAACAGCTCATCTTTTCGAACCGTTAAAACAAAATTTCCACAGGTTTGCAAAAAGTTAAATGGGTTTTTCCTAGTATCAGGGGCATTCGATTACGGCATGAAATTCCAGGTGGCGAGAGTATAGTTTGTAGTTTCTTGTTTTTGGTTTGCTAAACTCTCGTCCATTTAAGCGTTTCGTGCAGCTAGAGTCGAATTTTGACTCTTCTAAAAAAATTCAAATCGATTTTTTCGCAATCCAGATATTCGATTACGCCATGAAATTCAAGTGCGCGGGAAACGTGCGTTTTGTAGTTTGGCGTCTCGAATTTGCTAAACTGGCATCCAGTGAAGCTGTCTGGCTGCTTAAATCGGAATTCAAAGCCTTACTTTCGAGGGAGCACGACTTTGCGTCAATCGATTACGCCACGAAATTGCAGACATGGTGTGCATCGACCAGACGCGCGTCTTCCTCGAGCAGACCCACTCGGACTACATTCATGCGTCGTGGGTGGCTGTCGGCGAGGATAGGTCAGTCAGTGGCTGGGGGCAATTGATTACGCCATGTAATCGCAGGGGTCGAGGGTTCGGATCCTGCCGGCGCCGAGTTTTTGCTTTTTGCTTTTCCTGACCATTTTTTCCAGAATTTGGCTTGTTTGCATGCCAGTTTAGCGATTCGGAAGATTTGGAAGCTTTTCCTTCAAGGGTTTTCGAGATATGAGGCTCGAGGGTTCGACCCCCGCCCACGGCAAAATTTTTTGCTTTTTGAAAAATCCTGAAATTTTTCGTAATATATTTGCCGAATTGGCTTCCTTGCCTAGCAGTTTGGCGCTTCCGAAAATGTCATCACTTTTCGTCAAGGGATTTTGAAGTTATAAGGGTCTCGGGTTCGACCCCCGCCCGCGACAAAGTATTTTGCTTTTTGCCCTTCTTGCACAATTTTTTTCGATTTTTTTTACCTTTTGCAGGAAGGCGATCGTGACGCAGCTGCCCGTGCCCTCTGCTGCCCCCGATTTCTGGGAGATGTGTCTCCAGAATGAGGTGCAGGGCATCCTGCTCATCCTCAGCCCCGCCGAGTACGGCCGATTCGGCGCCGAGCACGTCTTCCCCGGCAAGGGGTACGGTATTTTTGAGTTAGCTGGCAGCCAGTTGAGCCATGCCGGCAGAAAAATTTGCGATCTAACCTTTTGCCTGTGTTTGCAGTGACTTTATCCACTACCGTAACCACCTGAAGGTGGGCTGCGTCAAGAGGGTCGAGGTGGCGGCCAATTGGTCCCTTTCCGTCTACACCATCAAGCACGGGCATCGCCAGAGGTACGTGCACGTCCACCACTACTCGGATTGGCTGCACAACGGGCGGCCCGGCAAAATGGAGGTGCGTGTCGTTTGGTGTATTTTGTAGTCTAGTCTGTAGCTCTGGGCATAGCGGGTGTAGTTTTTGCTGCAAGCGGCATGCCTTTCCCTTAACTGTCTGCCAGTTAGCCTAAAAATGAGAATTTCGCCTCGAAAAACCCAAAAATGACAATTACCGTAACCAGGTATTACCGTGCTTTAGGAAATGTGGCAACTGGAGGCAATCTTCCGCCGCTACCGCCACCCCCATGTCTATATGAGCCTGAGTGGAGGGGGGCGAGCCGGCACTTTTGCTGCCTTCCAGGTAACCGGCAGAGATCATTGGGGAATTTGAAAAATAGAAAAAAATCGATTTCGATTCGATTTTTTTACGAAAAATCGCGAAATTCACCAGTTTTTCTGAACAACCAGCAAAGACGCTTTGTGGAAATCAAAATTTTTACCCAATCGCTCAACTGGCATCCAGTTAACCTATCTAGCAAAGAAAATTTGCCCATTGCAGCTTGCCCACTGGCGTCTGCACTCGGCGAAGGTGGAGGCCGTCTCCATCCCCAGCTGCATCACCGCCACCCGCAATTTCCGGATGCACGCCGTCCAGTCGGCCGTCCAGATGCAGTTCCTCTACCTGGCCATCACCAAGCACATCTTCTCCATGCAGGTATCCATCGGGGAAGGGCAAAAAGCAAAAAGTTGCCGCGGCCGGGAATCGAACCCGAGCCGTTTTCCTGGGGATCTAGGGGCTTAGCGACTGCGCCATTGCCGCAGAGCTGTCAACTGGCAGCCAGTTAGCCCATTGGCATCGAAAAATCTCGATTTTTTAAAAAGCAAAAAGTTTGCCGCCCGCGGGAGTCGAACCCGGGCCGTTTTCCTGGGGATCCATGGACATACCAATTGCGCCATAGTTTTAGTGATGTTCACCGGCATTCAGTTAGCCCGTCTTCGCTAAAAAAAAGCTTGGTACTTATCAAGTTGGGGGGGCCACTTTGGTTTTCGATTTTTTAAGTCTTTCTAGACTAGTTTTTTGTGCTGGTTTCGAATATAACAAAATCAGAGTTGTAAAATGCGCTTACCTAAACGTTTGTCAAGATTTAGAGATGCAGACACCCGGTATTAGCGTAAAAAAAGGCTTCGTGCCACCCGGGGCCTAGTCGCTTCGGATGGGTGCGAGTCAGGTTTCGAAATCGGGCGCCGAGCAGCGAAGCGCCCAGGCGCCCCGATTTCGGAAGAGTGGAGCGGCAGCCCATCCGAAGCGACGGCCCACCTTGCCTGACAATGCAGCCAGCCTCAAATTGTGCATAGGAACACTTTTTTTAATAGATTTTCACACAGTTTTTTCTGGATAAACCCGACGGTTTCGCATGCTGTTGCTACTCTCGTCGCACTCAGCGTAAAAAACTACCCCAGATACGAAAAAGCGATAAAAAAGTGACCCCTATAAGGTACCCAAAGTGGCCCCCCCCCCCCAACTTGATAAGTACCAAAAGCTTGATTTTTCGAAAAGCAAAAAGTTTGCCGCCCGCGGGATTCGAACCCGGGTCCTCAGATTGACAGCCTAAACCCCAACCGACTGCCCCATTTGCAGAGCGTCGACGCCATCCTCCCCGAGAAGGAGTCCAAGTTTTCGCGTTTCCTGCAGCTGTTGACGAAATACGCGCAGAGGGATCAGCTGCAGATGAATCGACTGGGCGATGGATTCTTCTGAAGGCCTCTCCCCTCTCCCCCCCCCATTAATGCACAAGTACACACTCACAGAAGACACACCCAAATTTACCGCGAAATGTTCTGCCCTGCCTTCCACCCCGACTGCCTACTATTTTCATATCGTAATGTGATGCTTGGCATGGGCCGACGACGAAATAAACGCTTTAATGTTATGTGTGACATACTTTTATTGTGTCTTTGGCTAAACTGACGGCCAGTGCGTCGATTGGGGCGGATTGAGCTTTGAAAACTATGGGCTACAAGCTATAGACTACGGATTTCGAGCCGGCAAACCAGCCGGGAGCGCTATAGAGCAAAGCGGAAACGATTTTTGAGAAATATTCTTGTGGAAACGTTCTAACTGTCAACCGGGGCGTTGATTGGAGTGGATTGAGCTTTGAAAACCACAGGGTACAGGCTACAGACTACGAATTTGAAAGAGCGACCTGACGGAAAAGCTGTAGAGCAAAGTGGAAACGATTTTTGAGAAATATTTGCGTGGCATCACCCTAACTGCCAAGTAGCGCATCTATTGTAATAAAAATATTTTTATTTTAGCTCTATTTTAACGAGTTTTATCAAGTTTTGGACAATCCTTTGATTTCTGACCGGGTACGGCGCGCTACCCCACACACCGCGACCCTGTGCCCTCCCTGCAGCGTTAGGCCCCGGAAAGCCCGATATGAAATCGAGATCGGCGCTAGACCAATAAAATGCGCTTTACAACGTTGAATTGTTATATTTAGGCTATAATATTATTCAGAAAAGATAGAGCAGCTTATTACGAGCATTTTGATGCCTTACACTGCCATAATTTTGCTAAAAAATGTCGAGATTTTTGGGTTTTTCTGAGTCGCCCCGGTTTCGCCTTCTTTTTTTGTTATTTGAAAGCATTTTGCAATGATAAATAGGTTTTGTAGACCAGTTTTCAACGCTGATTCCGAATCCGCAGCCTGATTTTAGCTAGGAGCCTCAGTTTTTCATATTTTGAGAAATCTACTGAGCTGGAGAGCCATGCCAGAGGTTTTTTAGTGGAGAAAATCGGTTATAACTGGATAATTACAGTTTTATAATAAAAACCGCGTGTAGATTCGGAATCAGCGCTTAAAAATAGGCTGGCAAGGTGGTTTTATAACGCTTTCGAGCATTTAAAAACCGATTTTCGGAATTTTTTCGAATTTTCGGCTCGGATTTTTAGGGTGTTTTCTATTTTTATTGCCTATTTTATTTCTTTTTAATAGCTCCATTTGCAGATGGCGTCAACAGAAGCGTTGCCGACCCATTTCGACGTGATCATCCTCGGCACCGGGCTCCCCGAGACGATCATGGCCGCGGCGTGCGCGCAGGCCGGCAAAACCGTGTTGCACTTGGATCGGTTCGTCTTTAAAAATGTTCCCTTAGCGGCTCTGCTGACTTGCCCGACTTTTTTGAGCAATATTTCTATACCTAAAAGGTTTTATGACTTTTTAAAGCCATTTTTGGAATCCAAAAAATCGCAACATTTGTTTTTAGCGATTTTTAGGCAAAAACGTCATTTTCTCAGGATACCGTAGATTCTTTAGGAAGTTAAGAGCTCTAGAAAGCCCCGGAAAATGCTAGAAAAAGTTTTTGCGATTTGTAGACCAAAAATTATTTTTTAAATACTAGGGCGAGCTAGCAGTGATTTTCGAGAAATTTTAGATACCTGGAAAGTCGGGAAAAGTAAAAAAAACACACGTTTAAATTTGTTTTTTTTTGCAGACGCAACTACTACGGCGGCGACTGGGCCTCGTTCAACTTGCACACGGCGCGCAGCGAGTGGTTCGACGCGCTCACACGCCAGGCCACGCCCACTTTACCGGATGGGATTACGGTATGTAACTAATTACGCCATGAAATCTCCCATTTTTAGTTAGAAGAGGGCGAGCAAGCGGTGATGCTTGGCTGCGAGTGTGCCGTCCGGGATTTCAGCGATGGGGGCACGATTTTGGAGGAGTGAGTTTTGGCTTTAAAGGGCTGCCGACGGCATGTGTCGATCCCCCCATCAACAAATTGGCAAGTAGCCAACAGGGCAGAGAGCGCGTCCAGGGGAGAGGCGCAGAGACATTTTCTTTCCAGCGCGTAACCGATTGACTATGCCGTCGGCATCCCTTTAAAGGGCCCTTGAAGGCTGGGGGAGCTATGAAAATCGTAAAAAATGAAAGTTAATCGATTACGCTATGAAAAAGTCCTCTAAAAATCTATTACGGCATGAAATTAGCTTTTTGAAGCCAATTTGCTCTAATAATTCGTTATGACATGAAATTCGTCTCAAAAATTCGATGACGCTATGAAAATCCATTTTCTTCAGATGCGGCCCCTCCGCGGCAAACATCCTCGACGACGCCCTCGACAAGTACAGGAAGATTCGCCGCGTTCAGTTCGATTTGATGCCAAAGGTTGGGGAATGTTTTGGAATTCCGCAATGCCAGGGCAGGCTAGCAGCGTTTTTTTTTGCAGAATCGATTACGCAACCTATTTTCCAGGTGCTAACGGCGCGAGACGCGATGGTGAAGGCGCTCCTCTCTTCCGGTGTCTCGAAATACCTCGAATTCAAGCCGATCAGGAAGGTGCTATTTGAGCCCGAGCCCGAGACGATGGCCTTCGAACCCATACCCCTCACCAAGAATCAAATATCATCTACGGATCGATTGAAGTGGGTTTTTTTGCGTTTTTTTAATAAGTTACGGCATGAAAATAGCCGCGAGAATTGATTACGCTAGCTAATTCGGCTCGGAAAAACGATTACGCTATGGAATTGGGCTCAAAAATCGGTTACGCTATGAAATTGGGCCAAAAAATTGATTACGATGGGTATTTCGCCTCCTGAAATCGGTCCTATAACAAAATATAAACTATTTTTATAGCTTTTTTACATAGTTTTTCAGAAAAAAAACAAGGTAAAACTAATAAACATTTTCGAAAATTTTGGACTTTCTGGTGAAAAATGTATGAAAAATTACAAAAAAAGATCAAATTTTCGAATTTTTGAGATTAAAAAAATATTTTTATAGCTTTTTAGCAACGAAAAACCACTACAAACACTATAAAAATACATAATTTATCATCAACAGGCATGGGGGGAAAACAGTGCCCCCGCTGACAGTCCAGTCCCGCAATTCCCATTTTTTCAGGAGTCTGATCGACCGCCGGCGCTTCATGAAATTCCTCGAGTTCTGCACGGGGTGGAATGCCACGCAAGATCCCGCCCTACTCGAAGGTTACCATTTTCGAAAAATTCCATTTTTAGTGGTTTTTAGAGTACTGTAACCGGCCGCTGGGCGAATTTCTTACGAAGAAATACTCGATGGGGGCAGAGACGCAGGCATTGATTCATGGAATGATTGCATTGATGGCACCACAACCAACAACGCTACAGGTCAGCAAATGGTCTCTGCTAGCCTACCCCCATTTTTGCAGGGTCTGACAGCGATCTGCCTGATCATGGACAGTGTTGGTGTCTACTGCCCGTCGCCCTTCCTATTCCCCGAATATGGGTACGGTAACGCTTTTTGTTGCTATTTTTTAGCGATTCACAGCTTTTGAAGTAAAAGCAATAAGTGTGTAGGTCCCGGGAGTCGAACCCGGGTCGTCAGATTGGCAAGCAAGGCCACTAACCACTTGGCCACGGGTTTCGGTGTTGATTTTTTTTTGTTGAAAAATTCGGTTTGCTTTTTCTGGTTTTCCGCCCGCGTAACGGGGTGAATTCCCCAAAGATCGCTGCTGGCTTGCCCTTGCAAAAGGCGCTATTTTCGTCCTTGGAATTTATAGGAAAATTCGTAATTTTCCCGTTTTTCCAGATGCGGCGAGCTGCCCCAGGCGTTCGCGCGAAATGCGGCCGTTTTCGGCGCCATCTACAAGGTCGGCTACCCCATCGATCGCTGCGTCACCAAGGAGGGCAGGTCAGCTAGCAGAGGCAATTTGTGGAAATATCGTTTCTTTCAGATTAACGGCTGTCCTGATTGAAGAGGGAAAGATCAGCTGTGACGTCATCTTCTCATCTCCGGAATATGTGCCAAAGGAATGGAGAGGAATTGAGGAAGGCGATGAGAAGAAGAGGATATATCGATCGATCGTCATCTCCAACGAGGCCGGCAATGAACTCGTCGACAAGGAGGCTGATGTCGGTTTTTCTGCTCAAAAAATCTCTGCTAGATTGCCCTGAAAATGCCGAAAAATATTTCCCTATTCAAGCGAAATGTCCGCAAAATCCTGCTAGTTGGCCACAGATTTTTCGTTAAAGAATCACTGCTAGCTTACCTAATTTTCCGCAATAATCTCTGCTAGCTTGCCTCACATTTTCGCAAAAAATCTCTGCTAGATAGCCTGATTTTCCTCAAAGAATCCCTGCTAGCTTTCCTGAATTTGCCCTAAATTCCTCAATGATCTCCGCTAGACCGCAACAAATTTTCTCGTTTTTTCCAGGTAGCCCTGACGAGTTTCGGCGACCAGGGCAGCTCCCGTCTGATGCAAATGGGACACCGGATGACGGCACCCGGATACTGTACGTTTTTTTTACGCGGCGTAATCGGTTAGCCGGAGGGCAAGCGAGCAGAGATTTTTTTTGGGTGAGAAATTTTGTCGATTTTTCGGCATTTACGACGTAATCGATTCTGGACAAATCCTCTTTTTCCAGTTGTGACCCATCTGATCGCCGACGACGGGAATCGATCCGAAAAGCCGAGTCTCGTCTATTTCCGGGTATGTTTTGCTGGCGTAATTGGTTTTTAAGCGGTTTTTGATGTCGTAATCGCTTTTCCTTAGGCACTTTTTCATAGCGTAATCGATTTCTAACCTGATTGTGATATAATTAGTTTTTTTGTTTCTAAGCCGGTTTTCATGGCGTAAACGATTTTCTGAGGGGGATTTTGGCAGCGTAATCAGTTTTCTAGGGTGGTTTTCATAGCGTACGGCTCCCAAATGGCCCCTGCTAGTCTGCCTTCCCATTAATGCGCCGATTTCAGAAGAATCGAGGCCTCTACCCTACCGCCTCCACTTTTCCCTACCGGCTTCGACGATTTTCGAGCCGGGCCCGTCAACCCCCTCGAATTTCCACGTGTTGCCGGGCATCGACCGGAATTTGGACTACATCCAAGTCCTCGAAAAGGTGAGGGAATTTCCGCAAATCGTCTCTGCTGACCTTCCCCGCTTTTGGCGATTTTCATTGCGTAATCGATCGCTTTAGGCCGATTTTAATGGCGTAATCGATTGCTTTTGGGCGTTTGATAGGGTAATCGATTTTCTAGGGCTATTTCCATAGCGTAATCGATTCCAAAATGGTCTTCGCTAGCCTACCACCTATTTTTGTCTCCATTTCCAGGTCCGTCATTCGTTCTCCTCCATCTTCCCGGGCGTCGATTTCCTCCCCACCACTGCGGCTTCAGCTCGACCCGAAGACCACGAATAATTGTCCAATTTTCGAGATTTCCCATTGCATTACGACATGTAATTTGTGCGAATAAATCTGTGATATTTTGGTGGCGTAATCGATTTTTCAACGCTCTTGACTTTGCGCTGAAATATTTGGTGGAGGTTTCGATGCCTTACGAAGGGAAATTCGTGATTTTCTTGGCATTCTTCGCTTTCTGGTTGCCAGTTCACCGTTTCTGAAAGTGTGAAGCAAAAAGCAAAAACCCCTCCGCGGCCGGGAGTCGAACCCGGGTCGTCAGATTGGTAGGCCGGCACGCTAACCACTTAGCCACGGGGGTTGCCTTGAATTTTTGGGTCCTGGCTTAACTTTCAAGCTTTTGCAGGTCCGATGGACAACATAGCCGGCTCAGAATGGCTGGTGTTCATCGTGATGATGCTCCATCGGGATCTTATTAGTCGGATTAAAGGGGTTTTTTTTAATTCGTGAAATTTTTATTTTAGTCGCGAAATTTTTCATCGCCTATTCGATTCGGGCGCTTCCAAATTCATAGTATAATCGATTAAACGTGAAATTCAGATTTTAATCGCGTATTTTAACACCCATTTTCAGGTGGAAGAATCGTTCAACGTGCAGGCCACCCACGACCTCATCTACCACAATATCGCCCTCGAAAATGTCGGTATTTTCATGGCGTAATCGGAGGATTTTTTGCGTAAAATTCACGATTTTTCGAATTTTTAGATTTTTAACGATTTTCTTAGCTTAATCGATTAAATTTTCCGGAGTTCGATCAGAAAAGGATTTAGTTTAATAGCGTGGTCGTCAAAATTTTTGTAGAAAAATTCGCGAATTTTTAGATTTTTCGGGTTTTTAAGCGCTTTAATTTTTCTGCATTTCCTAGCGTCATCGATTAATTTTTCTGAATTTGTTAGCGTAATCGATTCCCCGTCATTTTCAGTATGACCACCACGAATTCCCGGGTGTGGTCCCTCGGTCGTTCTCGGGCCCGGTGTGCCTGGCCCTCTCCTCCCTCCCTGCCCGCCCGTTCTTCTGGCTCTTCGGCCTCCACAAGGTGTGGATGCTCGTTTTTGGTACGTTTCACGGCCGTCACGCCGCCTTTAAAATGGGGTAATCGGTTCCTAAATGGTCTCTGCTAGGCTGCCCTTTTCTAGGAGGGACGGACCCTTTAAATGACTAAAAAACGCTAGAAATTGCTGAAAACTCTCTAAATGTTCTGCTGCCTGCCAAACGAGGGCAGGCCAAAGAAATTTGAAATAGATAGATTTTAAAGGCGCGGCGACACCTAAAAAGGGGCGGGCTAGCAGAGAGAATTTGCGGAACCAATTTTTTCAGTCCGTTTCGTGCTCGGCTCGGCAATCGTGATCGCGCTGCTCAACTTTTGCCGCTGCGTCCGCAAGCATTTCGGCGACGAGACGGCCACTTTTTTGAGGCAAGCTAGCAGCGCGTTTTGACGAATTCGATTTTCAGGCTGGTGATCGCCTCGCAGTTCCACTTCCTCTTCTACGCGTCGCGCACGCTGCCGAACGTTTTCGCCCTGTTCGGAGGTGCGTTTTTCGGGGTGTAACACTCCCTTTAAAGTCCAGAATCATTTTTATGGCGTAATCGGTTTTTCTAGCCGATTTTTGGGAGGCGGATTTGGTGGCGTAATCGATTGAAAAAGGATTTTTACGAATTTTAGGCTGTAAATTCGAAAATTTCGTCAATTTTCGAGCTGTCACGCTCCCTTTAAAGCCCATTTTCATGGCGTAATCGGGTTTTCCGACCCGAATTTTGGCAGTGTAATCAATTTTTTTGGTGATTTTCATGGCGTAATCGGTTTTTAAAAGCTATTTTCATAGCGTAATCGATTTTGGGCCATTTTATGTCGTAATCGGTTTTTTTCAGTGCTGTTCGTCTACCAGAAATGGCTGGATGGCCATCTCCAGTCGGCCGTCCGCTGGGCCACCGCTTTCACCTTCGTTTTTCGGTACGTTTTGGGGGGGATTCTGAATTCCGCAAATGGTCTCTGCTAGCATGCCCTAGACCACGCCCCCTTTTCGAGGTGTCACTACACCTTTAAACGCGAAATTTAGGCTCTAAAACCTTTTTAAAGGGCTCGGCAAGTCTGGGAAAATTCCCAAACCCCCGGCCCCCCGAATATGGCATTTTAAAGGCGTAGTGACAGCTGGAAAATTCTCATTTTCGAAGTGTCTGGCTCCCTTTAAAAGCCCTAATCACTCGGATTTTTCGCTGGCAAGCTAGCAGAGGCGCTTTGGGAATCGATTACGCCATTTTAAAGGCGTGGCGACACCTCTAAATGGCTCGTTTCAGATTCGAGCTGGTGCTCCTGTTCGCCCCGCTGTTCCTCCCCTCGATTCTCCGCGGCCAGCTGCCGCTTTTCGGCGAGAATGGCGCAATTTACACCGGAATTTCCACGGCATTAAAGGCACTAGGTAAATCGGGTTTTTTCCGGCTAGAAAAATTCGATTTTTTTAGTGGTTACCGTACCCCTGGACTCGTTGCTGTGGGGCTACCCAATCTGGCCCGAGGGGATGGTCATCAACTTCAACCTGTTGCAGAACAGAAGTCACGAATATGGGGTGCGTTTCTCTCTCTCTCTCTCCCTCTCTAGCTCTCTCGCTCTCTCTCGCTTTCTGGCAGCCAGATAACCGATTTTGAGCTTTGGTGCAAAAAGCCAAACGTCTGTAGGTCCCGGGAATCGAACCCGGGTCGTCAGATTGGCAGGCAACCGCACTAACCACTTGGCCACACATTTTGGCTCAGATTTTTGACCGTTTTTTCGCCTTTTCTCGCTAACTCCATTTTTACAGGTCTCCCCGCTGTTGTGGTACTTCTACTCGGCCCTCCCTCGTGCTCTCCTCTCCTCGATCGTCTTCATTCCGCTCGGATGCCTAACTCCATTTTAACAGGCCGTTCCCAAATTTCCTTTAAAAAACTGCTAGCTGGCCTTCAACTAGCGAAAAAGCAGCGATTATTTGGGAAACTTTGGGAGGGTTTTTGAGGAAATCGGGAAGAGCTAGCAGAGATTTTTGAGGACGGTCTACGAAAGCTAGCAGTGATTATCTGGGAAAATTTGGGTAGGCTGGCAGTCTTTTTGGAGGAAAATTTGGCCAAATTAGCAGCGGTTTTTGAGGATTTGCGGCCTCATTTTTTACCAATTTTTAACCGATTTTTTGCAGGCTGCCGCCTCTCCTGCTGCCTCCCTTCATTTTCATCTCGCTCTACTCGCTGCTCCCCCACAAGGAGCTCCGCTTCATCATCTACGCCTTCCCGTTGCTCAGCCTCCCCGCCGCCGTCTTCACTGCTAGAATGTGGGTCGAATTTGAATCTTTTTGAACTGGTTGCCTAGGTGGATCAACAAGGAGAAGAGCTGGCGCCGATGGGCCCTCGCCTGGGGAGCGGCCAGTCATTTGGCCGTGAATGCCCTCATTTCGGCCTTCATCCTCTACGCATCGGCCAGGAATTACCCGGGGAATGATGCCGTCGCGTATCTGCAGGTACGTTTCTAGCTGTCGCCACCCTTTTCAAATAGCGTAATCGGTTCCCAAATTGTCTCTGCTAGCTTGCCCTCTTGGCCACGCCCACTTTTTCGGATGTCACAACGCCTTTAAAACCCGCAAATTGTCTCTGCTAGCTTACCCTTTTGGCCACGCCCCTTTCCTAGATGTCTCCGTCCCTTTAAAATGACGTAATCGGTTCCTAAATTGTCGCTGCTAGCTTGCCCGCTAGGCCCGCCCCCCTTTCCTAGATGTCACAGCGCCTTTAAAATGGCGTTGTGGGGACCGGTTACGCCATTTTAAAGGCGCCGAGACAGCCCAAAATTTTGCGGAATTTTCGCGAAATTTAGCCATTGATTTTCGTGGCGTAATCGAATGATTTTCCTATCGTAATCGGTTGATTTTGATGGCGTAATCGATTGCATATTTTCAGTACATGCAACGAATGGACTCCGCGAAACCCCTGTCGCTTCACATGGACGGGATGACGTGCCAGACGGGGGTCTCTCGATTCCTCCATCTCTATCCGGATTGGGAGTACGTTTCATTCCACCTTACGTACATGGCAATTTCAGGTACAACAAAACCGAGAATCTGACGCCCGCCCAGTTGGCCCGCTTCGACTTTCTCGCCGTCGGGTCGTATGACGGGAAATTGAGGGTAAGCGAGCGGTTTCGGCGTTTTCTGGCTCCCAGATAATAGGATTCTAAGCTTTTGGAGCAAAAAGCAAAAAGTTTGTAGGTCCCGGGGCTCGAACCCGGACCCTCAGATTGGTAGGCAAGGCCGCTAGCCACTTGGCCACGGGTTTTTAGCCCCGATTTTTCGAAAATTGAAATTTTTCGCTTTTCTTGCTTTTCACGTGCTCGCTCCCGTTTTTAAAGGCTAGAGGAGAGAGAGCGCGAGAGAGAGAGAGAGCGCGCGAGAGAGGGAGAGAGAGAAAGCGAGGAAAAAATCCGTTTTTTTTCAGGAACTCGTCCAGGCCAACTACACCTCGACGCACCGTGTCCTTTTCGTCGTTCCCGCCTTCCACGGCGTCACCTGGAGGTCGCATTTCGTGGCGTAATCGATTACGTTATCTTTTCGCAGGAAGCTGAAATGGCCGTCGATTGGCCGTTATCTGCCCTTCCCCCTCGCCTACCCCGAGATCCAAATCACGGAGAAGATTGCCGTGTTGCGGAGGAAGGACTGAGCAGACTACACCCTACAAATCACGCCAAATTACGAATTTCCGCCCTGAAAAATCGATAATTCATTTTTGGGGTTTTCTGTCGATTTTTAGAATTCCAAAATCCGATTTTTCCCAATTTTTTACGAAATTCCGCCACTTTCCTAATGACGAATTTTTACGCTCAAACATCGATAATTGCTTTTTAAATTTTGAAAAATTTTCAGGAAATTCAATTCCTTGGAACATTTTCCAAAACCCGATTTTCCTCAATTTTTACGAAATTGCGCCACTTTCCTGACTACGAATTTTTGCGCTCAAAAATTGTTAATTTATTTTTTGCATTTATTCGGCCTAATTAAAAAAAAATTTTTTTTGAAAAATACCGATAATTCCATTTTTTTCCGAATTTTTCGAAATTTGGAGAACTTTTGAGAATTTTGAAAAGTCGATTTTCTTACTGTGTTTTTCCGATTTATTAACTGGATTAAATTATACAATGAAAATTACGTGTATCCCCTCTGGAATTTGCTCTCTTTATCCTTTCACTTTTTGAAGGCCATTTTTCTGTTTTTGTAAAAATTTGTGTACTTTGTAGCTTTATTTCGATAAAGAATCCCCTCGAATTGCTCGTCAATTGGCTGATCGCCTTTACATAGCGTAATCGGATCTCGTTTTGAATCAAACAAGACATTTTTGAGGAAAATAGCCTTTTTATTCTGATTTTTCTCATTTTCTAAAATTAATTTTTTTGTAATTTTTGAACTTTTAATCAGTTTTTAAATTTCTAGGGGGGAAATTAAATACGTTTAATTTGTTTAATTAGAACTTAGAAAAATTAAATTTTTAGTGAGATTTAGAAATTCGAATTTTAAAATATTTTTTGCTTTCTAAAATGTAATTTTTAGATAAATTTTAGTTTCATTAAAATCGTTTCCAGATGGCTCCAAAATACGCTGAGTCCCCGGCTGAGTTTGCCTCATTTTTGGCTGAACTCCCCGAAGACGTGGCCCCCGAGCTGACCCCGCTGAAGTCGGCGCTCAAAATCGCATTGGCCGGCCTAATTCCCGAAGGCCATTTTGAAGTCTGGCGTCTCCCAGGGGGATATTATTGCTATTTGATGGATTATTTGGGGTAGGCTGGCAGCGATTTTTGGGGAATTTAGAAGATTTTGGCTTGCTAATCCCTTTAAAATGAAATTTTTGAGTTTTTCCACAAAAATATCTGCTAGCTGTCTTGCCGTTGGCGTGCGGGTGCCTTTAAAATCAGGGGTAGGCTAGGAGGAATTTTTAAAGGGACGGCGACAGCCGAAAATTCATTTTTTTGAGAGTTTGTAGCCTGTAGCCTAGCAGGGACCTGCAGGAATTTTTCCAATGATCCCTGCTAGCCTGCCCCTGGTATTTTAGGACGTTTCTCTACTGCCAGAATGCGGGCGAAAGGGATGAGGGTCTTCTAGCCGCCGGACTCGACTACATGCTACAGACTACAAAAATGGGCTCCGTGTTGCGGGAGCGCGAGCTCGTGATCCTTTGGGGAGACGCCGAGACGATCGAGAAGGTCGGGTTCGGGGTTGTAGTTTGTAGTCTGCGATCCAGAATAGCAATTTGTAGCCTGCATTTTGTCGCCTGGCGCCCACCACGCGTTTTGTGGTCTGTAGCTTGTAGCCTGGCAGCCTGTATACAATTTTAAGCCTTTAGTTTGTAGTCTGGCGCTCAGGGGATCGTTTCGTAGTCTGTAGTTTGTAGCCCGGCAGCCAGTAAGCGTTTTATAGTTTGTAGTTCTACTTGCAGCCCATTTTGTAGCCTGTAGCGTGTCCCCTTTTCCAGCTCTCCACCCTTCTCGTCTCCGTCCACAACTACCGTACCCATTCTACCGTATGCCTCGACACCCTGTTCATCATTCCAAATGGCTGCCAGCTGGCCGAGAAATCGCTGCCCCCGGGGTACGGTAGCCAAGAAAATCGCAAAAAGCTTCAAAAAATCGCAAAAAAATCGTTCGTTTTTTTCAGGTATTTTTTGGACACGTTACGGGCCGACGACGCCGAGCTGGTCGCCGCCAAATGGGCATATTCCGCGGAGGATGAGCCGGAGAGGATCCGGTGGGCGCGTAAAGTTTGTAGTCTCGCGTTCAGCGCAGCTTTTGGAGGCTGTAGTTTGTAGCCTGGAGCCCATAATGTAAATTTGTAGCGTAGAGTGTAGTCTGGCACCCAGAGTAGCTTTTGGAGTTTCTAGTCTGTTTCTGGCGTCCCGTGTTGCTTTTGGAGTTTGTCGTTTGTAGTCTAGCACACAGGGGAAGCGTTTGAAGTTTGCATTCTGTAGTCTGGGCGCCAGTTTGTGTAGTTTGTAGCTTGTAGTCTCTAGAATTCGACTCTCCTCCCTCCCCTCGTCGTGCGTGCGGTCGCGCGGCGGCGAGCAGCTGGCCGGCTGGGTTACGGTAGACCACCGGGGAATGGTCCAACATCTGCACGTACTGCCGGAGCATCGCGGAAAAGGGATACGGTGGGTGGAGGGCTACAGACTACAGACTACGGACTACAACTAGCTACAAGCTACAAAATCCACAGCGACTACAGGCCACAAAATACGAAAAATATAAATGGCAGTAGATTACAGATTACAAAATACAGCCGAAACCCTAGACTACAGACTACAAAATCGGAAACACCTGAAACTACATACTACAAAGCGTATTATTTAGACTTTTAAAGGGGCAGAAACAGGTGGCCATTAGACTACAAACTAGAAATTTGAGCTGCAGACTACAGACCACAAAATCCGGAAAATCTACACATTTCAGGCTACAAAGCACCGATTTAAAGCCTCTTAAAGGTGGAGTGACAGCCAGGCTACAAACTCCAAATTCCAGCGCCCACCTGATGCAAGACATTGCCGCCAAAATGTACGGTAACCCTGGGCTGGCCCTTCTACCGTACTACTGCGTGGACGATCGGAATTCCGCGATGCTACGCTGGGTACCAAATGGGCATACGGTAAGCATGATTTTGCGCGGAAATTTCAAAATTTTTCAGGTCTACGGTAGCGACGGGAAAGCGCAGAAAATCCTGTTTATGCCCGTTAGTTTTGATAAATCAATTTAAATCTTACCACTTCAAAATTAAAAATTACAAAAGCAAAAAATAGGATTTTTCCCAACTTCACGCCCCTTAAAAATAGGGTTACGATAGTATACGGTAGCCACTAATTTCTAAGCTTATAGAACTCGCTTTCCTCTTTCTAAGCGTACTCATCACTCCGCTACAGTACCCCTAGGCGTCAAGAGGAATGGCTCGGAAAATCGTTTACAAATTTTTCAAAGCCGAAAAAAATTCACAGCAAACTAGCAGCGATTCTTTGCGGCGTAACCAGCTAAAAACTCGTTTATTCGAACAAGGAAATAAAAACGAGGGCTACAAACTACAGAATTCAACTATCGGCGTGGGGGGGGGGGCGAAATGCGCTAGAAAATCACACAAAAACCGGGGGTAAAAGTACGATACCATCCGGTGCAGTACGCTACGCTACGCAGCGTACAGTGTCGTACTCTATCGTACAAGGCAACGAGGAAAAAACAAGGGGGGCCGACGAGTTCAAGGAGTACAACAGAAATTCGGGCTGAACTACTCGAACTTGGGAAAACAGGGGCGACGAGTTGAAGGAAAAAAAATGCACTACTCGAACTTGATGCCCTGGGCGAGGGGGAGTTGCTTGGAATGATTGATGGTACAGGTGGATCGTCTCATGTACTGTTTCCACGAGTCAGAGCCAGATTCTCGTCCTCCTCCGGTCTCTTTCTCCCCTCCAAATGCTCCTCCAATCTCGGCCCCAGACGTCGGGATGTTCACATTCACGATCCCGCAGTCCGAGCCCTCCGGCCTGAAAACGGCGAATTGAATCAAAAATATTGAAAATTAAGAAATTTAATTTTTAAAATAATCCAAAAATTGCAAATTTAAATTTCTAAAAAGTTCTACGTAAATCTAAATTTTTTAAGGTCCTAGCTTTCCGGTCTGAAAAGGTTAAATTTAATTTTAAAACATTGAAAATATACTAAATTTGACAAATTTAAATCTGGAAAAATCAAAACTTGCATTAAATTTCACAAAATAAAGAGTCGAAACTGACCCGATCCACTTGAAGACGTTCTGGATGTTGTTGGTGAACAGGGAAGAGGAGAGACCCTGCGAGACGCTGTTGTTCAACTCGATCGCCTCCTCAAAGCCGAAAAGTTGTAAAAAAATGCAAAAAATCGACGCACGTCAAGGCTGGAGATTTTGATGACGTAGAGGATGGGGGCGAACGTCTCCCTGATGACCACCTCGGCATCGCCCTTCAGACCGGTGATGATCGTCGGCAACACGTAGTTACCATCACGCTCCAGCACCTGCAAAAAAATGCATAAAATAGCCTTTTAGTTTATAAAACTATAAAATTAAAGTTAAATTATTAAAATAAATTTACATTTTGAACACAAACTACAAACTACAGGCCGCCGAAATGCTAAATTTCATGGACTACAGACTACAGAGAATGAGGAAAACTACAAACGAGAGAAAAGTTCAAAATAAAATCATTAAAAATCTAATAACTAGCGAAAACTACAAACTACTACAAAGCCAAATTAATATTTTAAAAAACTACAGCAAAACTACAGACTACAAAGCTAAAAAAACGCGAAACTTTGTGGGCTACAAACTGCAGAATTTCAAGGAGTGCAAACTACACGCTACAAACTGTATATTTCGAAAAAAAAAGTAAAAAAACCGGAGACTGCAAATCATAAACGGCGAAAAACTACAGACTACAACCCTCAAAAACGTAGAATTTTGCAGGCTACAGGCTACAAAATCCAAATCTCGTCTCAGTCCCCCTCACCTTCCCTCCATAGGCCACCTTCCCGCCGCTCGCGATCGCCTCGGCAATGGCCGCCTTGTACTGAAAGAGAACGTTATTTACAGAGAGATAGAGACTAAAGCCTTGACTACAAAATTTTTCTATTAAAAATTTAGCTCGAAATATTTACATTCGAGTGAAATTTTCTGTAATTGAAATTGCATTTTCTGCGTTTAACTATAGAATTTAAATTCCCTCCCCCCCCCGATAACGCAAGAGCTCCATGAATTTCCAAATTTTGAACGCAAGCCGCTTAGCTGCAAAAAATGCCAAAAACTTCGAAAATTTCGACTTTTTTTTTGGCCATTTTTCATCACCTTTTCGTACAAAAAAACGACCATTTTCGGAACTGAGGAAAATTTATTGCTCCCCCGATAACGCAAAAGCTCCGGAAATTTCGGTTATTTCAAAATACTACCCCGTAAAGCTAAAAAGAATTCTCATAATTTTCGAAAGCTCAAAAAATCGAAAAATTTTGAATTTTTGCACAAAAAGGAAATTTTTTTTGGAAACTTGGAAAAACTGATTGCCCCCCGCTAAGAGAACAGTACCTTCAGCACTCCATGCTGATTGTGTAGAGGGCCAATGATGGTGTTCGCCTCGAGTGGATCCCCGATACGGCTCTCGAATTGTGCATAGGCACGCGTCATCCTCTCCACGACCTCATCATACACCTTCTCGTGTACCAACAGACGGCGTGTTGTTGTGCAACTGAAAAAGACGGAGATTAAATTGGTCTTTTGCGCGCTAGACGACGACTTCAAGCCGTTCACAACCCCCGCCGAAGCCCCTGAACGCCTTCAAAACGTCGTGCGCGATTCAGAAGACCTTCTTAGACCTCGCAGGCGGATTTTTTAGGCGTTCAAGCGCGCACGACGTCTTCAAGCCGTTCAAAATCCTTGGCGGGGCTTGTGAACGTCTTCAAGACGTCGCGTGCGATTCAGATGGCCCTTTTTAGGCGTTGCAGAGAGATTTTTTAGGCGTTCAAGCGCGCACGACGTCACCAGGAGATTCAAAACGCTTGCCGAGGCTTCTGAACGCCTCGATGACGTCGTGCGGGCATCAGAGACCAGCGAAAGGGAGATGCGTCATTTTTCATTGAGTTTCAAAAGCGCGCGCGACGTCTTCAAGCTGTTGAAAAACCCCGACAAACTCTCTGAACGCCTCCAAGACGTCGTGCGCGCTTCAGATGGCTGAATGGGTCAAAAAACGCCATTTTCCGGCAAAACGCTGACGCCATCTAAATCCTGAAGCGCGCACGACGCCTTCAAGCTGTTCAAACCGCCCTGCTGAGGCTTCTGAACGCATCGAAAACGCTGCGTAGGGTAGATGACGCCGTTTTTCAGCGGCTTTAATGACGTAATCTAATTTCCGAGGCGCGCACGACGTCTTCGAGGAGTTCAAAAACCCCGACGCAGCTCCCCCAGAAGCTCGTGCTCACCGCTGCCCAGCCGTTCCAACAGCCGCAAAGACGGCAGCCGGGATGACCATGTCGAGGTCGGCGTCGTCGTTGACGATGATCGCATTGTTGCCGCCCAGCTCGAGGAGAACCTGCAGAAATTGGAGTGTATGGGCTACAAACTCCAAAAAAGCCGAAAAATCGGGACAGGGCTTCAAATTAGTAAAAAAAACTCGAAAATACCTAGAATAAGACCAGAAACTACCGAATAGCCTAGAAATCAGACTACAAGCCCCAAAATGTCCGAAAATTAGGCTAAAAACCATGGAATCGCTTTAAAAATCCGGCTACAAACGACAAAATCCCGAATAAGACTACAAACTAAAAAACGCTAGACTACCGACTATAAACTCGAAAAACCTCGGCAACAAACCTTGCCAAATCGTCCCTGCACCTGCTGGCCAACAATGCGCCCGACTTCGGTGGATCCGGTGAACGACACCAGGTTCACGCGCTTATCCTAGAAAAAAACCCCAGGAAATTCCACAAGAATCGGGGCTAGTTGACGGACCTTGACGAGTGCCTGTCCGACGTCTCCCTCTCCGCACACCAGCGAGCACAACGACCCGGGCAGCTTGTTCTCCACCAGCACGCTCTCCACAAGCCTGAAAAAAAACACTTAAAATTGTTAATTTAAAACACAAAATTAAATAAAAAATAAAAAACGTTTTTTTCCCGATTTTTAGGGCTCCCAAAAAGGTTTAGGAATTTTTTTAAGGCTTAAACCCCCCTTAGAAAACCGTATCCTAAACCCCTACCAAAAAGCAAAAAGTCGCGCCGCAGCCGGGGGTCGAACCCGGGCCATGCGGGTGGTGGGCCTCGCACATTACCCCTTGGCCACCAGCTCAAAATGGCTAAAATTGATCTAGAAACCTCAAATTTAATCCCAAAAATTGGAGAATTTCGCACGAAATTGTCATTTTTCGAAACTAAGCCTAAAAATTGCAAATTTGACCTGAAAATGCAGCCTTTTTTTACAAAAGGCTACAAAAGGAAAAAAAAAAAAAATTCCAAATTTTCGGCTCTAAAAATCCTAAAAAAAACCCTCAAAATTAACCCGAAACTACAGGCTACAACCCTGAAACGAAAAATAACAAAAATCAGTTAGAAACCCACAATTTAATAGCAAAAATGGCGAATTTTACTCGAAATTTTAGCTTTGAGGGCTAAAAACCACAAACTTTAGGCTACAAACTACGAAAAAGAAACGAAAAACCGGGCACTCACTTTGTGACGGCAATGGCGGTGAGCGGGGTGGTGGGCGCGGGTTTCCAGATACACGAGTTGCCGCAGACGAGCGCCAGCGCGTTGTTCCACCCGTAGACGGCACACGGGAAGTTGAACGCCGAAATGATGCCCACCACGCCTGTAAAAATGACATTGAAAAACTAAAATTTAAATAAAAAAGCAAAAATCCGAGCAAAATTTTACTTTAAAAATCACCGAAATCGATTTTTAACGTTCAATTTCACACTAAAAAAAGCTATAAAAAGCTATTTCAAAATCTAATTTTGACGCTAAATTAAAAACAGGCAAATCCACAGCGCGAAATTTTGAGCAAAATTCGGTCTAAAAATTCCATAAAAAGCGGAAAAACGCTCGAAACCCCAATTTTTGTTCAGAATTTCGCCCTCTAGCCAATAAGCGCATTTTTCTCGATGCCGCTGAACTGCTCGCTGACGCGGAGAGCTTTATTTCATCGCGTGGAATTTCTGAGCGCGATTTGACCTTAAAAATTCCATAAAAAAGCGGAAAACGCCATTTTTGGCGCTTTTTGCTGGAAAACGGACCCAAGGGGTTCCACTGCTCGAGGAGGGCGTGGCCGGGGCGTTCGCTGGGCAGCACTTGACCGGCCAGCGACCTGGAAAAGCCGAATTCCTGCCGGGTAAGATGTCGATTAGTACCTGCTGAGTCCGGTGGCAAAGTCGCAGATGTCCACGTATTCCTGCACCTCGCCGATGCCCTCCGCCTGGATTTTGCCCATCTCCAGGGATACCTGCAAAAATGGGGTTTAAAAAGCGGATTTTACCGGCTACGGACCCCAAAAAAACGTCGAAAGTTCCGGGAAACTATAGAGGCCTTGGTTTTCAGCTAAGTTAGTTAAGCTAAGCCCAGTTTTTGGTTAGAACCCATCAAAGGCCTTGGTTTTAACCAAAGCTAAGAAACTACAAATTCCGTTTAAAAACGGTTTAAAAAGCAAATTTACCACGCTAAAAACCTCGAAAAAACGTTTCTATATTCCAAAAACCACATAGGACGCAATGTTTAGCTAAAAACGCATCAAAAGCCCAATTCTAGCTCCAAAAGCTCCAAAAACCCGTTTTCTAAGTTTTAAAAAGCAAATTTTTGATGCCAAAACCCCCAAAAAAGCTTGTACTTTGTAAAAAGCATACAAGACTGCATTTTTAGGCTAGAACGCTCTAAAAAAAGCCGAACAAACCATATCGGAAGCGCAGTTTTTAGCCAAAAAAAACTTCTAAAACACGGTAACGAGCTTTTCAAGCCGAATTTTCCATTGAACCGCTCCAAAACCCCATTTCTGGCCAAAAGTTCAAAGAAAATACAAATTCCGCTTAAAAAGCTAAGAAACTTCAACACCAGCTGAAAGACATTTTAAAAAGAAAGATTTCCACGCTAAAAATTCCTAAAAAGGCGTATACTTTGGAAAAACTACTTAGGAATCGGCTTTTAGCTAACAAAGCTGATAAAAAGCCCAATTCTAGCTTCAAAAGCTCCAAAAACCCCTGTTCAAAGTCTTAAAAAGCAAATTTTTGATGCCACAAACCTCCAAAAACATTTGAACCTTGTAAAAACCATACAAGAATGGGTTTTTAGCCAAAAAAAAACTCTAGAAAAGCCAAATCTAATGAAAAGCTCTAAAAAGCAAATTTTGACGCCAAAAGCCCAAAAATTTTTTGGCTTGTAAAAAGCTGCTCCAAAAACGCGTTTCCGGCGGAATTTTTAAAATTTCGAAATCTATTTTTAACGCTGAATTTAACGCGGAAACAATTAGACCGCGAAATTCCGGGAAAATTTTCACTTTTAAAACTATAAAAATTGATTTAAAATAACAATTTAAAGGCGCGAGATTCCGAACAAAATGCTGCCTTTAAAAGCGGCAAAATTCGATTTAAAATACCGTTTAAGGACTAAAAACCGGGCGCAAAAACTGTGTGCAAGATTTTTGGATTTAAAACTGCGTAAAAATCACCGAAATCGTTTTTTGCCGGCAAATTTCAAGCGGAGAACCGATCGAGCGCGAAATCCCGGGCAAAATTTTGCTTTGGAAAGCCACAAAAATCGATTTGAGATACAATTTAAGGACTAAAAACCGAGTCCCAAAACGCCCATTACCAGTTTGCCGAGGTTGGTGAGGTTGTGGCGCAGTTTGTCGCCGATCTGGCGCACAATCTCGCCGCGTTTCGGGGCGGGCACCTGGAAAAGCACAAAAATGAGAATGGGAATGTGCGCGTTACCGTCCTCCATTGCTTGTGCGCCTGCTGGGTGGCGGCGATCGCCTTCTCCCAATCGGCCACCGTCCCGTTTTGCACCTGAAAAAGACGGAATAGGTTTAAAAATCTTTAAAAAGCCAAAAAGATTTGTTTTTCATTTTTTTAGAACGAATTTAAAAAATAAACGGGAAGTTTTTAAAAAAGGTTTAAAATTTTAAATTTAAAAACCAGGAAAAAGTGACGTTTTCTAAGTAAAAAACGCGTCTTAAAAAGTTTAAACGTCTAAAATTGCGGATTTTAACGTCTAAAGTATCGCTTAGAAGTTGAAAAACCTGGTTTAAAAAGTCTACAAGTCAAAAATTTCAAAAACTAAGGTTAGTAGTTCTAAAAGTGAAGTTTTTCAAGCCTAAAAAGCCAAAGTTTTGAGTCTCTAAGCCTAGCAAGAGCTTTTTTGGGCCGATTTCGCAAGTGCCGATCACGAAGCTGCGCTCCAAAACCTGCAGAATTCCATATTCACAGAGTTATGCGGGTTTTTTGAGCCGGAAAACCGGGAAATTGGCTGGGTCGGTTTGAATACGGGCGTTTCTGCAAGTTTTGAAGGCACGTTCGTGATCGCCGGCGCGAATCTAAAGAAGATAGGCCTGAAAAAGGAATTTAAAGTGAGCAAAACCACATTTGGCCTAAAAAATCGACATTTCACGCCCTGAAACTCGTCATTTCCGGGCTTTCCGGCGGCCAAAGATTAAAAACAAGAACATGGCCGGAAAAACGCGCTCTATCTCGGGGCAGCAATCTCCGATTGCGCCAATTTTTTCCGCCATGAGAAAGCCAGTTTTTGGGTATAAAAACACCGATTTTAGGCCGATCTTCTTCAGAATTTCGTGCCGATCACGAAGCTGCGCTCAAAAACCTGCAGAATGCCATATTAAGAAGACTACATGACTGTTTTTGGGCCTGAAAAAGGGAATTTAAACGCCGAAAAACAGTCAGAAACGTTTTTGTGTGCAAAACCACGAGTTTGGCTTAAATATCTACATTCTCCGCCCCAAAACGCGTCATTTCCGGGCTTCTCGGCGCGCGAAAAGGCCATTATGCCGAAATGAAAAGTCTAAATTGTGGTTTCGACGTTTAAAACACAGTTTAAAAGGTTTACAAGCCTAAAATTTCAAAAACTAAGCTTATTAGTTCAAAAAATCAAGCTTTTGAAGTTCTAAAAGCCAAAGTTTTGGCCTCTACGCCTAGCAAGAGCTTTTTCAAAGTCGATTTCGTCAATTCAATGTAAAGCTCTCAAAAATTGGATACCTTGGCGATGACGCTGTTGGAGGCGGGGGCCACCGATTCGACGACAGGGCCCGTGGCTGCCCATTGGCCGTTGAAGACGCCGGCATTCTCCTCCTTCAACCCCAATTCTTTCAGGAAAGAATATTTGGGGTCGTTGATGAGGAGGAGTGGTGATGATGATGAGGACGACATTCGGACGGTGAGCAGCACACGGGAAATTGTTTGACGCGCGCCGCTGGCACTAAGAACGCCCATCTATCTGCAGAAAAACGGAAAAGTAATAGAAGGGTGTGCAGAAAAGAGCGGAAAATGGCTAAAAATTGATCAGAAAAAGGGCAGCGCCCATCAAAAACGTCGCGACAACGCGGAATCCTATGCAAAAACCCTTTCGCGCCTAAAAAATTCTAAAAACTCTAGACAACGTTTCCTATAAAAACTCCGCTTTTTCCGGCGAAAAATTAGCGTTTAGAACTTCTAGATTGCCTAAAAACATCAGAATGGGGCTTAGTAAGCTGCTAAAAAGACTAAACGAGCGAATTTTGCGGGACGGGGCCAGATCTAGCTAAAAATCGACGGGAAAACGCTGGCGCGTATAAAAATCTGCTAGAAAACGAGGAACGCGCCACAAAAATCATTTCGCTTCTAGGAATTCTAAAAATCTATAAAATCACGCGCCGAAATCGAACCTCTAAAGCAGTTTCCCGTAAAAAAAACGCTTTATAACGACAAAACATGGATTTTGGCGCTTTTCTATTGCCTGAAAACATCAACATTATGCTGCCCAACAAGCGAAAGGCATAGAAAAACGTGCGAAAAGAGTTGGATCATCTTAGAATTAGTAAAACGTCGAATTCCAAGTGTGAAAACCGTCGTTCTTGCTTTTCCAAAATCGGTTTTAGCGCCTAAAAATCTATCAAAATGCGCGCCAATCGCTATTTTCTCGCCCGAAAATGGAAAATGGAGCTAAAAACGGCGGGGAACCACGCGCAAAAGGGCGGCCATGATGTTAGTGACGAAAAGCGGGGACGAAATGCAGGATTTCGACAAAATTCCCCCATCTAGACGACGGCTACGCGACGGTACGCGCGGGGACGGGGGATTAGAGCGCGCCTACTCGAATCCACGGTTCTAATCTAAACTTACGACCGATATTTTGTTGAAGTTTGTTGTGTAGAGGCGAAAGGATACGAAGAAGAAGAAGAGGCGGGAGACATCTGTCTGAAAGGTAGCCATCCAGCCACAATCAACAATCATATAATCATCCCCCCACCCCCGGGGCCCCCTCACCCTTCCAATCCAACAAACAAGCTTTCAGCAATCCGGCTGTTCCGCGATGGGGACACCTATTCGCTGCCGTGATGAGATGTCTTTCAGGTGATTTCCCCTCGATTGGCTGCCAGAGAACACAGCCATTCTCTCAACGAAACCGTTAAAAACGTCATATATAGCCACCGATCTGAATACCAGGGCGTCTGGCGATACGTGAGAAAGTTTCCCTATCGGAAATTGACTCCAGCACAACAACAGCTCGTCAACAACCATGTCCGATTCCATCAGAAGGTCAATCTACGCGCCACTTGCAAGGTATTTCCGCCCGAGAACCGAATTGCCAGATTGCCGATGTTGCTAGGAGTTTGGCGCAAAAAGCGAACAGCCTGTCTCGATCCGGGGATTCGAACCCGGATCGTCAAATTGGCAGGCGTTGCCACTAACCCCCAGACGACCTTCGGCGCTGGATTTTATGGAAGATTAATTTCTCTGATCATCTATCCGACTCCGTTCAGCACTTCTCCATCCAACCAGCCCTCTACTTCTACATCAACGGCTTTTACAACAAAATCTGGATCCACAGTGTCTCATCGGAACCGGAAATGCAGGAGGTGAGAGAAACCGGGGGAGGAGGCCAGTTGATTCATTTGTTATCCGGCCCCGTCGATTCTAGGTATCATCCTTGGGCCCACAAGATGGTATGAAAGTTCTGGTCAGATGGGCCTTGGATGACTTCACCATGGATGATTTCTGGATTTTCGTCAAGCTCTCCGCCAATACAATATCTCCATACATTCATTTTCAAATTAGGTAATGGCACTTTTTTTTTGAATAGCATCTATATTTTAGGGGTTCTACATTGGGTGGCGCTGGTTATCATCGAGATCTGCGATTAATGCCTGGCGGGTAGGAATGAATAAGCAAAAGAGAAACAAGACAGATCCATAGACGTCCGCAGACCTGTCTCCGATTTTTACGAATTAGCTATCTATCAAAAGCTCTCAGAAAAGCAAGTCCGGCACGTTTCGCCGATTTTTGAAATCTCGAACTTTTTTGCTCGATTTTCGGCATTTTTCACGCAAAAGGACACGCTTTTTTGTCCAAAACGCAATTTAGCCGGTTTCAGCGCTATCCTAGCTGTGTTTTCGCAAATTGCTTGCAAGAAGCTGTCGTTGGGCTGCCAGGAAAGGCGTCAAAATTCCTAAATTGCGGTTTTTTTTGTAAGAAAACCCCTTTTTTGAGAAAAACATGAGAAAATCCGCGCGTTTCGCAAAAATAATAGTAAATGGTAGAAAAATTTGAAATTGTTCCGAATCGAAGAGCCGCGCTGGACTCGCCTTACCGAGAATTATCGATAGGAAGCTAAATCTTCAAAATCTGCGGCCGGATTTTTTTTCGGTGGGGAGACCAATTTTTTCCTGGCGGTCCCGGTTGACCTAGTGATCGAATATAAAGTGTTTTCCTACTGTTGTTAGTAAATTTTAACTATATTTAAGGCAGAAAAACGTTCAAAAAAGTTAGAAAATTGTTTGAAAGTCGAAAATTCAGTCATTTTGGGACTTCCCACCCGGAAATCCCAAAGAACCTCGATTATAATTGATGTTTCAGGAAAATATCGTATGATGTGGCCCATCTACGAATTCTCGAAAAATTGACAGCAAATGTAAAGAGCCGTCGGATATGCGTCGGTTTTTCCAGGGATGAAGAAGGACGGCCATTGCCGGTAAGACTATCTCTCCCCCGTCCCGGCTTGTCAAAACGTATCTTACCTGCTTCCCTAGCCAAACCTCATTTTAGACTAGATCATATCGAGGATTGGGCAAACTGCGTTTCTTCCAACGCGACAATCTAGTCGTTTATCCTGGCTTTCCCGAGGGGACAATAATAACTAGCAGGTGGGAGAGAGAGCAGAGAGAGAGAGAGAGAGCGCTAGAGAATGAAAACAACTGAGACTGACAATACCAATAATCATTGTAGCTCATTGAAGATAAGGGAATGGCTATTGGAAGGAACTCGACCCTATCAGGTATTATTCTCTCATCATTCACACCCCCTTTTGGCAGGCAGTCCTCTCGGTCCTCGACCTGACACCGGAAGAATATTTTGACTTCTATTCCAACGCCTTCAACCAGGTATTCACCCCCCACCCCCCGATAATGGAAAAGAACCCTGGGCTTTCAGCTACTCGACTGTCAACTCATCCGCTTCAGTTTCATCTATTTCTCAGAGAATGAATGTCTTCTCTCTCTTCCAATCATCCACAAACTCGTCCTCCATATCCTCAATTCGGTATCATTTCACCCATTTATAGATCGGTGAATGGAGAGATTTAGAGAAAACGAGAGACGGGTGATGGTCGACGGCTTATCGTTATCGATACACAACTTGCCCTGCCAGCTGAGGAGGGTCGATACATTCCGGTGAACATCTCTCTCTCTCTCTCATTTTTTGTCTCCCTTCCAATACCGACAATTCCAGAAGACGTCAGTCAATTGGAGAGCAGACAACGAAATGATGCTGCAGAAGCTGAGCGATGAACTGAACGAGATATCGATTGACCATCCAATTCTAACCTCTCAGGTACCTACCGTCTATCAATCATCGGGGCTCATCATTGGCCATTCTAATCACCACCTCATTTCTAGCTCTACAATGCCCAAGAAGATTTCCCTCTACAAAGACTTTCCGGTGTCTCCCCCGCACATTATCTTTTTTCGACCGGTATCCACACGATAATTGCCCAGAATTTTCCCACGCAACTACACCTCATCAATCAGGTATTATCCTCGCTTGTCTGTCCGTGTATTTTGTCTAGCTAGTTGTAAAGTCTAATCGTTCATCTACAGGGTGTCCCAAAAAAAGTACCCCCCCCCCCTCTAGCGGCGCGCGGTCGTGTCCGATTTTTACGGTTTTGGTATCTATCGAAAGCTCTCGAAAAGGCGAGAAAACAAGGAGGGTCCATTTTTTATTATGTATTTTTATTTGCGCATTTTACATCCAAAAACCCTGAAAACCGCTGATTTATGCCAGATTTGCATGCTAATTGCGAAATTCCTGTTGAAAAATCACCTGCTTTTTTAGAAAAACGTTAAATCCGAATGGGATGAGCGTAAATTTTAAACAACGAAGCCCGCATGTGTTCTCGCATTTTCGAGAGCTTTCGAATGGTGTAAAAATCAGCCCGATCCGATCTTCCTCCGCGCCGCTACAGCGGGGTATTTTTTTGCGGGACACCCTGTATTTCCCAGTTACACTTCTGACTTTCAGATTCAATTGATCCTCAACAGTGCCGGTATCGAAAAGGAAATCAATGTTCGACGGCAATGGCCGATTGATTTGCACAAACATTCATCAACATTCTAATACTATTTCATTATGATATTTGGGTTAGCGTGCAGTTTACCCCCCCCCCCAGCCCTAACTTTTCAGCCATACGTCCTATTAATGCGCCGAGTATCTCAAAATGTTCGCCGTGGTCGAATTACTATAAAAAAGTGGTTTTCTTGCGGCAAAAATTGCTAAAAAAAGTTTTACAAGATTTTGAGAGTTGAAAAGATTAAGCCGCTATGCTTCGGAGTCTAGTCCGCTATACTAGGAGTCTAAAACTCAAATATTTTTATTTTTCGCTATTTTTTCGGCTCAAACGTACTGTAGGCTTATTCTCCAGAGCAAGAGCTCCATTTTGATACCATTGACAGCTCTGTGCGTCAAAAGATAGCCGAGATACGAAAACTCACTTTGGAACGGCAAAAATTAACTAAAGAAAACTCAGACTTATAATTGTTATAAAATTTTTTCTAACAATTTTTGATGTAAGACAACAAATTTTTTATAGTAATTCGACCACGGCGAACATTTTGAGATACTCGGCGCATTAATAGGGGGTATAGCTGAAAAGTTACGGCTGGGGGGGGGTAAACTGCACTTAAGCCGATATTTGTTGTAGCTTTGTGCGCGTGAGTTGTTGAGTGCTGATCCAATCCAAGGGGACACCTTGCAAGAGAACCGTTTGACGCCTGAACTGATTGAAGAAAGAAGTCTGTCAAATGTTTATAATCAGGAGGCGGCTAGAACAGAGAAAACAAACACAAACACCGACAAGAGAGGCTGTGTCGGGGAACGGATAAAAAGAACACAAGGCCCGCTGAAAACTGGATCGCCATACTAGCGTCGGGTTTTTGAAATAGTTGGCAAGAAACACAAAAAACACTTTTCTTATCTTGCTTCCGCAACGGTTTTTATGCGAAAACTCTGGCAATTTTGAAAGATTGATCAGACAAAATGAAAGGCGAAATTGGGGAGTATTCGGGTACTATAATGATAAACTATAAACTAGCTACGGGCAGAGGGGATAAAATACGCTAAAAGCGCCCGGGGTCGAACCCGGGGGTACTGTAACTAGAGAGCAGTACATTGGAGTGCTTCGGAATCTTTTGCATTCGGTTTTCTGGCAGCCAGTTTAGCCGAAAAAAGCGAAAAATCAAAAATCAACTCGAAACATAAGCAAAAAAAATTAGCATCAGATGACTGCGAAATTAACATTTTTTCTATGCTTTCGTAATTTGGCCATTACGCGGCCCGGCTATTTCGGATGGCCGCCCAGCCGCTTCCGCCCCCTCGGCCCGTACAACCCTCGCCTACGGTAATTTTCAGTTAGGCCGGAGGAATCATCAAAAATGCAAAAAGCAAAAAAATTCGTCGCGCCCGGGATCCGAACCCTCGGGTCCTGTAGCTCGAGAATTTTACATAGAATCGTATCGAAAATTTGCGCGTTGTCGTTTCTGCCTGCCAGTGGAACCATGTCAGCGAAAAAACCAGCAAGGAAGCAGAAAGCAAAAAAGATTGCCGCGCTCGGGGGTCGAACCCTCGATCCTGGGACCGTCAGTCTGGGTATTAACCGATTGCGCTAAGTGTGCAGGGATGTTACTTGGCATCTAGATAGGCGATTCCAGCAGCTAACTTTCAAAAAGCAAAAAAATGCCGCTTTGAAACCCACGAGTTTAATTAGTTTAATTTAATTTCGATACAAATAGAAATTTTTTTGCCTTATTTTAAATTGTCAAACTTCAAACTGTTTTCAGACGCGTTCTTGGTGGCCACTGCCCCGCATCAACGCGTCCACCCCAAATCACAGCACCAACGCTACGCAAGTGTACGTTGCTTTACGGTTACCGTATCTCCTTGGAAAAGACGTCCTGTAGGGCGTTGTACATTCCAAACCCTTCCTTAGCATCCAGTTTGACCATTTACCAAGAAACAATGCAACAATCGCCCGTTTCACGCCCAGACTACAATGTACACCCCCGAGGCGGGACGGCCGGCTACAGTACCCCTACAGTGCCCCAAAAAGCGGGGCCAGAAATGTTATGATAGTCGGAATGGGTTAACTGGCATCCAGTTTGGCCATTCGCCAAAAATTAGGGCTTACCCTCCAAACTACAACTTGTACTTAGACTACAAAGTACAACATTTGCAGGCCCACCAATCACTCGATGGCCCACGCGGGAACGCAGACCAGCAGCGCCCTGCCACGCAATGTCGAGTACGGTAGTCGAGAATTGACGAAGGAGGCCGGCTAGCAGAGAAAATTGAGGAATTGTGATTCGATTACGACCGGAAACTAAAACCCCCCAAAAATTCCATTTTTTTTGTTTTTTTTTTGGGAGGAGCAAGCTAGCAGGGGCAATTTGCGGATGGCGAATCGATAAACTGGCAGACAGATTAGATAACGGCAAACTGGCAGAAACAATTTCGGAGCTCCCAAACCGATTACGACATGAAAACCGAAAAACCTAAAAATTCATTTTTTTGGGAGGGGTAAGCTAGCAGCGACAATTTGCGGAACATTCCAGGGGCAATTCGGGGGTGTTGCCGGCGGTTCTGCTGAGCAGCGGCCTCCTCCTCATCCTCATCCTCATCCTCATGGCCATCGCCTTTGCCGGCTTCTCCTTTACGCACACGTTCGCCTTTTCTGCCTTAATGGTCCTTTAAAATCGAAAAGGTTTTAAATTTAGTCAGAATCCATTGCCCCTCCCCATTTTGCCTTCAACGGTCCTTTAAGAGCCGGCAGCGGCAAATCCCCATAAAACTCGGCTAGCCTGCCTGTCAGTTGACGCCTTGCGGTCCTTTTAAAATGGGCCAACCGGCTTTTAAAGGGCGGTGGAAGGCAAAAGGGGGCGGGGCTATGGATTGTGGCTTGCTAGGACCTTTAAAAATGAAAAAATATTTTTTTAGAGCCGCGCAAGGAAAAGCATGGCAGCACCCGGTCGACACGCAGCAAAAAGGTCGGCTAGCAGAGATTCTTTGACCCAAACCAAACCTAAGCCTAAGCCTAAGCCAGAGCTAAGCCAAAGCTAAGCCAAAGCCAAAGCCTAAACCTAAGCCTAATCCCCGTCCATTTCAGAAGAAGGGCAAACGTGGCAAGCACAAGCGTGATCACTCTGACGCGGTAAGGCCACGCCCCTTTTCTGACCTCCCCGATTTCCATGGCGTAATCGATTAGACCCCGGCCCTCGATTTTCAGGATAACTCGTCGAAGAAGGGCTCCAAAGACTCGAAGGGCTCCAAGGGATCCGCCCACCCGCCCCCCAAGCAACTACCCATCGCCAAGGTCGGCCAAACTCGAGAATCAAGGTCAAGGGTTCGACCCCCGGCCGCGACAAGCTTTTTGCTTTTGCCGTTTCTAGCCAGATTTGAAAAGTTTTGCTGTGGTCAGGCTAACTGGCTGCCAGAAAAGCCAAGGCCAAAATTTGGGGGCATTTTGGCAGTTGGTTCTCGAGTTACAGTACCCCGCCGGTTCGGTCCCTGGCCGCGGCACCAACATTTTGCATTAACCTTTTTTTAGTCGGATTTTTTGTAAAGAGACTAACTGGCTGCCAGAAAAGCTATTGCAATGATTCCTGTAGAATTTTGGCAGTTATCAAACGAGTTACCGTACCCCACGGGTTCGACCCCCGGTCGCGGCACCAACTTTTTGATTTTTGCTTTTCCGATGCAGTTGTCGATGCTGAATTTCAGGCGCCGGCCAACCGTGCCGATCTGGACACGCTCGTCGACGTGCAGTCGATCAGATGAGAGAGAGAAAGTGGGCGTGGCCTCCTGCCTGGACTACAGACTACAAAAACTACCGTACACGACACTCGACTACAAACTATACTCGAAACGCCCTCATCTCTCTCTATCTATCTCTGTCTCTGTGTGTCTCTCTCTCCATTTCTCTCTCTCCATTTCTCTCGCTCTCTCGCCTCGATTCTGATTTATACCAGCAAAACAAGAAATTACACCTCTACCTTGTGATTACCGTAACCCTCGCCGTGGATAAAGCTACTTTTGCCAATTTTTTTGCATCACTACTTATACTGGCAAGCAGCAATGAAAAGGCAAAAAATTCCGAAGCGCTCCGATACACGGTACTCGAGTTACCGTACACCGCGGGTTCGACCCCCGGCCGCGGCGCCAAACTTTTTGCTTTTTGCTTTTTTCATGATTTTTTTCTTTTTTGCCCGACTGGGCTAAATTGGCTGCCAGAAAAGCGAATCATAAAATTTCCAAGTCGTCCGCATACGGATTTCGGGTTACAGTACCCCCGGGTTCGACCCCGGGGCGCGGCAGAACTTTTTGCTTTTTGCTTTTTCGCGTCAGGATTGTGGTTGGGTGATTGTGTCAGTTGGGTGGCGTGGGTGCAGCTTCTTCTTCAGCTTCTTCTTCTTCTTCTCCTGCCAATTATTTGCCAACCGCCCCTCGCAACTCAAATTTGCCCCTCTCAAGCCCTTCTTTGCCCCCCTTCTTCTCCTCTAATCCCCCTACGCCACACGCCTATTCACGTTTTTTTCCTCCTCGAGGGCCGTCATTTTTTTGCGCGGGGCTACACAGAATTCACTGTATTTTTTTTTGGCTACAACTTCCAATCATTTCGAAAAAAATAAGTTTTCGACGGTTTTTGTAGTTTGTAGTCTGTAGCTTCGGCTTTAAAAACCTTTGAAAACTATTGTAATCGCTAAACTGTCTCACAGTTCGCCTAAAACGGCAAGAAAGTCCGAAACTTCACGAGACTACAAAGTACGACCGCCCCAGGATTGACAATTTCGGAAATTTGTACTTTGTAGCCCAGCTTTTGCAATTTTGCGTGGCTAACGCATTTTATGCTCTTACTGGCAGGCAGGCTAGCCGATGCCATTTGGGAATTTTCTCCTAGAGGCCAGCTAGCAGAGATCTTTGGGGAATTCGAAGGTCCTGGGTACTTGGATCGAGATTTTTGGTTTGCAGCTGGGTTTTTCTGGAGGAGCACAAACAATTGAGGGGCGAACGGACGAGTGCCAAATAGAATGCGGAGAGTACGGTATTTACTCTGTCTGTCTCTCCCTCTTTCTTCCTCTCTCTCTTTCCTCTCTCCCTCTTTCGCTCGTTCTCTCTCTCTCTCTCTCTCTCTCTCTCTCTCTCTCTCTCTCTCTCTCACCATTTTTTGCTCTGTTTCTCTCGCTCTTTCTCTGCACCCTCTCGCTATCTAGCTTTGAGAAATTGTTTAAACTGTTCCCTGCCAGCCAGAAGACAATTTGCTCTTTTTCTCTGCGTCCTTCTGTCTCCCTCCACTTTCTCGCCCGCGTTTTTTGAGTAGTTTGCCGACACGGGGGCGTCCAAGGGCCGCACCCCGCAAAATTCCTCCCTTTTTTCTGCAAATAAACCCGGGGCCAGCTGAGGGCCCTTCGAAAACATTGATTCACGCAACTCCAAGGCGTTCAGGTTGTCCGGCGGAATCGATTTTCATGTCGTAATCCATTTTGGGGTACTGTATTTCGCTATGAGCTCGATTTCTACCGTACCCCAAAGATTTTTTAGGATTCTTACCATGTTTTTGGGTAAATTGGATACCAGCTAAAATATTCCCACAAAAATTTCGTTGAAATTCGCGCAAAAAGTTACCGTAACCCTACGTGACGCTCCACTTTCCAGGGGAAATGTCTACCGTACACCAGGGCGGAGCTGCCTATACACTCGAGTACTCGCCCGAGTATAAGCCCCGGGAGCGCGAAATCCACAACTCGGTGAGTGGCCTCTGCAAAAGCAAAAAGCAAAAACCCATGACCGCGCTCGGGATCGAACCCACCACCCCAATTTAACACGCTTGAAATGAGATTTTTGGTGCTTCTTTGGCGAAGCGCTGAACTGGCCGCCAGATAGGCCATTCCCAAAATTTTAAGCAAAAAGCAAAACGCAAAACGAGATTACCGCGCCCGGGATCGAACCCTCGACCCACCCCCACCCCAGAACGCCAGCATCGGCAAATTCCAGATTTTCGACACGATGTCTCGTCCGTTCTCGCGTACTTCCGATCGTGGAGAGGGCGGCAGCGATATGTGAGTGATTCGGGAGGAATTGTTGGATTTAAAGGGACCGACAAGGCATTACGCCATCCAATTCCAGAAATTTCAAGGCAGGCAGGCCAATGGCAGGCTGGCAGAGATGATTTGAGCAGAGGGCCGGAGAAATGGGCTTGAAAAGGGCGTTCCCCTGGGGGGCATCTTGCGGCATGACGGATGTTTCCTCTTTGCCGTCCCCATTTTTTATGGCTTCCAAAAAATCGCGGAAAAACTCTGGAGGATTAATCTGCCTCCATTCCATCCCGCCTTCCTTCCGCTTCTTCCAAAATTTTGCGAAATCCGCAAAGAAACCCCGCTCATAAATCCACCGCCCCCAAATTTGCCGTGATTTTTCGCCTTTTTCGAGGTTCTGCCATTTTTTAACAACTTGTTTCGACTGATTGGCCGCCATATAAGCTATTCTAAAATTTTGAGGCAAAGAGCAAAAGGTCTGGCGCGGCCGGGAGTCGAACCCTCCCCTTGAGATTTCTAGGCGAGACCGCTAACCACTTGGCCACGCGTTTCGGCCCGAATTTTTTTGCAGTTTTTCTGTGTCTCGCTGCCAGATCAGCCAATTATTTTCTCAAATTGCCTCTGCTGGCTTGCCCTGCTTTTTTCTAGACAAAAATAGGCAATTGCCTGAAATTGTCTAAACATCACCCCAATTTTTTTCAAATGGCCTCCGCTAGCTCGCCAAGCGGCTAAATGGTCGATCTGGCATCCAAAACACCGAACTACCACCAAAAAACCCCAATTTTTCCGTGTCCGCGCCGGAAATCGGCGGGAAATTGAGTTTTGGGCGCAGGCTGGGCGGGGCGGATATTGCGTAGTGGCCGGAGGGAAAGGGACAATTCGCCCTTTCTCACAATTTCCTGAGTGGCCAATCCTCAAATAAAAATGTTTTATGCTCTGTCTCTCTGTCTCTCTGTCTCTCTCTCTCTCCCGGTTAACATTGCTTAATCGCTTCCAAACTCAATTTTTAAACTGAATTCCGCCTTACTGGCTGCCAGATTGCGTATTCTCAAAGTTTGAAGCAAAAAGCAATACTCTGCCTCGCCCGAGAGTCGAACCCTGGCCCTGAGATTGGCAGTCAAAGTCGCTACCCACTTGGCCACGCTCTCGTCTCGATTTTTTTTTGTTTTTTTCCTCTGATCTCGTTTTTTCCTCTTTCCTCAAATTCTCTCTGCTAGCCTACCTTCCATTTCTTCCAGGCCATGCTCGAGCTGCTGCTCAGTTGGTGAGTTCACAGCTAGGCGTTGTGTCGTCATTTTCGTGTCGTGGTCGATTATTTTATACCCAGTTTATATTTTTAAAGACGGCAAACTACAAACTGGCGCGCAATTAGCAATAATACAGAAAAAAATCTATTTTTTACGGATTGTACGATTTTCAGAATTTCATGTCGTAATTAAATGTTGGGAAGGGGGTTACTGTAGTTTTAATAGCTGGAATACGTGATTACTTTCGTGTTCTTACTTAGGCTTAATCCGGTGCGCATTCTCTCTTGGCGTGACCCCTAATTCCATCCCGCGCCTATTTACGCACTTCCCCCGGCCGGCTGCAATCGGCCGGCCATAATTTCATTTTTGCGCGCGCATTTTTGCTCAAAAATGCATAGCAGAGATCATTGGGGAGGGGATCATTGATTAGGGCAGAAAACAGATTTTTTAAATGTGTAGTTTGTAGTTTTCGGCGTTTTTCAACATTCGATTACGCCATGAAATTCCAAGAATCGCTTACGGTAGCAAAATTGTATTTTTAAGCGTGGCAATTCTTATCTGGATGCCAGTTTCTAGTTTGGAGTAAAAATAGACTTTAAAAAATTGTAGTTTGTAGTTTTCAGCCAATTTTTCGACATTCGATTAGGCCATTAAATTGATTTTCGATTTTCGCTTAAAAATACCTAGAAAACCGTAGTTTTTCGCCCAGTACAACCTTTGAAAGTGACACCAAACTCCTCGCCTCTGCGTGGGCCCCAAAACCTTGAAAAATTCCCCAAAAATTCCGCTCGGCTACCCCCGGGGACAGTGGGTGTACGTAAAGAGGAAAAAATGGAACACAAATCGAAGCCTTTTTTCTTTTTTGCGGCGTGAAAGGGGGGAAGGAGCGGAAGTATCTATAGCCCTCCATACTCCCATTGTTCCGCCCCTGCCCCCGGAGCGTCAATAGGTGTAGTTCGGCCTCTCCCCTGCCCGGGGTACTGAATCCCAAATGACCGCTGCTAGCCTACCTAGCCTTTCACTTTCCGTTCCATAATAATCACCGCTAGTCAGTTGACATTTTAAAGGACCAGCGAAGTCAAAATACACTTTCCTCACGGACCTCTGCTAGGGTGTCTGAATTCAACTGTTGCCCCAAAAAATCTCTGCTAGCCTGCGTAAAACTCAAATTGCAGCTCTCAAATTCTCTCTGCTAGTCAGTTGACATTTTAAAGGACCAATGAAGTCAAAATCTACTTCCCAAGTGGTCTCTGCTAGCCACCGATTTCCAGGATTGAGCATTTCCTCTGATCCCACCTATCTCTCGCCCCTGGCGAGCTAGCAGAGATTCTTTGTGGAATTCCCATAGCCTGGCTGCCAGTTTGAATTCCCCAGTTTTCTCTGCTAGCCTACCAGCCAATTTTTGTTATTTATTATGGACTTCTCCTTTTTCGTGTGAAAATGCCCTGTGGCATCTAGCGTAAACACTTATTATTTCCGTCCCGTTCCGCTTCTCCTTCTCCGCTCTCTATATATAACAATGCCCTGTTTTCCGCCAAATTCCCATAGACGCGGCCCCGTTTTCTAGCGTATTCCCGCGTATTTTTTAAAGGCGCCGGAAAGGAAGGGCATCATTAGGCGCTACCGTACTCTGGAATTTCCCCTCGTTTTGTATTTTTTTTTTGATAAATAAGCAAACTGCAGACCATAACACATTTTCCGGCAAAAAATTTTTAATTCTGAGCAAAAAGCAAAAAGTTTTGACGCTGGAAGGGATTGAACCCGCGGGGTACGGTAACTCGAGAATTGAGGCTCGTATAATCTCGGATTTGTGTCAAGCTGGTTTTATGGCATCCGGTTTAAAGGGCGACGAAAAAAACATCGAAAAATCTGCATAAAGCAAAAAGCAAAAAGTTTTGACCGCGGACGTGATCGAACCCGCGGATCAAAATATCGACTTTTTACGGTTTCGAAAATTTAGTTTTTTGGGGCTTTTCATGGCCGATTTCGGGGCCGTTCCGGTCGTCTGGCCGCCCGGAATAGCGGCCAAAAATGGGGGAGAAAAAGGGGAGAAATCGGATTTCCCCGGTGCTGTTTGACCTGGGCCTCGACAATTCGATTTCCCGCCCCGAATTTTACTATACACAACGCCCCGCAAAAAAGGGGCGTGGTCGAGTGTTTTCCCCAATTTTCGTTCCGCTGGAAAAACGTCATTTTTGGTTTTTCAGTGGGGAGCGACAGCTCGGATTTTGTGGATTTTGGCCTTCCATGGCCCTTTAAAATGCGTACAATTACTGTAGCTTATAACTTTTGCTTTTCTGGCATCCGGCTAATCTGTAGCGATTATAAAAATTTAATTTTAACCAATTACGCCATCTAAATCCAGATTTCCCGTAAAACCGATTACGACATGAAAACCCAAATTCGGTGAAACCGTAATTTTTACAAAAATTTTTCTCGAAATTGGTTTTTCTGGCATCCAATTAAGCTGCTATGGCTATAAAAATTATATTTTAACCAATTACGCCATCTAAATCCCATTTTTCACAAACCCGATTACGGCATCAAATTTTTCCGCTTGTTTCCAGGTCCATTTTCGCTGCCATTCCCCCTCCGTTTCATGTCCATTTTTGGGGCCTGCCACATGGCCGTAAATTGGAGGGTTGCGTAGCCGGAAGATCCGCGAAAAACCCGGAAATATCGGGGTGCACTCCACGAAATTGGCCCCCAACCCGGGCGAGGCCAAAGGTTTCCCCAGTTTTTTTTTTGCGGTTTTGTGTTTTATGCTTGGCAGATGAGAAATTCGGGTGGATTCGAAGCTCTAAGGATCTCTGCTAGCTTCCCTGGCCAATTTGGGTCGTAAAACGTCGATTTTCGTGTCGTGATCGATTTCGATGGGACTTCTGTTTAGCTAATTTTGGCCCTTTTTTTCGCAAAAATTTTTTGCCTGCGGGCTGTTTATTTGACTTCTAGAAAACCTTTTTTTCTAAAATTTTTTGCCTGCGGCGCTCGTTTTTATTAGAGCACGATTTTTGCCAAACAAATTTCCGCTTGCGCGCGCCGTTTCCGATGTGTTTTCACACGAATTTAAGCGTTAGAAACGCGGTTATTTAAATGTTTTTCGCCTGCGGCGCTGTTACTGTCGCTATTTTCGCTATTTTGAAAGTGGCGACCGGGGGGCGGGGGAGGTCGCCAAAAATTTTTTGGGTGGGTGCCCCCCCCCGAAATCTCGGCTCCCGTACGGGCCTGGGTGCAATTGATCTCTGCTAACTTGCGATTAGCTAAACTGGGCTCCAGAAAACTCATTTCCAATTCCTAAATGATCCCTGCTAGACTACCCTTTTGGGTAGACTCGAGTTTGGGGTGTTTTTGCTTAATGTTTTTGCTCTTTCTACGTTTCTCTCTCTCTCTCTCTCTCTCTCCTCTCTCTCCCTCTCTCGCTTCAAATTGGTCTCGCTGTGCCCAGAGGGCATCAAATATCTCAATGTCAAGTGCCGACGTCGAAGCCCTTGACACCAATTTTTGACCTTCGAATTCGGCCGAACGTCTAGTTTTCCCACAGCTAGCAGTGAGCCTTTAGGAAATCCATTTTGACCTTAATGGCCCTTTAAAGCTGTTACCTGGCTAGCAGAGTTCATTTTGGAAGAGACAGTTTAGCTCTGGGCAGGCTAGCAGCGATTCTTTGAGCCGAAAATGGAATTTCCGGAGATCAGGTGCCCTAGCAGAAGGCCTTTAGGAAATCCATTTTGACTTCAATGGCCCTTTAAAGTTGTTAACTGGCCAGCAGAGACCGTTGGGGAAAACAAATTTTAGCGCTGGGCAGGCTAGCAAACCTCATTTGGGGCCCTATTTTCACCAAATTCAGCGGGCCAAATATTTACCCAAACCCGGCCCAAAAAATTGCAATTTGCATCCCGAATTACCGGCTAGCCGAGGCAATTTGCCCGAAAATAATTAGCACGCCATTTTTGGGGCGATTTTTTGATTAGGGAGGGGGTGGCGAGCAAATATTTTGATGGATTGGGGCCGGGTGGGACCTAAAAGCAAGCCTCGGGCTATTTTGGCGCGAGGCAAGCTAGCAGAGACCCCTTCGGAATTGGGAATGGCTTAACTGGCTTCCCTGGCTGCCCGTTAAGCCATTTCTGACTCGTTTCCGGTTTTTTCGGTTTCCTGAAAGGTCTCCGCTAGGTTGCGACCTAAAATCAGGTTCCCGGGCGTTTTTCGCTTTTCCCCAAAGTTCTCTGCTAGCCTGCCCTCTTCTTGGCTTCGGAATGGTTTAACTGACTTCCCTGGCCGCCAGTTAAGCCGTTTCCAGTTCGTTTCTGTTTTTTTTCCGGTGTCCTAAATGAACTTTGCGAGCTTGCCCCAAAATCAGATACCCCCAATTTTCCTCGATTTCCTCTGCTAGCCTGCCCCTCCATTTTGTGCTCTGCTACCTTAGCATTGCACCCACCTCCCATCACCCCATTTCTGGCATCAAATTAAATATTAATAACACAATTAAAAATTCAATTTTTCAATTTTTTCCAACTTTTTCAAACTCTCGGAAAATCCCGAAAAAGTTAGAGAGCACGAATTAGAGAGAGAAGCAGTGAAAAATCGCTAAAACATTTCTTGGAGTACGCGCGTGAATTATTGACGGTCACGCGACAGGGGGAGGAGCGAGAGCGACGGATTTTACATCCGGAATCCGCCCTCCGAAACTTTTGCAATGGTTGTACTTTGTAGTCTAGCGTCGGATTTAGCTAAAATTGCAGCTGTAGCTTAGCTGTCTAACAGTAAAGCAATTGGTACTTTTAGTTTTGCTCTGGACCTCGTAGTTTGTAGCTTGGAGTAATAAACTTCGACTTGCCCTGCGGGCACCTTTGAAAGGGTTGTACTTTGTAGTCTAGCGTCCGATTAAGCCAAAATTTTAACTGTACTTTAGCTGCCTCCCAGATAAGCTAATGCAGGTTGTAGTTTGTAGCCTGAAGCGGAAAATCTGCGATTTTGTGCCGCTAATCTCATCGGCTAATTTGTGAGTCAGAAGACTCCATTACACTCCTCTAGACACCAACGAGACACGTAGACGGGACTAGCGCATAAATTGGAATAATTGGAGGCTAAAGAGGCTAAATAGACGCGCGTTTCCGGGTGGCTCCTATCCACGTAGGCGCCACAGGCTAATTGCCCATTGAAAATCGGAGATTTTTGCCTTTGCCGCAGGTTCAATTTTTTTCTCAGGCAAAAATGGGGATATCCGTGGGCGGGATTGAACCCTTGCGTAGCAGATTGGCGATTTTTTGACTCTAGGCTTCAATATGACCCTTAGATGAGCTCGTGAGGCGTTTATAGGTGTCGCACGTACTGGCTCGGAATCCGGGCCAACTAGCAGAGATTTTTGCGTTTGTTTCGCACCAATCTGCTAACTGTCTGGCAGCTTAGCGAACCCCCAAGCTTTGGGGCCTACCGTAACCCAATTCGACGTCAATAGGTGTCCAACGTACTAAATCGTATTCTGGGCGAGCTAGCGGGGATTTTTGGGGAATTTTTCCCCCAAACTGTTCTCTGCCCTCCAGCTTAACAAAATCCACTCCTGATTTAGCCGTGTCTATTGGAGTGTAGCGTAGCGGGTGACCTCTCTCTTTGTCTATCATTCCGGAAACACAGCGTAGCCACGCGGAATTTCACGATTGAGTAGAGCCGCCCAAAAAGCTCGCTTCTCCCGCTACCCGCCCACCAGGGCGCGTCCAGAGCTGCCCTCGGGAACTTTTGCCTTTCCTCGGGTGCATCCAGAGTTCAAGGGCGGAATTTTTGGGTTTTGCCGATTTTTGGCTTCAGCGGCCCTTTAAAACCGCAAAATCTTATTTTTAAAAATTTAAATAGGTGAACTGCCATTCATTTAGCACATTAAAAACTTCAAATCCAAATTTTGGCCTCTAAATACAAATTACAACACGTCCGGAGTTCAGGGGCGGAATTTTTGGGGTTTTTGTCGATTTTTGCCTTCAGTGGTCCTTGAAAACCCAAAAATTCGGATTTTGTAGCCTGTCCGCAAAACCACAAACTACAACCTCTACATTTTCAGCATGGGCCTATTCTCGGGGAAGAAGATCCGCTGGAACCACTTTGGGAAGAAGTACAACCTCCGTCTCTCCGAATACGAGTGGGATTGCTCGGATATTACGATGTGAGTTGTAGTTTGTAGTCTAAATACTTGAATTTGTTTGTAGTTTGAAGGTCAATTGGCTGGTTGGTCGAATTTGTAGCCTGCCTTTAGCTTGTAGTCCGGTTTTGTAGTTTATAGCCTACAAAATCTCAATATTTCCAGGCGCTCCTGAAGAAAATCCACGAGCAACGCCACGACTTCGAAGGGACCCTGGCCTATATTGATGGATACGGTAGACAGGTAGGGCTATGGACTACAAACTACAACTACCCGCGATTCTTTGGGAATTTTTCGAACTTTGGGAATATGATTGGCTTTTCTGCCAGACAGCTCCCCCTTTTATTTAGCTAAAATCGAAATTTCTGGCTTTTAAAGGGGCAGGCAAGGCAAAATCCAGAAGGGCAATCTAGCAGCGATTCTTTGAGAATTTTTTGTAGTTTTCCGGAACTTTCCGGATTTTTTTGCAGAATTGGCTTTTCTGTCAGGCAGTTTATAGATAACTCAAATTATAAAGACCATTCTCTGCTTTTTAGGCGATAATCCGCGACGACAAATCTCTCCGCGACGCCCTCACCGAGAGCAAGGGAAAACTGAAGGTTGGCAGTTCTAAAATTTTTTCGATTTTTGATTTTGCTTGAAATCTCTCAAATTCATTTAGCTGCACACCACCCTCCCCGAAAACGCCGTCATCTCGGCTGCTGATATTGCCGGAAGGCCGGCCAGGTCGCAGAGCGTCCCGCCGTCTTCGGTAAGTTCAGGAGTTTCCACGACCCGTTTTGGCTGCAGGATCGCCACGGCTACAACACATACCCATCGAGCCACCGTAGCCAGGGAGCCGGAGGGGGCAGATCGCCCTCCTCCCTTGATTATCACCGGGAGCACCAACTCGCCCACCGGGAGTCGCCGCCTTCGAGAAACAGGTACTGTACCTCGGGATTACTGTACTTTAAGCAAATTTCTGTATTTTCCGCTTAGCTGCCAGGCAGTTAAGAGATTCCAAAAAAAATTGGGTATAGAAAATTGAAAATGAGAAATATCCGTCGATTACAGTAACCCAGTACGAAAATTCCGTTTATTCCGCTACGCTACTCCTTCCAGGTCGACGTCTCCGCAAGAAGGCATCGTCCAGATCCCTCCATCCACGATTCCGCCCCTCGAAAAGGGTGGTCCGCTGCAGCCGTGGCCAGTTGATGTGAGTACTGTAGCGTACTGAGCCAGGAGTGTACTGTAGCGTTCAGAGGCTTCCCGGTCCCATTAAAAATCTATATTTTCATTTTTTATTGTCTAAATTTTTAACCTGTGCAGCAGGCCACCATTATACTTTGAATTTTCCCAAACCAACGAGAAACAAAAAAGTTCTGCGAATTTGAAAAGTTAAGAATTCAACGTCGTAATCGAATGTCTATTACTGTATTTAGGCGCCGCCCCCTCCCGGCTACTACAAGGTGACCACCTATCCGACCATGTACAGCCAGAATCTGCTATACGGTAGGTTGGGAAGGGCAAGCGAGTAGCGATCTTTGAGAAATGGGGGCTCGGGTTCGATCCCTGCCGGGGTCGACCTTTTGCTTTTTGAATTTAAAATTTTTCTGGCTGAATCGGCTTAACTGGATGCCAGTTGGCCGATCTGACATATTGGCGCAGTCGGTTAGGACCTAGATTTTCACCCGCAAGGCCCGGGTTCGACTCCCGGCCGCGGCATTTTTTTGCTTTTTGAAAAATCGCTTGTAAATTCGGAGTTTTTCAGGAATGCCGCCTCACAACGGAATGCTGTGGCGTTTCCTGGCTTCTCCATTCCCATTCGGGCACGGAAAGACGTGGATGGGACCGAATAAGTACCACAGCTTCGGCAACTACCACGGCTTCTACCCGGGATATGGAGGCGGAAGGTGAGGGATTTTGGGGGGTTTGAGGGTTGTATTCTGTAGTTTGGATGTCAGTTTGTCTATTTATCAATAAGAAGGGTTGTGGCTTGTAGTTTGTAGCCCAGTTCGTCAAAAACAGCTGTTTGGACGATTTTTTACATCTGCGTAGTTTGTAGCCTTCGGATGGCCGAGTTAGAGTTTGCAGCCTGTATTCCGTCTGCCAGCTTACCTATTAATCTCAAAATCAGGGGTTGTAGTTTGTAGTTTGTAGCCTTAATCTTCGAAAACCAGCTGAAAATGCCGCTCTTTCGGCCGGATTGTAGTCTGTAGCCTTGGCATCAAGGATTTGGAGTTTGTAGTCTAGAGCTTGGATGTCAGTTTGTCTACTTGCAGGATCTGTAGCCTCTCGCCCCTCAATTTTTTGAGAAAATCACTAAAAATCGTCATTTCAGGTACATGCACAGCAGCTCGTGGGGGCCCATTTTCTAAGCAAGTATCGATTTTTCGAGTTATCGATCGATTTTATCGATTTTTTGGCATCAATATCGACAAAATAACCTCGCCCTCCTCATCGAAAAATCAATATCCCATCGTTTTTGGCTCAATTCGTGAGAAAATTTGACGAATTTTTGCAGAAAATTTCCGAATTTTCCACTTTACGCTCGGTGTGCACTACTGTAGATTACGATATGTATTTTTTTCCGCTAAACTGTCTCGCGCTCTCGCGATTTGTACAGGAGTAAATGAAAAAATTTCGATTTTAAAGGCAGTGTGTCAGCTTTGAAATAACCAGTGATATTAATAGCGTAATCGAATGAAATATCGATTTTTACAAGATTTATTCGGTCCACAGTAGCGTGGCAATCGACGCGGGACCCAGCTGGATGTTGGCGAAACGATTGGAAAGGCTGGCGTCCTGAAAAATGGCGTTTTAAAGGGCCATTGAAGGCAAAAACGGCTTCTCAGGATTACGTTGCGTAATCGGAGCCTAAAGTTAAACCTAAATAGTCTGAGCACTAAACTGGGTGACACTTTTCGATAACAAAGCGACAAAAAATGGAAAAACTAGATTTTAAAGGACCACGGAAGCCAAAACTGCAAACCTGCAAACTGGCGGAGACCGTTTGGGAAGTGGATCTATTCAGGAGCACGACGACGCGCTGCTTTCCATCTGGGGACACGAAGGCCGTGCCTGAAAAATGGCAAAAATTACAAAAAGAAATTTTAAGGGGCCATTGAAGGCAAAAAACCCGCTAAACGCTATTCAATTACGACATGTAATGCTAATTCGCGTTTCAGGTGTATTTTTTAAATTTTGAAGGTGCCAAACGCTTTTCTGACATGCAATTAACATTTTCCAATTAAAAAAAGACAAAAACGGAACCCACCCTCAAGGCCGGCGGGTACGGTAATGGCTACGCGACGATACCCGGGACGGATGAATTTGGAGAAATGGCCGAGACCGTAGAACATTGGATTCTTGACGTATTCTTGTTGGGATGGGAATGCCGTCATTGGGGCATCCACGTAGTTTCCCACCCAATTCGGTCCACCCTAAAAAATCGATAAAATCGATCGATAAATCATTGGATTACGACATGAAAATCGCAACTATCTAAAAACGCGCTAAAAATTCTAGTTTTTGGGGCAATGGCGTAACTGGCATCCACACTAAAAGTTCAGCATGTCATTTGGTCTATTGGTAAGCGTTTTGGCCGCAAAGTTAACGACCCGGGTTCGATTCCCGCCCGGCGCTAACTTTTTGCTTTTTGGATTTTCGGTTTGTTTTTCGATTTATGTCACTAATATGGCTGCCAGACTACAAGCTCCAAACGGTATTTGGTGTATTGGTAAATGTTTTGCCCTCCAAATTAACGACTCGGGTTCGATCCCACCCGAAGCTTTAACTTTTTGCTTTTTGAATTTACTACTTATTTTTCGTTCTAGATCGCTTAACTGTCAGACAGACTACAAAATAAAAATTCTGGTTGGCCCTCTACCTGAATATCGAGGATCAAATTCCAGTCGTTCCATCCGGTGCTCCAGTGGTTCAGATCCTCGATGATGTTGTGCGCGTATTGATCCACTCCCCACCACGCGCCCATCACCACGTCTCCATTTGCCGCCTTCCACCAGGAGCACGCCTAAATCGAAATCTTTATCGAAAAAACGATGATTTTGCCTCAAAAATCGATATTTTGATTTTAAAGGGAGCGTGAAATGGACTACCGTAGTCCAGAGATGTTTTTTTGTATTTTCGCAATTGCGATAGTTAAATTGTACGGCAGCTAATACATTCCATTACCCAAAAATGTCCAATATTCAATTTTCAAGGTCCACTGAAGCCAAAATCCCCGAAAAGTCCGATCTGCCCGCCCACCTCGGTGTAGAGGATGAATTTATCGGGATACCGATTGTGCAAATCGTCCAACACGCCCGGCCCCGTGTTATTATCGTCATACCAGTGCATCGCGATACCATCCACGTATTTTGTGGCCTCCGAGTCGGCAAAGATCTGAAAAATGGGGGCAGGCTAGCGGGGGCATTGAGGAATCGAGAATGAGGCTAGCAAAGAACGCTTTTGACGTGAAATCGGCTCTTTGGCTGCCAGCTGGGATTTCTAGCAACTTAGCGCAGTCGGTAAGGGTCTAGATCATCAGGCAGGGGGTCCGAGTTCGACCCCAGGCCGCGCCAAACCTTTTGCTTTTGCTGGGAACGATGATGTGACCTGGGGAATCTCTTTCCTGGCATCCAGAAAACCCAAAAATTCCATTTCCGGCCTACCGTATCCGCAAAAGCGGGATGGACGTAGCGCTGTCATCTCCGATCATGATTTTGATATCTTTCGTCACATCCGATCCCTTTAGTTGCGGGCCGAGGGAGTAGCGGATGAAGTCACTAGAAATTACAGACTACAAGGTGCAAATTGACGTGAGGACTCTCTAAATAAGAGGCTCAAGCTAGTCTACAAACTACAAAAAGCCGGGAAAGCCTAGCGGAACCTGACTTTGGCTAGAAAAACGCCTCCAAACTACAAAATCGAGCTCGTTTTACGCTACAAACTTCAAACTGGCATGCAAGCTGTCTAACAGTGAATAGATTCAAGGAAAAATCTAGACCACAAACTACAAATCCCCCCACCGTTCGTAGCTTCCGTTGAAGAACAGCGCCTGCCATCCATAACTTGGATCTGCCGCCTCGGTCGGCTCATTCTCAGGCGTCATCCCCCAAAACGACAGCCCCTGCTTCTGGTACTCCTCGAAAAATCTGAAAAATTTAACAATTTTTAAACGTTTTTTACTTCGCAAGGCCCGGGTTCGACCCCGGCCCGCCACCGGCTTTTGGCTTTTTGATTTCTAAACGGGCTTTTGGTGTCGGCGGCTTAACTGGCTACCAGTCTAACTCATCTCAAAATTTTGGGGCGCTTGGTCAAGTGGTTAGCGAGTTAGGCTTTCATTTTCAAGGGTCGGGTTCGATCCCCGCCGAGGTAAACTTTTTGCTTTTTGAATTTGGAGCTAAAGTTTTTGCGGGCATCGCCAAACCAGCATTCAGACTACAAACTACAACAATTTCCCGAAGAAACTTTGCTAGCCTGCCCGGAAAAACGGACCGTCTGTAGTACTTGGCGAAGGCCATGTAGTACGGGCCATTAGTCGCTCCGAGAAGGTAGCCACCACCCTGAAAATTACCTATTTCATGTCGTAATCGTTTATCTGACTTGCCTTCATCCTGCCGGTGTTCTTCATCCACCCCGGAGAGCTCCAGGCCGTCGCGAACAGCTTCAACTGGTCCCCAGTGGCCTCGACGAGCGATTTGGCCTTTTGGAGGAGCGGAATCTGAAGCGGATATCGATCTATGGGTATTCTGGATGCCAGATTCGGCTTCTATAGGCTTATATCGATACCCTGAGCAAAAAGCAAAAAGTTTGTCGCTGCCAGGGATCGAACTTGGGTGGTTAGATTGGCAATCTAAGCCTCTACCTGCTGCGCTATGGGTTTCAGAGAGTTAACTGACGTCTAGCTAGCCGTTTTCAATAAAAAAATTCAAAATTATCATTATTCTCAAAAAGCAAAAAGTAGTAGCGGCCAGGGATCGAACCCGGGTAGCTGGATTGACAAAAACAACTCGCTAGAGCGTTGCAAATTTTCCAATTCGCTACTATAGCAGACAGTTTATCCAATTACACCCTGAAAATCATCCTCCAGCCCCCGTACCTTCATCAAATTGTCGTCATCGGTGAGGGCGAAGGTGGCCATGTCGAAGTCGTTGGTCGTGTCGCAATACGAATACGCACGCGTCGAAAAATCGCAAGAGCCGACCGGGACGCGCGTCATCGTGTACTGTATTCCTTAAAAATAGCTTTTTAGCTAATTTTATCGATTTACACGCAAAAAGCAAAAAACTTTGACCTCGCGGGGGATCGAACCCTCGACCCTCGCCTGGGCCGGAAAATCGCTAATTTTCCGGGAATTCTCCGCAGATTTGACTTAACTGGCTTCATGAACAGTTTTTCAATGGTATTTTCAACAATTTGAGCACGAAGCAAAAATCAAAAAGCTTTGACCTCGCCGGGGATCGAACCCTCGGGTCATTTTGCCTTGCGAAACCCTTTAATGGATGCTGTGGATGTCAGTTTAAGCAAAAATCATACCATTAGCCCCATAGTAGTCCTGGAGAATTTGTTGTTGCAGATCCGGGGATAGAGCTTGAATATTTATGCCAGAAGCGTCCGTCATCGCGCCGCCGAAACCGATTATGCTCTGAAAATCGGGCGCTAGAACGAATTTTATGTCGTAATTGGTCACACTGCCTGACAGGCTAGAGATTGGCTTGAAAAAAAAATTTGAAATTTAGTGTATTTGGCGTACTAAAAATAACATTGCGTAATCGGATCTCTCAAATACGCATTTTTAGACCCGGGCAAGCTAGCAGAGACAATTTAGAACCGGATTTTACCTGGTATTTAATTCTCGGGTCGACAGTTACGGTATTGCTCGAATTTGGGAGGGAGATGAACCTCGAGTCGATTCTGTCCAGACGACTTCCGGCCGCCGAGGTCAGGTACATCGCAAAACTTCCAGTCTAAAAAAAAACAATTTTCCTCAAAAATCCCTGTTGGCTTGCCTGCAACTGCCCGACCGGGTCGACGTCGTCGCAGCCGGCGGCGTTGCACACGCAGCCGATCGCGGGAAGTCCCCCGGCATCAGGGTAGATGCGCTGCACGCACGGTTTTTTGGCTTCTAAAGGCTTTTCCTCAAGCATCTCTGCCAGTTTGCCCCAAATTTTACGTGATTCTTTTAAACTGACTTCTATTTAGTCGAAAAACATAGAAAACTGTTTGAAAAATTTACAAAATTCAAAAAAATTGAAATTTTTGATCGAAAAACAAGAATTTTTAGCTTCTAACGGCTTTTCCTCAAAAACCACTGCTAGTTTGCCCGAAATTTTAACGAATTTTGTAAACTGACCTCCATTTAATACGAATACACCAAAAACGGCAATCAAAAGCCGCGTAGAAAGCCACATGGCCCGAGACAGTGAGGGTTGATTTTTGCTGTCAAGCCCCTTATCTGGCTTCTCATTTCGAGACGCGGCTTTATATACCCGTCCCAGAGCCGTTCTTTGCTCGTCAGTTGACCAGTGGAGCACGGTGAAAAGTGCAAAGAATCTTGGCTAGCTTGCCTTAGAAGCTTAGAAAGGTAGCTGGCCCGGAAGTCGTTTCCATCCAAACTCAATTCATCAAAAACATCGAACATCTTAGAAATTCCGAGTGGATTTTATAGGTTGCATGTCAGAAAGCGGAAATTTCAATCAGAAACTGCTCGATTCCTCAAAAATCGCTGCCAGATCGCCCTTCTTGCTCCATTTTCTTGCTAGGAAATCTTTGCCGAGTCCCGAAGAGCCAAAAAAAGCCTAAAACTTGCTGGTCGTAAATTTTCTAGGTAATCCGGCATGCAGATTACAGTTTTAAATAGCTTTTGCTTCCCTTTGTACTTTATTTATGTCTATTTTACAATTTTTATGTATTTTCAACAAGCTTTTACGCGCTCAAAACCTGGGGATTCGTTGAGAGCACTCTATCCAGGTGTCGATAGGCGTGCCTTGTAGCCGTGTGGCACCATTCGAAAATTGCCCTGACCTTCCTTTTTCGTCCAAAATTACTATTTTAGTAGTAAGTTCTAGTTGTTTTTCAATTTATATGATAGAGAAGTAGATATAGAATCTTTTTCTCTACCGAATAACGTTTGCAAAATCTTAATTTCGTTAGAAAAATGGTGACTTTGAAGCCAACCTTTTCCAAAACTTAAAAAAGTTCGGTTTTTCTTTGGTTTCTAACTTTTCTAGGACGAAATTTTGTGCTTCTTCTTGTGGTTTATAGTTTTTAGAGCGTAAAATTTGTTTAGTACATTTTTTTGAGCTTTAAAAGGTAAGGTTTTTATGATTGTTGCCAATTTTTTAGTTTGGAGACCAAATTTACATAGATTTTTTGTTTTAAGGTGTTCTTTTTTTGCTAACCTTTGCTTTCTCGTTTTCTTTACTGTGTTTATAGGGGTTTCACGTTTTATTTCCCCATTTTCAGGTACTTGCCCCCGAAATGAGCAAGCCGCAAGCGCCGCCCGCCCACCACCGGCGCCCCGGCCAGCACCCCAATCGCACGCCCGAGCAGTACGTTTTTGGCTTTATTTTCTTGTTTTAGGCTTTGATTTCGCTGTAGATGTCTGGAAAATTTCCGCAATGAAACCTGCTAGCTTGCCCTGGCTTTGAAATGTCGAAATTCGAAAGGAAAATTCAGTTTTTCGACATTTTTTAGACAATTTCAGAAATTTTTGATTTTTGAGGTGTTTAAGTTGCCAAAATGGCTCTAAAATGGCTCTAAAATGGCTAGCGGAAACCTAGAATTTCCGCAAGGATCCCTGATAGCCTCCCCTGGTTTTCAAATAACGAAATTCGCTAGGAAATTTGGTTTTAGAAAGGATTTTTCGCCATTTTTCGAACTTGTTTTTGGTTTTAGACCTTGAAAATTGGCTATATTATACTGAAAAACGCGCCTTTTCCTCAAGAATCCCTGCTAGCTTGCCCTCACCCTCTAATCCCCCTTTTTCAGCAAGCTCGACTTCATCAAGCCGAAGTACAACAACACGCTGCCCGACATCCCCTTCAAGGGCAAATTCCTGCCATGCCCCTTTCTACAGCTTAACAGGTATTTTTAGAGTCGTTTATTATTTTTATTAGTAGTAGTATTTCGTTTTTTAGCTTGCATTTTGTTTATTTTAAACTATTTTCAAAGTATTTTGAGTCTATTTTGGGTATTTATAATATTATTTTGATTATTCTGGGCTATTTCGACTATTTTTGTTATTTTGACAATGGTGAGCTTATTTTAAAGTTGTTTGGGCTATTTCGGGGTATAATAGTTTATTTTGATTATTTTAGCATATTTTAAACTATTTCTAATATGATTTTGATTATTTTGGGCGGTTTTGACGTATTTTGGTGGTTTTTAATCGTATTTTGAGTATTTTTGGAATTATTACAGCCTTTTTAAGTTCTTTAAAGATATTCTTAAACTATTTTGAATTGATATTGTGGGATATATTAAATATATTATAGTTTATGTATACATTATTATAGTCTATTTTATGGCGTAACCCATTTCTGTAGATTCGTGGAGTACAAGCCGACGGAACTGGAGAAGAAGCACGTGCAAGAGGTGCAATGCGAGGCGGATGTCGGCGTCAAGATTGATCTCATCGACCCACTCACCTATGCCCTACCAAAGAGGCACATCGAGGTATGCTTTAAATTTGTTAAAATCGAAAAGAAATTTTACAAAAATCGAGAAATTGCAATTTTTTTCAAAAATTCAAAAATTGTATTTTTGGAGTGAAAATCTGGGTTTTTCAATTTTTAGCCATTTAAAATATAATTTTTGTTTATCAATTTCTTTTTAAGTTTAGTTTTAAATGTTATTTTTTTTACTTTTAGGTGATTTAAATTGATTAAATTTCAATTTTTCCATTCCAGCTTCACCCAAAAGACGAGGCGCTCGTCTCGGAGGAGCCAACCGGCACGCAGAATCTCAAGAGATCCGCCCAACACTCCAAATGGGTCCCCTGGATGAGGAAGACCGAATATATCGGATCCGAATTCAACAGGTACACCCCTTCATTTCGAGTTCGCCCACGTAATCGGTTTTGCTTCCAGATTTTTCGTGAATTTCCTGGCGTAATCGATTGAACCTCTCGATTTTGACGTTTTTGCCGAATTTCCTAACGTAATCGATGAAACCAATTGTTTTTCGTCGAATTTCATGGCGTAATCGATTAATCCCGCTGAATTTGCTGGCGTTATCGTTTAAAATCGCCGGTTTTTCTTGTCGTAATCGTTTCCGGGATGCTGAGCAAACTAGCAAAGATCTTTTGATCGAGATTTTTTGCGATTTTGATAGCGTAATCGGTTATATTCCAGGAGTTTTTGCGATTTTCCTCGCGTAACCAGTTCCCTCTTTGCAGATTCGGCGTCTCAGCAGATCGGCAAGAAACGAAAGTCGGCTACAAACGCCAGAAAGATAAGAAAGACGAAGAGGAGACACCGTTCAGGGATCGACAATCCGAGATTGACAACATCTCCAAGACGTTCATCGATGTAAGCCTATTTTCAAGTTTTAAATTATCGTTTCTTTTAGGTGTCCAAGCCGGCGACGAAGCACTACAACAAGAAGGACGTCTATGCCGTCGAGGAGTTCCCGCTGCTGCCCGATTTTGAGGTTTGTTGTCTGGAGTTTGGAGCCTCTAGTCGATTACGCCATGAAATTAGCGATTCTAATTTTTCATTTTTTTTCCAGCTCTGGAAATACTCGTTCGCCCTGGTCCAATATGACGGAGATCCGTCGCCGCTGAACGCCCCCGCCGGCCTGAAGAAGGAGATGCTCGCCCAGGCTCAGATCAGGTATTTTTTTTGTTTGTTGTATTTTCGAATTTTGGCAACTTTAGGCCTGTATTTTTGATTTTGTATTGTTTTTACGCGAAATCCTGCCTCTAGCGCTATTTTGAACAAAAAGCAAAAAGTTTGTAGGTCCCGGGGGTCGAACCCGGGTCGCCAGATTGGTAGCCGAAGTCGCTAGCCACTTGGCCATGATTTTTTTTGCGATTTTATACCCTTTTGAGCTATTTTAGAGCGTTTTTTTCGCAGAAATCATATTTTTCATCGGATTGCGCGTTTTCCAGTGATTTTGAGCTATTTTTACCTCTATTTTGCAGGGGTATGCAAGACGACTCGGGCGAGCAGTTCGTCACCCACTTTTGCCCGACCGTCGAGACGCTCGAGAAGCGGATGGCCGACAAGGCCGCCGGGGTGCCCTATAAGCCCGAAGAGAAGTGGGTTTATCCGATTACGCCATCTAATCCTCCCCGTTTCCAGATACGAGTACTTCCAAAATCGTGAGTACACGTGGAACGTGCGCAACAAGGGCAGCCGCGGATATATTCAGGTAGAAATATTGAATTTTTCGTTTTAAAAGTGGCGCGACAGCTCAAACATTCGATTACGCGATGAAAAGCGAGCTGTCGCACTCCCTTTAAAGCGGTTTTTCGATTCGATTACGCGAGGAAAATCCCCTTTTTTGCAGGACAGCTATTTCCTGTCATTCCGCCGCGATGGTGTCTTCTACAACGAGCTGGACACGAACGTCAAGTTGACCAGGAAGACCAAGACCTTCAACAAGGTCCGTTTGCCCTTGCCGACCCCTTTAAACCCGTTTTTTTCAGCGTGCCACGCTCGTCATCACGCATTGCGACCCGACCGAAGAGGAGATCTCGCAGATGGACCATCGGGTACGGTAGCTTTCGAATTTCGTGGCGTAATGCATTACGCGGCGAAATTTCTGGCGAATTTCATGGCGTAATCGATTACGCGATCGAAATGCTACTCTAGAAAATTGCGAGGAATTTTTTATGGCGTAATCGATCGTTTTTCTCGATTTTGTAATGGGTTGTTTTTGACGATTTTCATGGCGTAATGGGTTGTTTTTAATGGTTTTAGTAGCGTAATCTATTGTTTTTGACGATTTTCATAGCATAACCTATTCTTTTTGATCGATTTTCATAGCGTAATCGATTACGCAACCAAAAATTTTCCTTTTTTGCTATTTTCCTAGCGTAATCGGTTCCGAATATAATTAATTTTCTGTTTCAGTTGAGCATGCTGCTGGATAAGCACGCGGAGGATGAGGAGGAGGATGACGGGAATGAGAGCGGAGAGGAGCCAGAGAAGGAGAAAGAGAAGAAGAAGGAGCACGAGGAGGAGCAGGAGCAGGAGGGAGACAAGGACAAGGACAAGGAGAGGCCGGCCCCTCCCACTGGCCCTCGCCGGGGACCCGTCAAGAGGGGACAGATCATCGAGGAGATCGAGCACATTGACAGCAGCAGCGGTGCGTACAGTTTTATTCATTTTAAAAATTAAAATGAATTTCCGAATTTTTAAAATTTAAATTTTTGTAGAAAATCGTTTTTCGAATTGTAAATTAATTTTTGAATTTTATGAATTTTCGGCTCTGTGTTTTCAATTAAAAGGTGGAAATTTAATTTATTGATTTTTACAAAAATACTGTAATTTTCCAATTTAAAAATATTTTCGTTTTAATTAGATTTTTTGATGTTTGAAAATTCTTTTTTTCGAGAAAATTATTTTTTATTTTTTTGAGGGGTTTTTAAATTGGAATTTTTTACTAGTTTTTAATAATAGGAACAATAGATTTCTTAGGAATTCTTAATTTTCTAGAATTCTAAAAAAATTGTGAATTTATTTAGTTTGTAAAAATTATTTTCCGAATTTTTTTTTGCAGATTCGCTATCGGAGAGCAGTTCGAGTATCGAGACGTCCTCCGACTCCGATTAGCAATAAAAATGGAGAATTATCGATTTTTCCGCCCTCGTCAATGTTGTGTTTTGTACTCTTTTCCTCTGCGTCTCCCTTTCTCATTTTCTGGGTATATCTATTCATATTTCTCTCACATTGTTCTTCTTGTTCTTGTTGTTATGTTTTATTTATCGATTTTCCGATCGATTTAGCGTGTCGATTTTCATGTTCTAACACGCAAATGCATCGCATAAATTTCGTGGCGTAATTGGCGTTTTAAAGGAACCGGCAAGTCACAATTTTGTGGCGTGACCGGTTGCAAAACGGATTTGAATTTTTAACCGTTTCTAAGGCCCGGAGTGATTTTTCGAGTTTACAAGCTTCTCAACTGGCTGCCATCGCGCCGATTGGCCTTTTAAAGGGATCGGCAAGTCAGAATTTCGAGGCGTAATCGGATAGATTGAGGAAATTGAATTTTCCTCAAAAAATCGCTGCTAGCTCGCCTCCCGAATCCCAAACAGTCTCTGCTAGCTTGCCATTCGCTAACCTGTCATCCAGTCAATCGGTTACGACATGAAACATTTCCATTAGTAGTTCCCTGAAGGTGCATTGCTAGCTTCAAACTCCAAAAATCGGGTACGTGAAATTTTCCCAAAAAGTCGCTGCTAGCTGGCCTCCTGAATCCCAAATGGTCTCTCCTAGAATGCCATTAGCTAAACTGTTATGCAATCAATCGATTACGACACAAAAATCCGGAATTTTATTGCGTAATCGAATCGGGGCGGGGCGCTCCGGATCACAACAATCGACACATACCGTAATCCAAAGGGATAAGGAGGCGGGAAATCAATAAATACATACAAAAATACAAGACTAAATTAAGTAAAACGGGACCCGTTTGGACCCTAATTAGGGCCAGGATATGGCAAGTATCAACCGCAATTTGTACATATAAAAAAAATGAAAAAAATCGAAAAATCCTTTTTTTCATCTTAAAGGGACCGGGAAGTCAAAAAATACGCAGCATTTGTACAAATAAAAATTAATACTGACATTTGGAATGGAAAATCAAAAAAATTAAAAAATCTGAAAAAGCGATTTTCGTCTTTAAAGGGACGGTGACAGGGCAAAATTACAGTATACTTGCCCGTTTCTTCGCGATCGCTTCGAAGAGGCTGAGTCCGGGGCTCACCTGAAAATGTGGACTTTTTAGGTTGATTGTAACAAGCCAGGGGTCGAGGGTTCGATCCCGGCCGGGGTCGTAGTTTTTGCTTTTTGCTCAACTAGTGGATTTTCTGGTTTGTATCCCCTGGCTGCCATCCAGCTAACCGGATCGCACCAAAAAATGAAATAAGGTGGCTCAAAAAGGCCATTAAGCTAGGGTCGAGGGTTCGATCCCCGCGGAGGTCGTAACTTTTTACGTTTTGCACAGATTACAAATTTTCTTATTTTAAGGGCTGAACTGGCATACAGATAATCCTAATTCAAAATTAGCTTACCTGTAACCTAACCAAATCGGGAGGGAGGAGGCGTTGTTGTGTTGTCTCGGCGGTGAGCCTCAGGTTGGCCGTCGATTGGTGGATCGTATTTGAGGGGGTATCCAGGGAGAGGCGTCGATGCCGGCAACTGGAATTTGTAGTTTATAGGGCTGATTAGCTAATTTTGTAGTTTGTAGTGTATCCTTGTTATCTGTAGTTTGTAGTCTACCGCCTGGATTTACGCGGTTTATAGGCTATAGTTTGTGGCTAAGGGTGTTGTACTTTGTAGTCTGTATGCCAGTTAGTAGAATTTTGTAGTTTGTAGCCTATAGCCTACCTGAACGTCGACAATATCCGCCTCTTTATCGACCTGATCGACATGATGATGAGGAGTGCCTGGACGAACTTGCTGAGGGAGGACAGGCCGAAGCAGAACAGCCACACTGTCTGAAAATGAGGGGTATGGACTACAGACTACAATCTATACTTCGAATCTCCAGGCTACAAACTACACCCCCGACTACAGATTCTAAAATCTCGGGTTCCGGCTAAATTTTGGCACTACAAACGACAACTTCTAAACTAATTTTTTTTAGGCTATAAACTACAGACTACATATCTAGCAGACAGGCTACAAACTACTTTCCACGAACTGTCAGCCAGACTACAAACTACAGCTCACCTGATTCCTAATTCCGTACAGCTCGTTAATGACGGCCGCGACGATACCGGGTGTAATTTGTATCACCGGAACGATTGTGATGAGCAGATAGACTACGGTAAGACGACGCTCCATTTGCATCAGCTTACGCGACTAAAACAGTCGATTTTAAGGGGGCAGACTAGCAGAGATTCTTGGGGATTCTAAGCCTTTTTGTAATCGGTTTAAAGGGACGGTGACAGGGTAGCTGGCAGGGATTCAAAAATTTTCACCGGGTTTCAGACGATTTTCATAGCGTAATCGGTTTAAATGGACGGTGACAGGGTAGCTAGCAGAAACCATTAGAGAAAACGTACCTTCTTGATGCTTTTGTTGTCCTTCAACTGCCTCCTTTTTGACTTCAAATAGCATAAAACGCGTAGATTGATGAGAGACGCGAACACTACCGTACCCCACACTACCATGGCCAGCACCTGAAATGAAAAATGGTTAAACTGGCAGGCAGGCTAGCTGAGAATCTTGAGGAAATTTTTCTAAGTACATTTTAGAGGGCTTGGGAAGCCAAAATTCCACCTAGGGCACTTGAATTTTAGAAAACTAGCAGAGAATCTTGGGGAAAATGTTTTAAAGGATTTCTAAAGAAAAAAATGCTCAACCTGGCAGGCAGGCTAGCCGAGAATGTTGAGGAAATTTTTGAAAAACTTGAAAGGCCCGTTGAAGCCAAAATCCACGCCACCTGCAGCGAGTACTTCATCCTATAGATATGTGCACACATCTCATCCGGCACCGGGCTCCCCATCGAGTAGTCCACGATTTTTATCGTGTATTCTTGAATTGGGATCAGCCCGTACAGTAGCCATAACCTAAAAAAATCATTATTTCGCAGAATCGAATTTTTTTAATTTTTCAAGGTACCATTTTATTATTAATTTATAGTTTTAATAATAAGATAATAATAACAATAAGATATTTTGTAGAGTTTTTTACGGGCTTTCGAATGATATTTAAATCATTACTGTAGCTAATTCCCAGGTAAAGTTATAGCTAGTTAAAGTTTTATGCCCCAGGCTACAAACTACAATCGACCGTATCTCCGCGTAGGAATGTCGGATTTTGATGATTTTGAGTTTGTTTTAAAGCGCTTTTCAAGGACTATTTTGTCGGCATAAAATTACAGTAGGCATACAGTACCTCTTGACAGGAATCGGGCTCTGCCGGCACACGGTCATGTACCGATCGAGGGCCAGCAGGCACAACTGGCCGGATGATGGGACCCACAGCATTTTACGCGCGATTGAGCACGACTCCACGCTCACCTGGAAAGATAGAAAAAAACAATAAAATTTTAACTTTTGGTTTTTCCGATTTTTCGTATTTTTTGTATTATTTTTTTAATAAAAACTCACTACTAATCTGCCGCTTGCCACAGTTGATAAAAATAGCGAGTGCATGATAATATTGCTGGAGAGGGACCAGATCGACACCGCGCAGAAGGCCATTATCGTGTGTTTGTACCTGAAAATGGACGGGGTTGGGCTAGAAACTACAAACATCAAAATTTTCGGCCACAAACTATTAATATATTTCAACTGACGATTTGTGAAAAAACTATAATGTCCAGACAACAACTACAAAATTTCGTAAGGGTGCCTGAATCGAGGTCCGGAGAGGCTACAAACTACAAATCCCAATTTTTTCGGTTATGGACTACGAATTCCCCCTATCTGGCATACAGTTCAGTGATTTGCGAAAAAAATTATAACCTCTAGGCTACAAACTACAAACTACAATCGCTAAACGCTGGACAACAAACTACACCAAATTCCACCGACCTCTCCCGTATCGTAGTGGCCGCAATAATGATGGAGATGTAGAGGATGAGGGCCATTAAGAAAGAAAACAGATCGACGATTGACATTGGGACATGCCGAAGGTTCAGCTCGACCATTTCCATTCTCGCCGATAGGCCATCGGGCATTTGGACCGCTGAAAAAGGGGATGATTTCTTGCTGTCAAGCTCCCTTTAACGGCGAGAATAAGGAGAGAACGAGCAGAGAACGTTGAGGAAAATCGAATCGATCACGACATGGAACAAAAGGGCAAGCGAGCTGAGAATATTGCGGAAACAATGAAATCGATTACGACAGGAAATGCCTGCAAAAATCCGATTACGCAACGAAATTCCGAAGTCCTAACCTCAGGAATCCAGAAATTCTCACGGTTGGCTTTTTGGGTTTCTGGATTCTTGACGCCGCCTGATTAATTATGCGGCGTGAGGGGATGAAAGGGAAGAGAGAGAGAGAGAAGCATAATTAAACACCCTCCAGCCATATAAGAACCAGAATACAGCAAACTGCCACCAAGCGAGTCGCATAGCACAAGAAACGAGAGAATTCGAGGGCGAGAGAGCGAAAGAGAGACAGAGTGAGCGCGAGAAAAAGGAACTCATGACGAAACGCAGAAAGAAATTCGCAACTAATTAGCCATCGACACGAACACAAAAGCAAAAGGCGAAGGAGCAAGAGATGAAGAAGCTTCCCCGGAAATTGGCCACGCCCCTTTTTTGGCTTGAATGTTGCCGTCCCCGGGCACGTCATTTGGAGCGCTATGGAATCGAGAATGAACTTTTGGTTCTGATTTTTGGATATCGAGTCTAACTGCCAGACAGTGAACCCAAAAATCGATATCGCGAGCAAAAAGCAAAAAGTTTGTAGGTCCCGGGAATCGAACCCTCGACCCCTCGCCTGGTAGCCAAAATGGGTTAAATTTTCAAAAAAACTTGCTGCAGGGCTTTACTGGCAGCTATATCCACTATATATAATTAGCTTCTAAAAATCAGAATACAGCTATAGACTCCAAAAACCGGAAATAGGTCTAACCAATTAGCATAGGTATTTCGGGCCATAAAATCCGGGGATTTCCGGGTGCAAATTCATTCTCAAAATCGTCTCAAGTTCGCGCTCTGATGCTGTCGAAGCCTGAAGCCGAAGGAGGGGTGACCGCCACCGACGATGAGGTACTGTAGTTTGTAGTCTGTAACCTGACTGGGGTACCTGATTCCGTTTCGCAACTCTAATACGGTTTTGTATGCAAATTTCGAAAATTAAAATACTGGAGTTATTAGTCTGGCTGCCAGACTACAAACTGGCACCCAGTCTACACACTTCAAATTGAAGAAGCCGAGCTCGAATTCGTAGTTTCGACCCCAAATTCATCTTTTTCGACAAATCTTTTTGAAATTTCAAGTTTTGTAGTCTGTAGTCCACCCACAAATCTACAAACTGACTCCAAGGCCACAGACTACAACCTATAGAATCGCCCCTAGGTGGACGACGCCCGTTTCGCGGAGGTGTCCCGGATGGTGGCCCGGCTCGTCGAGGAGGGCCAGCTGGGGATGCCCGCCGGTCTCGGTATGGCTACAGACTACAGACTACAAGATACGTCTTCAGGGTACGGCCGGGCCAAGGTGGTGGAGATGCCCGCGGGCGAGGACGTCCAGCACGTCACCGAGCAGGGCAAGCCGAGCGGGGACAACGAGGGAGAGAAAGGTGTGGGCCACTGACTACAGGCTACAATGAGTAGTTTGGGGGCCAGTTAAGCTATAGCCGGGGTCTAGACTACAAATTCGGGCTGGGCTACAAAATACAGACTCTAAAAGAGCTGTTATCTGATTGGGGGTTGGGTCGAAAATTCAAGTTACAGACTATAAAATCGCATTTTTCTAACTGAATTGGGTTATCTGGCAGCCAGTTAGACGATTGCAAAGCAACAAACTACAAAATATAGCTTAGACTACAAAATAAAACCTCCAACCTACAAATTACAAACTACAAAATCGATTTTTAGGCGAATAGCTGGCCAGCTGACGTCCGGGGCCACTACAAACTACAGGCTACAGGCTACAAACGACAACAACCCACCCTCAAGACTACAAACTACACGCACGCGCCGCCATCTGATGTCCCTGAAGTGCCCTCCGACTACAGGCTACAGACTACACAATCCATGCTCTGCCCTCTCTCCCCCTCATCGTCGCCTTATTCCGCCAATGTTCTCTGCTAGTCTGCCCCCTCTCTCGCTGTCTCTAGCTGTCTGCCCCCTCTCTCTCGCCTCTCCTCTCCTCCGCTCTCTCGCTTAACTTAACTTATTTTTAAGTTAATAAAGAAATTAACTTTGTGAACTATTTACTACAAAGGGGAAACAGACGAATATTGAACTGGGATACAGGCAACAAGGTACACTGGGAGTCAGACTACAAAGTCGACTGGCTGCCAGAATGCAACTTACAAGCCCTACTGGACGCCAGACTACAAATTTAGCTGGGTTATAGACCGCAAAGTCAGCTGGAAGACAAACTAAAAAATGAACTAGACTACAGACTACAAGGTATTCTGGGCTACAAACTACAAGCCACGTTGTACTACAGCTCCCAAAAAACTTCCAAAAAAATTTCCGTAAAAGTGAAAATACGACTGTTATGGCTGGTGTTGGCCTGGGGGAGGCGTTCAAGTGGTCCCCGAAACCAAGACTGCACCGGAAAAAGCGGAAACGCGGAACGGAAATTCGGAAGTCGGTGGGCGATTTTGGGAATTTTTGGGTTGGCTTGTTTTGTACTGTGATCCGTTACTTTCTCTCTCTCTCTCTCTCTCTCTCTCTCTCTCTCCCTCTCTCTCGCTCTCTTTCTCTCTCACTTTGCTGGCTAACAGATAACCTATTCCGAAAGTTTGAAGCAAAACGCAAAAACTTGGCCGCGCCCGGGAGTCGAACCCGGGTCGTCAGGTTGGAAGGCAAGGTCACTAACCACTTGGCCATGGGTTTCGGACCCAATTTTTTTTGTTTACGTGGCGTTTCTCTCTCTAATTTCTCGTGTTTTAGGATGTCAAAGGAAAAGCCGCTCGACGCGCTCAGCTTGGTTCGATTTTCGATGGATTACGTGGAGATTAGGGTGAGTTTTGGAGGCTACAACTACCGGCTACAAACTGGGCTACAAACTACAAAATCGGTTATAGGCTACAAACCGGGCTACAGGATACAATTTTAACTACAGGACAGGCTAGCAGATAATCTTTGAGGAATTTTTGAGCGATTTTCGGGCTTACTGTATGGTAATTAGTACAGTGACGTACTATAGATTTTTCTCGGTGCTTTTCTCGCCTGTTTATTTGTCTCTCTTTCCGTCTCTCTGGCTGTCAAAATATCGGCGCCTCGGGAAAAAGGCAATAAAATGCAAAACGACTAGCTGGGAAGGGGGAAAGGCGTGTCCTTATGAATCATTTTCGTATTGTTTTGTGAGTTTCTTATTTTTCTAAGCTTTCTAGAAGTTTAATTTCTTGATTTTTGTGTTAACTGGCATACGAAAAAAACGGAAAACTCAAAAAAATAAGCACATAAGCAAAAATCCAGAAAGTCGAATTTTCAAAATTTTCTAAAAAAATGTTTAAATTGATTGAAAAACCCGATTTATCGATTTTTAGCTGAACTACCAAGCAAAAGACACAATTGTAACGAAAAGAATAAATAAAAACGAAAAAGGTGGCCATTCTTTTTCTGAATCATTTTTTTGGGAAGCGCATCAAAATTTTGGGAAGCGCGATTGTTGGCCAGTTTCCGGCCCGAGAAACCCTGTTATCTCTAGTGGCTTTTCGGCTTCCTCGGCAGCCTTCCGATCAATGCGAATTATTAGTCTACACTAGTCTAATTATTTGTCAATTTTTAATTTTTTGGATTTTCTAGTTCAAAAACAACTTCAAAACTTCGTTGTTAAAATTGTAAACTCATGATTTTTAAGGAAATTTTTATGTATTTTACTTAACTGCCATGCAACTAATACAAAAAATTCAAAAATGGAGTAAAAAAAGCTTTTTGAAAAACATCAAATCAAAAAATCAACTTTTTGAAAAACGTGTTTTTCATTTTTTTGCATTTGTCATTTTTGTTTTTCTCTTTTCTATAAAAATTCTTATTTAGACAACCCGGAAAATGGGCGAGCAAAACCGGGGGTTCGTCTCGGACGAAATGGATCGGCATTTGGGGGAGCATAGCAGGACTGTACGCGCCACTACTATTGACGTACAGGGTACGGTAAATACCTTTTTTGGGGTTTCGATCTTCTATAGCTTTTCTGGCATCCAGCTCACCTATTCTCAAAGTTTTGCGCAAAACGCAAAAAGTTTGTCGCCGCGAGGATTCGAACCCGGGTCCCCAGATTGAGAGTCTAACGCACTAGCCATTACACCAATTTTTTTTGCATTCAATTTTATCAATGTTTGCTTTTAGAGGACACCACACAGACGGCCGACGGGAATGTGAACGTCCCAATTTCGCCAGTCATCACCGAGTAAGTGTTTTTCGGGCCAGATACCTGATTTCGAAATTTGGCTTCCCAGTTCCTTTAGATTGTTAAAATAATAAATTTTTTTGTGATATCGGTTATATGGCTTCCATGTCCAAAAAAAAAAAATGATTCCTAAAAGGTCTCTGCTAGCTTACCAAGCCGGGGTACCTGATTGGACCTTTTTGACTTGCCAATCCCATTAGAACGGCCAATCGTCGCAACTTTCGTGTTGCACCGGTTAACTGTCAGCCGGGCTGTCAGGTAGCGGTCCCGTTTTGCCCCTCCACTCAACCCCTAATCCCATTCGGCCGGCCAAAGTCGGCTTTTGTGCCCTGGGGGCACAAAAGCCGGGCGCGACCCGTTCTGTAGGTGGAGGTGTGACCCCCCAGCTACAGAATCCACTTCTTGCTACTCTTTGGCTACCAGATTGGTCTTTAGCCTTTGTATTTTAATTCCCTAATGATCCCTGCTAATATTATTTGAACATTGGATTTTTCGATCGATAGCGTTCGATCCCTTTAAAATTGGGTTACAGTAGGATCATGAGTCTATATTTTGGGGTCGATTTTTTCTATCTAATCACATAACTCCGCTACAGTACCCCTAGGCGTCAAGAGGAATCGCCCGGAAAGGGAAAAATGGGTTTTTCGTGATTTTTGATAGTTTCTAATTTTTTCTAGGTTGTATTTTTAACTTAGTTCTTCAGCTACATCGTTTATATAGCATCCAGATTAATGAAAAACATGAATAAATCTATTATAGTACCCCTAGATTTCAAGAAAATCGATCAAAAAGGTAAAAAACATCTTTTTTAATTTTTCCTAAAAATCTTTGCTCGTTGACTCAGAAATTTCCCAATAATCTCCGCCAGCCTGCCCCCAAGGCCAAAAAGTCAAAAATTGAGGGGGAGGGGCAGTAAAATGTCTCGAGGAAGGGGCAATAAACAGGTTTTTCTCCCCCTCTCCCCAACCCCGTTTTAAAGGGACAGTGCCAGCTAATCCCGACTCTTAGGAGGGCGAGCAGGGCAATTTTGAGGGTTCTCATGGTTTCCTAGGGAATTGGGGGTCGAGAACAAGGGGATCAAGCCGAGACAACCGGGGAAAACGAACCCCAAGGGGGCGGCCGAGTTCGAGCAGGTCATTTTGGGGTTGTCGCGCTCTGTCTTGCTTGGCTTTTGAATTTTTAGATATTTTTTGCTTTAAAAAGCTTAATTGCCAGACATTTCGTCGGATTCGACTTTAAAAATCGAGAAATTGGAAAATGTTTTCATTGCGTAAGCTATTGCCAGATGCGCGCGTTTTTGGTCGTCTCTTTCTTCACTGTTCCTTTAAAATTTTTGGCTGATTTTCTCCACCAAACATAACTGCCAGCCAGTTAACTCAAATTCGCCGGAAAAATCGAGATATCCCAAAATATTTCGTGACGTAATCGATTGTCTGATTCTGCCGTTCGTGGGCTCTTACTTCACTGTTCCTTTAAAATTTCGAGCTGATTTTTTTGGCTATAGTTAAGCTGACATTGAATTAACCCACCCATCCCCCGAAATCCCAATATTTCATTTCGTAATCGATTAATCCTACTTTAAAGGCCCCCCGAAGACGAGGATTACGGTGGATTGGCGTGCTGTAGCTGGACTAAGATGTGCGAGACGCTTGGGAATCGGCAGGGGCGGTTTATCGCGACGTTGAGGCCGCTGAGGGCGCCCCTCGTTTATGTAAGTAGATGGTAGCGAAACGGAATTACGTGTCGTAATGGGAGACGCGTAGCCGTCACTGTGCCTTTAAAGTGCCGGGCAAGGCAAAAAAGTCCGCATTTTTATGGATTAGCTATGTATTTTCCTTGCGAGCTCCTTTAAATGGCGTAATCGGATTTATCTAGCTGTCACGCCCTCTTTAAAGGCCCAGGAAAGGCAGATTGTTGTTTTTTTTTGCTATGGATTTGCCTTGTCAGGCCCTTTAAATGACGTAATCGGGTAGCTGGCACGCTCCCTTTAAAATGAGCAAGCTAGCAGAGATTTCTGAGGAATAATGGAGGGGCCAGCTAGCAGAGATTTCTTCGGGAAACCAGGGCAAACGAGCAGAGATAATTTACTTTTTCTAGGCCCTCCAAGCCCTGAAACGCTTCGAACTCGAGCTGGAACGATCGATCAAATCGAGGGATTCGGCGGAGGATACGGCGAAGAAAGTGACCGACGTCATCGATAACATTAATGCGTTGACGAGTGAGTCTAAGGAGCCTTGCTAGCATGCCCGGGAATTCGTTTTTTACGCGAGATTGGTAGTCTGGATGGCAGTTAACCGAATCGCGTTGGAAAAATTCGAAATCCAAGCTAGTTAGCCGATTTTAAAGGGCTATTGAAGTCGGGTACCTGATTTGCGGGGGTCAAATAAACCCTGCTAGCATGCCTCAGATTTTTAATTTTTGAGCGACTGAAGTAATTTGGATGCCAGATAGCATATAAAAACCAAAATAATCGAAAAATTGAAAAATTTAAAAGATTTTGTAAAATTCATGTACCCTAGGCGGCAAAATCAAAGAATCTCTGCTAGCTTGTCTCGGAGTTTTGATTCTTTAAGGAAAATAGATAGACTGGAGGCCAGTTAAAACATTGGTCAAGAAAAAACGTGAAAATTAAAAAATTAAAGCAAATTTTTGGAATGTTTGTGGATGGCCATGTGGCGGAGAGGGACCACTGGCTGGGATTTTCCCTCGGGATAAACAATAGAGGGGATGGAGAGCTGAGGCTTTGAGAGAATTGACCCAACCATCCGGCCGTTTGAGTTGAAAGATCAAATCCAACACTCTAGCCAACACACACCGTAGCAAAAGCAAAAAGCAAAAAGTTATGACCTTGGATGGGATCGAACTTGAGGTCCTCATAACATTGCGTAATCGTTTCAGAATTTGCTGATTTTGATGACTAAAGGCTTTCTGGTAGCCCGTTAATGCATTTACGCGAAAAAATTGTAGTAACAGGAAAAAGCAAAAAATTACGACCTGGGCCGGGATTGAACCCTCGACCCTTGGAGCGTTAAATATCGTGGTTTTTAAACTCTAAAAACTATGAAAACGGCTTAACTGACAGGCAGTTAGCATAAAGCAATTTTATCCCAAAATCCGCAACAAATCCGGGCAAAGAAAGATTCCGCTTTTTACGCGTGGGCAGCCGATGTAAGAAGGGGCTTTTCGTAGCCCACGGGAGCTCGGGTTTCATGCTCAAATTATTCACCCCTTCTGCATGTGGCCTGGTCGCATAACTGGCTGCTGAAAAATAAGATTTGAATTCTCCACTCTTTTTCGAGCATTAAAGCAAAAAGCAAAAAGCGTTGACCTCCGGCGGGATCGAACCCTCGGGACCCAGGCCTTGCTGGTTACTGTAGGATTTGAAAATTTCTGACGGGAATTGATAAACTAAATGCCAGTTAGGTTAATTCCGACACAAAATCATGAAAGAAACGAAAAAGCGAAAAGCAAAAAGTTGTGACCTCCGACGGGATCGAACCCTCGACCATAAACTTGGGGCCAAAAACACTTTAAAAACAAAATTTTTCCAATTTTTTGGCTTTAGGCAGGCATTTTAAAGGACTAAGGAAGCCTCTCTAAATGCGCAACACGCCCCCACCTCTCGAGTGGCCAATTTTGGTGGTGACGGCCGTCATTCTGGGATAGCCCCATTCGTGCTCAAAATGATGCTCAGATGCCGAGATATTGTCTCGATTTTTTTGGAGAACCCTTTTTTTTGTCTGGCAGTCTAGCGATTCGTCAGCGTTTGGGGCAAAAGCAAAAAGCAAAAAGCAAAAAACGTTGACCTCGTCCGGGATCGAACCCTCGACCCCTATAGAATATGGCCTCATAGAATTTTCTGATCTAACCAGGATGTTAATTGGCTGTCTGACAAGCCATCCGCAAAAGAAATATTAAGAAAAAGCTATAATCCAAAAAGCAAAAAACTATGACCTCCGGCGGGATCGAACCATCGATCCTCAGATCGTTCATTTGCATCGCGTAATCCATTAAAATGCATGAAACAGCTAAATAAAACTTAAACAAACGTTAAAATCAATAAATCCAGCTGCTTTTCGTCATTCTTAAAAATCCAAAAATGACAAATACCCTCGGGGGCGCAATTTTCGCGTTTTTGGCCTTTTTGTCGAAAATTGGCAGGTGGAATGGAGGGAATGGAGGACAGCTGGAATTTATAAATGCGTTTAAAAGAGAGAGAGGCAGGCTAGCAGGGATTTTGGAGGAATTCGAGAACTCGAAGAAAAAGCTAAAGAATCAAAAAATTAAAAATTAAAATCCAGAATTTTTTAAAAACTTTACAAAATTGCTAAATAAATTTCAAACAATTAAAATAATTAAAATAATCAATAGTTCAATTTAAAACGAGCTTAAAAATCCTCGAAAATTCTGAGATTTCTGAATGGAGGTTAGGGAGAAGAGAGGGGTCATCTGATCCCCCCTTCATATTCTCGGCTGATTCCCCTCTACCCTCCAAAATCTTGGCGGCGTAATCTGAGATTATTTCCGTAGCCTTCAATGGCCCTTTAAAAAATTTTTGGGTCCTCCCGATTTCATCAAAAGCAAATAAAAGCGGAGGGGATGGCCCCCACGTGTCTTTTGGCAAGATGCCAAAAATCGAAAAATCCGGTTTTTTCGAAATCTGGGCTAACTAGCAGGGATTCTTTGTGGAATTTCGCTAAACTGCCAGGTAGTCTAGCAGAAACCATTTGGGAAATTTTTCTAAAGGGCCATAAAACACAAATAATAGCTGACAGCGTCCTGGCAAGAAGCCAAAAAGCGAAGATTTTGAGTTTTTCGAAATCTGGGCAAGCTAGCAGAGGCTTTTTGTAGAATTTTGCTAAACTGCCAGGCAGGCTAGCAGAAACCATTAACAAAAGGTTTCTAGAGTGCCTAGGCTTAGGCTTAGGCCGAGCCTTAGGCTTTTAAAGGACCGTGAAAGGCAAATTTTCCAGCCCACACGAAGCTGAACATCCCGCCCGAGGAGAACCAGATGCTGAGGGGCGTCGCAAACGAGCTGGTCATTTTGCAGCGCGTAATCGATGAGGTAACGGCCAATTTCTAGGTGTCTTACCACCTTTAACGCCAATTTTTCGGGTTTAAAGGGACTGTGCACCAGAAAAATGACAATTTCAGTTTTAAAGGCGCGGTTTTTCCTAAGTTTAAAGGGGCAGTGACACCTGGAAAATAGCTTTTAAAGGGATGTCGACATCAAGAAAACGCTTTAAAGGGACAGCGACACCTAGAAAATCCCTCTTAAAGGGAGTGTGACACCTAGAAAAACCTTAAAGGGGGCGTGACAGGTCCGGAATCTACTTTAAAGGCAGCGTGCCAGCTAGCTAGATGAATCTTCAGGTGGCCTACACGCTACGCAACACGCCGTCGCGCAAGCCCAGCGTCTCCCCGGCTACGGTAGGTCCCCAAAATCGAGAATTGTAATTTTTACTTTTTTAGCAAATTGGCAAGGAAATCCGCATCGACTCGAATACGGTAGCCATCAAAAAAGTGGGTTTTTTAAATTAAAAAAGTGACAAATCTATTTTTAAAACTGTCAAATTTTAAAGTCTAGTTACTCTACAGTAATCCTCTTAATGTCATTTTTAGGAATCCAACAAATCGAGCCTGTTCTCCTACAAGCCGGCCGCCTTCGAGCAGCAACCACCGCCACAGCCGGACGTTGAGGTAGGAAATGTCTTCCAAAGCCATGGATTGGCCTTCAATGGTCCTTTAGAAATAATTTTTCGTTCATTCCTGCTTGCCTACCTGACAGTTCAATGAAATTCCGCAAAGAACCTTAGCCAGCTAGCCCAAATCTAAAAAAAATCGAATTTTTCAATATTTTCCGAGATTTTTCGACTGCTCATCGGTATTTTTCATTTATGCGATTTCAGAAAGCCATTTCTCCGCCTCCAGTTCGTGCTCAGTCTCCTCTGGGAGGCTATTCCGTAAAAACTGGGCCTCAGCTCGACTATACCGTACCTGAAATCGACGCGAATTTGGTGACTACCGTCACCCGGACCTATGATGAGGTAAAAGTCCTTTTTATAGCTGTTCCTATCCCTTTAAACCGAAATTTTTTACGAAGAGCTTAACTGGCGCCTAGTTTAACCAATTACGCAACGAAAATCAAGATTTTTGGATTTTAAAGGGGCTACAACACCAAAACCCCAAATTCAGCACTCCCTGAAGGAGCGGATCGCGCGGAATTGCGACCGTATCGAGCACCTCATCTGCTTCATCGACCAGAAGTGCGAGAGGAGATGGTGGTTGAAGGACATGATCAACTTCTTTCAGGTAAAAGATTTGGGCGTGGCCAGGTGGTTAGTGCGTTTGCCTGGCAATCTGAGGGTTCGGGTTCGACTCCTGGCCGCGGAAGCGTGTTGCTTTTTACTTTAAACTTTTAGAATTAATTATCTGGCAGCCAGTAAAGCGGATTAGGGTGATGGCAAGCTAGCAGAGAACATTTGACGTCCCCATTTTTCAGCTGTTCATCAAGCTGGCCCTGTTCGTGTCGGCGTCCGTGTCGGTCGTCTACCACTCCGACATCACGCCATCTATCATCACGCTCGTCATCGCCGTGCTGCAGGTTTGTAGTCTGTTGCCGATGGCTTGTAGTCTGTAGTTTGTAGCCCATTTTGTAGTCTGGCGTCCAGATTACCCGTTTTTGTAGTTTGCAACCCGTATTTCGTCTTCCAGAGTTGAAGTTTGTTGTCCGAAGTGTAGTCTGGCAGCCAGATTGGCCAAGTTTGTAGTTTGTAGTCTGTAGCTATGGCCTAAAACCCCCATTTCTAGGGCGTGATCGAGCTGCTCGACCAGTACTTCGTCAAGAACAAGAAGCCGGAAGACGTCAAGCTGTCCGTATTTACTGGAACTGTCAAGAGTACAACCACGGCCTTTAGCTATTAGACAAATAGCCTTCCCATTCCTTTATTGCACCTTTAAAACCGTGTTTTCACAACCGATTACGACATAGAATCACCCCCTCCCGATCCTCCCGAATCCTAATTCTCTCACAAAAAATTCGTTCTCCCAAATTTCAAAATTCTCATCTTGTGCTGTAAATATTGGTGCTTAATAAGAGATATCTCAAGAAATCGCATGACAAAATACAGACTACAAGTGCTTAAGAGCGGCGTCGATTCCTGAAGAACGACTCGAAGTCGGCCTTCTCGATTGGGTAGGTGAAGTGGCAGCCGTACTAAAAAATGCAGGCTACAGTTTGGCCTCCAGGCTACAGACTACAAACCTCGAAGCTCATCTCCTGCACCAGACACTCGCCCTCCCGCCAGAAGTACCACTCGTTGTCGCGCTTCTCAGACTACAAAAAGGGGTAGAGTTTGTAGTCTGTAGTATGTGCTCCATTCTGTAGCCTGTAGCCATTTTGCCATATATTGTAGTCTGTAGTCTGCAGTCGAGGCGAATTTTGTAGTTTATACCGTATTTTGTAACCAAGTCTCAATTTTGTAGCCTGTACCTTGTAGCTGACGAGGTTGACGCATTTGTGGTTGTATTGTGGAACCTTGGCCACACTGTAGGCGTCTACCGTATCTGGGCAGAAGAACGGGCAGTAGACGCGGGGGCCTTCCTAAAAATGTTATTTTTTTGCTGTCCCTGCTCCTTTAGAATGCTAATTGTAGTCTGTAGTTTGTAGGAAGGGGATGACCGTTTAACAGTTAAAGAGAAGACTACGAAAATTTGGCCCTAGTGGTGTCACTTTCCATTTAAAGTCGATTTTTGTAAATTCAAGCATCCATTTCGAAAATCGGCAAACTGGCCGAAATTCTTTGACTTTAAAGGGGATATTGAAGGTGGGACTCAATTGACCGGATGGCAATTTAGTAGCTCCCGAAAAAATCCAGGTCCCACCACCTTTAACAAACCGATTACGGCACGAAATCCCTCACCTCGAAGCAGCCCTGGTTGACTGTAGCCTGGAACTCCTTGAAGCCGCCGTCCTTCTTCTTCCTCAATGCCAACGTGCAGTCCGTCCCATTTCCCGCACGCTTCTTCACACAATCGTACTTACGGTACTCTAAAAGGGGCAGACTAGCAGGGGTTTTTGGGGAATTTTCGGCTCGGGCAGGCTAGCAGTGATTCTTTGAGGAAACAAACCATGATGATGCCCTCCCTGTGCGGCAACTAGAACCAAGAGAGGCAGGAGCGGGAGTAGTAATCGTAGCATAACGTCGCTTAGCTCTAACCCCAGGATCTCTTCCTTTTATAGCCGGGGGATCCTCAAGGACTGGTTGAAGCGGACGTTAAGCCAAAGAGTAGCCAAAACAAAGAACTAAGACTGGCGGCTGGCAGCAGATCGGCCAGCTGGATGCCAGTGTAGATAAAGTCCCAAAAATCACCCTTATTTCTTAGTCTTACAAGTATTATAAATTTATAAACCGGAGCTCGAGGGTTCAATCCCCTGCGGCGTCAGAAATTTTTGCTTTTTGCTCAATTTTAGCTAGAATTTTTCGAAGCTATCTCAAAACTGGGTGCCACCAGACATCTGGGCCAGTCATGGATATCCGGATGTTGCGCACGCCGTTTCCGTTCCATTCCTTTCGACACCCCCCTCCATTTCCGCTTCACTCCACCCCACGTTTCTCGTTCCGTGTTCAGCACCAAAAATTTTTCGAGGTTTTTCCAGGCTTGTCTGACTTCTGAGAATCATTTTGTACTTAAAATTCAAAAAGCAAAAAGTTTTCGCACCGGCCGGACTCGAACCCGGGCCACCAGATCGGCAGTCTAACTCACTACCGATTGCGCTAATTTTTCGGGACTAAGGTAACTGGCATTCAGGTAGCTGTTTTGAATCGAATCTATCAAAAATTACACTTCTAAATTAATTTATACCGTAACGCAGCTGGACCAGGCTCGAGTTTTTCAAAATTTAGTTTTTGGGTGTCTCAGATTTTTCCAAAAACCTTCTTCTACCTTTAAAAGTCGGTCTGGCAGCCAGTTGACCCGTTGCAAATGCAAGCCCTGCAAAAAGTCGAGTTTTAATTGAATTCCGGGGGAGGCGAGGGTGCGCCGAGGGCCGAATTCCGGGTAACCGGAAACGAGGGTTTTTCGAGTCTTTGAAGCAGGTTTTCAGCATTTTCTTGGTAGGACCATGTCAGCTGACGTCCAGTTAAACTCCTCTCACCTTTAAAATCACCAAAATCGTATCTGAGACACCGGAAAATCGCTAATCCGAGGTCGAGGGTTCTAACCCGGCCGCCGCACAACTTTTTGCTTTTTGAATTTTGGGCTGCAAAAACCTTTGCAACTTGTTTTCTGCTCTCCAGAAAGTGCATTTAACTCTTAAAAACAACAATATTTCCATTGCACTCCGGTGTACACCCACTTGGGTTAATTGGATCTTTGCCCCGGATCTTCTTGACGTGCAGAGGAATCTTGCGGAACGGAAGGGGCACTTTTCTCATCTTTAGCAGCTCCCCCCTTCGACGTTCGTACTCTAGCTCCAATTAAAGGGTCGCTGAAGGGAAAATTGCCCGGGAATCAGCGCATCTCCGAATCCGGTACCGTCCAATCCACACTTCACCCGAAATTCCATTTCTAAAATTGAATTTCTAGGATTTTTATAGTGATTTCGCTAGATTGGCAGCCAGTCTGACGATGCCGCGGTTTTGGAAAAATTTGGCGTCATTTTAAAGGGAAGGTGACGCCAAGGTTCATGCGACGTTTTTCGGACTTCTTGCTGTCACCATCCCTTTAAACTTTTTTTTGTAGATTTCCTTGGGATTGGCACCCAGTCAGTCTATTGTAAAAGTTTAGGACTATTTGGCCAAGTGGTTAGCGTGTTACACCATCACCCACATGGCCCGGGTTCGTTCCCCGAGACCTCCGCAAATTTTTGCTTTTTGCTTCACTTCTCGGAACACGCGTTCCGCCACGCAAAACAAACGTCGTCGGGCAATTTCCGGAAATTCCAGTCCATTTTTGGGGACAATTTAGAGGGGTGACAAGGGGTGACTGGTCCAGTCTGGCCATTTCAGGAAAGCACCGGTCAGCGGTGTTTTCAAATTAAAGGGAGGGTGACATTGGGTGGAATGGGTGTCAGAAAAGGATAAACCGGATAAAGCATTAGAGGACTGAAACTGGACTTGTTTTCGTAGAATCCCCTAACTGCCAGATGGCAACTTGAAAATTGGCTTTTTTGCTTTAACCCGCTGCGTCACAGCTCCGAAAATGTCGTAGTTGCTTAGCTTGCAGACAGAGAAGCTGTACCCAAAATTTCGAATCTCTATCAAGACAGGGGAATTATATAACGTAATGGAATGGCTTTCCGGGAGGCTCCAGATTACAAAGTGAAAAACTACCGTATCCCTGCTGTGAAATTCTAATTTTTGTAGTTTGTTGTTTTAACTGTCAGTCAAGCAAGCTTCTCTCAAATTTTTGAAGCTCTAGCTCCTTCCCCAATTACCTAACGTAATCGAATCGGCTAAATTCCGCCTCAATCCTCTTTCCAGGCTAAATATTGCCGATTTTTGTAGTTTGATGCCTTCCCTGCTAGCCAGACTAGTGATCAACACCATCTCCAAGTATGACGTTCCCCAATATGATGGCCTAATCGGTTATGCAGTAGCCAGTAGCCTGGGGGGAGAGGGTATGCATTGAGATGTACTCAGTCCAAGAAATAGGGCAACAAGCCCAATTTTTATTTTTTCCTGGCTTAACTGACGTACAGTTCGTACATTCCACCCCAAAACTGGGCAATCTAGCAAAGATCCCTTGAGCTAGGGGCCGGTCAGTGGACTCGCTGTTTGCCGCCGGAAATGCCGCCCCGGAAACCCCGGAAAAGAGGCCGAAAAAGCCGACAATAGCGCGTGGATTGCCACCCTCACCCTCCGCACGAAAAGCCCCAAAACGATACGCGTCACTTTTTGAATCCCAACACCCCAAAAAAAAACTGAATTTTGGATGATGTCGGATTTGGGGAATCCCGTGACTTTTCGGACCTCTCGGATTCCGGAAAACAACTGATTACGCTAGGGTATTTGGTGTTTTTGGGTTAACTGGCAGGCAGTAAGCAGAATAGATTTCAGAAATCGTCAAGATTTTGTTGATTTTTTGGGGTTTCATGTCGTAACGGATTCTCGAAAGCGCCAAAAAGAAATTGTCAAATTTTCCGAGGTACAACTAATTACGCTAGGTAATTCAACACGTTTTTGACGAGCTGCCAGGCACTTAAGCGATTGCCACTAGAACAATCTCCAAACCTTAAGCGATTCTCGATTTACCCGTCGTAACTGAATCCCGAAAGCCCCAAAAAGCGGATTTTCGAGTTTTCCAAGTTAGAACTGATTACGCTATGAATTTCAAGCCGGATTTTGGCAATCTACCAGGCACTTAGTCGGTTAAAACGGCATCAATCGCGAAATTCCGTTTCAAGCTCCGATTTACATGTCGTAACGCAATGGCCGGAAGGGCATCAAACTTCCATTTCCGCTCCCCCTCCCCCACCGCAATTGTTTGCCTTCCCGCGGCCTTTAATTGGAAAATGCGGGCACGACACGACGTTTCGTAGCGTGTCGAATATTTACCCCCAATTCCAAAGGGCTCTCTGTCTCTCGGATTGGAGGCTTTTCCCCGCTCCTCATTTTTCAGCCTGGATTTGAAGCTTTTTGCTTTTTCTCGAAAAAATCGGATCCCAGCCAATTTTTCCCTTCAAAAATGACAAATATGGGCTATCTGACATCCAAGCAACGAAACAGGCAACAAACTACGCTTCGAAAAATTCTAAGAAATGATTTTTTAGGGTCGTGGGTTCGACTCCCGGCCGCGTCAAAGTTTTTGCTTTTTGCTTTCGCTTTATTCGATATTTTGGAACGTATTTATTAGCGCACAGATTAGCCAAGACTACACAAAAAAAACCAAAAAATGAGCCTCGGGTTCGACCCCCGGGACCTCCGCAATCTTTTGCTTTTTGCTTTTTATGCGATTTTCGTTATTTTTCGATTTTTCCATCTTTTCTGGCCTAAATTTTTATTGTCATCCACTAACCGGCAAGCAGTTAAGCCAATTCCACAAAGAATACAAAAAATCTGTAGCGGGTCCCCGGGACCACCGCAAGTTTTTGCTTTTGCTTCTTCACCTAAAAAACGTTAAATCTTCTAAAAACAAAAACTATCGGTTCCGCACGGCTTTCTGGTTGTTAAAAGGCCCAAAAAATCCTAGAAGGCCCGGAATATGTCTAGGAGAAGCGAGAGGGGCGAAAACTTGTCTGGGGCCAAAAATAGCCGCTAGCACACATCCAGGAGGAACAATCGGCCGAAAATTGCCCCAAAAAGAGCGCGTGGCAGGGCGTTGCTGAGGTCATCACACACATCCTCCAAAATTGATAGCCTTTTTGGGGATTTTCTCGTTTTAAAGGGAGAGTGACAGGGTCGAGGGTTCGATTCCCGGGACCTACGCGGGTTTTGCTTTTTTGATAAATACTTTAAATTTAGAATGTCTTTCTTTAAACTGGCATCCAATAAACTTATTCCGGAAATTTTGCGTTTATAGCTCAGTGGCTAAGGAAGCTAGCGGCCAGGCACAGGGTCCGGGTTCGACCCCCGGGACCCCCGCAACTTTTTGCTTTTTGGGGAATCGCTTCCTTGATACCCAGTTATGGTAAGTCCATCAAAATCTAATTCCCAAAATTACCCATTGCCTTTCAAATCCTCGGAATCACTATAAAAATTCAGGTACCCTCGTGGGAAATTCCGAATTTTCCGTATTTCCGGTTGCCGAGAATTTTCGTATTGCCGCGGAAAACAATGACAGCACAATGCCCTAGTGGATTTACGTGGTTGGTTTTCTGTCTGTCTGCCTGTCTCTGAATGGGAGGGCTGACCGGAAATGGGTGTATTGCGCACTCCCAAACGCTCTACCGTATATAGGGAAAAGCCGGGGGGCTTCATCTTTCCATATCTCGGAGATCACTTGGAATTTGTAGCTGATTTTTTCAGGATAGTTATAATGTGTTCCAGTTTAAATCATGAAACATCAAAAATGACCATTACTCCCTTGGATACGGTAGCCAATTTCCATGTCGTAATCGGTTTTGCTAAAGGCAATTTTTTAGCCTGTTCAGGGCAACTATCGGAGATTCTTTGTGGAATTAGTGTTCCGGCCCTAAAAAGCTATACTAAAGCGGTTAGACGGCTTCAAATTGGCCTCATCGCAGCGGGACCTCACCGCGATTCACCACCCCCCAAAATGGCCATTACGGCCGGGGCGCGTAATTTGGAGCGGAGGGGAAAGTTCGTTCCCGGCAACTACTAGCTACGATTGCTGGGATTTTGATTCTTTACGAGAACGTTCCTAAAATGTTCTGAAAATCATAATTTTTCCTCAAAGGAAGGATCGAGGTTCGGCTCCCCGGACCTTCGCAACTTCCTGCTTTTGGCTGAAAACATTTTTAGTGTTGGAAAGGCTTAACTGGCATCCAATGCTTATCTGAAATCGGCGGTAAAACTTTTTGACCCATAGCGCAGTTGGTAAGAGAGTAGTACTTCGGGCATAAGATAAGGTCCGGGTTCGATTCCGGCCCGCGATTTTTCAATTTTTCGATATTTTCCTGCGTTCACCTGCTAACTGGCATCCCGTCTACCGTATCCTGCAAAAAATAATTAAAAATCCCAGAAAAAACTCGAAATTCCGAAAATGTCCTTTCGACCACAGATCCCATCGGTCAGTCGTTGTGCCCAAGCCCAAATTTATGTCTCTTTTCGCACTCGTCGGGGGGTGCGTCAGGCTCCAATTGACGCTCCCCAGGGCAGTAGGGAAGAGCAGCTTTATCCAGGGACGTCATTTAGCACCCCACAACATCGACACGAAATTCCGAAATTCCGAGCGTACACCTATATAAGGCGCGAGCCGGTCGGGGTTTGGGCCACTTTTTTGCCTTCACTGTTTCTTTAAAATGCTTCTAAGCTTGCGATTTTCTATACTGGCGTCTAATTCACCTATTTGTAACTTTAAACCTCAATTTTTTGTGATTTTTTCCGGATCCAGCCGGACAGGGTACCTGAATTACGGTAATCCGGAAAATTTCCAAATTTTGCCATTAACGATCCAGATCTGTAGTTTTTTAATTTTAGATATTTCTGGTAAACAGTTTCTCAATTCCTACAAAAATACTTACGAAAATTCCGGAAATTTCCGCGTTACAACACGTTACGCTTAACAAAATTCAGGTACCCTGGCATACTAATTCCAATTTAAGCCCCTCCCTCATTTGCCGCCCCCGCTAATCTCGACGCATTTCCCGTCTCGCCACCGGGACTCTGATCGTACACTGCTGTCTCGTGTACTAATACGGAATGCATCGGAATTACACAATTTCCGTTTTTCCCAAAATGCACTCCCGAAACTACTGTAGATTTCGAGAATCGCCCTTTCTATGTGATTTTCGAGATTTTCCGCCTCTACCGCCCGCCAGTTTAGAGATTCCAATAAAAATATCAACGAAATTGTACTTGAGAATTAGTTTTTGGGGGTATCTTTAGGTTTTTTCGCGATTTTTGCACTTTGTAGTTTGTGATTATCTAGGTGATAAAAAGGGTTGAAAACGTTATGGAGAAGCCTTAGGATGGCTGTATTTACTACACCACTTTCAATTCTAGAAATTTTTATCTTTTCAATTTAGGGGCCGAGGGTTCGAGTCCCCGGACCTCCGGAAGTTTTGCTTTTTGCTTTTTGAGTTTCCAGTCCCTTTAAAAGTATTACGGTAATATTTTTAGGAGTGTTTTGGTCTACCCGGCCGTTTTGGGCTCCTCGGAATACATCACCTATTTTTGGGGGAGCTACGTGCCGATCCTCTTTACGGGAAGAGAGAGAGAGAGAGAGAGAGAGAGAGAGAGAGAGCGAGAGAAACAGAGGCGATAATTGAGCTCCCGAACGTTTCTCCTTCAAGAGAAAAGACCCATAAAAGCCGCAAAACACAAAAAGCCCTAATCCTCTCTTTTACCCTTTTTGCCTTGCTAATCCCTTTAAAAGTGCCTTCACAATCCCTTTAATCTCGGATTACTCAATTATTATTTGACTTTTCTTTATTCGACACCACGTGGCTATTTTCTTTAGATTTTTGACTCTATTCCACCTTCAGAAACCAAAAATGACAATTCGGGATTAGCGGAGGGGTACTGTAGCCGGGGTTTATAAGCCTTTTCCTCGTTCTTCTTGGCTGCGTTGTCTAATCTGCCATGCAGAGAACCGAGTCCAAAACAGATAATTTAATTTTGTACTCTAGACTACAACATTTCCCGCGGGTACCTGAATTCTCAGGAAGGGTACCTGAATTTGCGTGGCCTGTCGTAATCTGTAGTTTTGCTATATTTTTGTGATTTAACTAGCAGCAGGGTTTAACTGGCTGACAGATAAAGCAAATTGAGCAAAACATTTTAATGCATAGGTTTAATGGGCTACAGACTACAAAATTTACAAAACTCAGATTTTTGCTCCAGGTCCAAAATTTTGCTTGGATACGCGGTTCTGATCTCTGCCCATGTTTGTAAATCACCCTGGATATGCCTGAATTTTATTATCGTGGTATTTAGGGTTTATTAAGTAAATTTAGCGCGTTTAGCCGTCACCTCCCCGGTCAGGCCAAATTTGTACCCGAGGCCCCTAAACACGCTACTTCTACGCAATCTGCGCATGCGCTGAAATCTGATTTATCTAAATTTAATTTACCACTTTTCGCTGTGCTGTTATCGGTGGGATAAATATCAGGTTGGAACGAAAGTTCTGTCGCCGAGATTTTGGAAGGCTGGCTAAAATCGTAGATAGCTCCATTCTGGACATGCGATATGTCATTTTGTAGCTCTCCGCCTGAACGGTTTTGGGAGGCGGGTCCGGGGGCCTCAAAATCAAGAACGGCCGAGATACCGGCCTCAGAAGTTTTTCAAAAATTACGAAAAAGTGTTTTTGCAAGTTATCTTTACATAGATCCATTTGCATGCGATACCTTTAACGCCAATCGATAGCTCTCGAGGAGTAGATATCAATAGATGTTGAGATCGTCCAAATCGGACACTGGATGGCCGAGATATTGAGCTCTGAAATTTAGCCCATTTCTTAGAACTTTTCTCGAAATCCCATACATTTCCCAAAATTTGACGGGCAGGTGCCAAAAATTGCCGTTTTATTTTTGGACTAGCGGTTCGTCTTTTGAAAAAATGTATGGGAAATCGGGAAAAGTTCTAAGAAATGGGCTAAACTTCAAGGGGCCATATCTCGGCCATCCAGTGTCCGATTTGGACGATCTAACATCTGATCTACTCGAGCTATCGATGGCGTTAAAGGTATGGCATGCAAATGTCTCTATGCAGAGATAACTGCAAAACCTTCCGTAATTTGAAAAATCTTCTTGGGCCTGATCTCGGCTGTTCTTGATTTTGAGGCAGACCCACCAGAACGGTTCAGGCCGAGGCAAAATGACATATCATGTCAGAATGAGCTATCTCGATACCACCCTCAAATCTCGGCGACAGAACTTTCGTTCCAACCTGATAGGACCAAAACCTTCACTTTTGTCTAATTCAGGGTACCTGATTTTTGGTGTCACTCTCCCTTTAAAGCCCCCATCCCGTCCCCAAAAACCTTTTTAATTCCAATTTTTTTTTGTTTTGTTTTCTGTTTCTGTTACTGCAAAAGTCTGGAAAGGATTGGTCAAGTGGTTAGCCGGTTACGACACCGCCCACGGGGTCCGGGTTCGACCACCGAGACCTCCGGAACTTTTTGCTTTTTGGCTTTTAAGCCGTAATCTGCAAAACTGATTTCCAATTGACTTCTTAGTCCCTTTAAAATCAAATTCAGCTTTTAGGAGAGCAATGAAATCACCTAAAATCCGCCCACTTTTTGGCTATTTGCCCCTTCTAGGGAGGCTTCTCCCTCACGAAATATTCATGTATCTGAGGGGCCAAATATCTCTTCTCCGCCTCAAGCGAACGCCTCTCCACATGATCAGCGGAATCACGCGCTTTTTTGGAGGCTTGGAGGAGGTCTGGCCTCGAGAATATCGATTTTTAGGCGTATTTTGGTGTTTGCAGTAGTCCTGGGGTATGGTATCCGGGCATTTTTTAACTTTTTAAAGGACTAGCTTGATTATCTGGATGGCAGTTAAGAACTGAACGTTGAAAAATCTAAAAAATGGAAAACTGGGGTCACAGTACCCGGAAAGTTTTGCTAACTAAAGTACGCCCGGAACCCCCAGGATTACTGTAGCAATGTATTTTTGAGTTTTTTGCCGACGTAATTTGGTTACATGGATGGTAGTTAAGGCGATCATGAATTCAAAATCCAAAAATGACAAGTCTCACTCGAGTTGCAGGACCCCCGGTTTCGGTGCCATTCGAGCCTCCAACTTTTTGCTTTTTGCTCTATGAACTCAAAAACCTTGCTAATACTGACGTGGGGCTCCCAGTTCGAACCTGGGTTCTCAGAAAATCTTGTCCGCTTGGCTGCTCGGTGCCCTGGGGCCATTCTTCGAACTCCAGCCTGCAACTCGAAGGTGGCATTTCCTAAGAGAGGTGTCTGCTCTACAGGGTGTCCCAAAAAAACCCCCCTCTAGCGGTCCGTGGGAAGCTCAGATCAGGATGATTTTTATACCATTCGAACGCCCGCGAAAAGGCGAGAAAACAAGCGGGCTTCATTTTCTAAGATTTATTCTGATTCGTCCGATATTCAGCGTTTTTCTAAAAAAACAGGTATCTTTTCAATAGGAATTTCGCAATTAGCATGCGGATCTCGCGTAAATCAGCCGTTTTCATGGATTTTGGAGGTAAAATTCGCCAATAAAAATACATAATAAAGAAAATGAACCCTCCATGTTTTCTCGCCTTTTCGAGGGCTTTCGATAGATACCTAAACGGCTAGAATCGGACACGTCTGCGCGCCGCTAGGGGGGTTTTTGGGACACCCTGTATTTTAGCCAGATAAGCTAGATTATTGTTTCATGATTTAAACTGGGTGTAATTTTAACCAATTTCGCCCTAGAAATTTAAATTTTTGGTTGTACAAATTCGAAAATTTTCATGCTGCTGAAAAAATTAAAAAACTCCGAAAATAACTTTATTATGATTTTTTCTGATTTTATATTTTGTTTATTGAAACTGTCCATGGTGTTTTGCCTTTTCAATTTTAATTAACTACTATTAAACAGATTAAAAATATTTCAGGGTACCCGCCGCTGCCAAGCCAGTTCAAACACAAAAACACAAAAAAGGATGAGGGGATGCCTGGCAGCGTGTCTTCTTTTCTTCATCCTGGCCCTCACCCACACCACAGCAGGTACTGTAACTTACAAAAAAAAATGAAAAACGAAAAGAAAAAGAAAACAAAACAAAAATTTCGAAAAATCCGAAATTTTTCCTGTCACCATCCCTTCAAAAGCCATTTTTTTCAGGATTCCCGCACGGAGCCCAGATGGTGCTCGTTGTTGAGGATCCGGTGGCGCAAGAAGCCCTGCTAGATGCCCTCGCCCAACAGCCACGGTTAGGCGACAGAACGGTCAGTTGCTAGTGCCTTTAAAGGGGTCGGAATTCACCAAAAATTGAAACGGCAAGCTAGCAAAGAGCATTCAGGAAGGGCGTGCCGTTTTTCCTTCATCATCCCCTTTAAAACCTACTTTTTTTGCAGGAAGACGCGATCGTCTCATCCGAGATTGCAAAGCGCACCTCGCTGAAGCGGTTGGCCAAGCTGGGCGCCCGCGGATTCGGCAGAAAATGAGTAAAATCCACGACAAAATCCTGACTTGCCAGTCCCTTTAAAAAGTGCTAGTCACCCCCGAAAATCCAGTCAAAACCCAGGTTCACTTGATCTCACCCGTCATTTGCAGTCCAGCGTAGCCCAGTGTACAGTATCCTCCAATTTCTCTCGTTGTCTCTCTATTTCCCTGATCTCTCGCCCTGATAGTGCAAATTCTCTCTATCTCGCTCTCTCGTTGGTGGCCCGCCCCTTTAAACACATAAAACCTATTTTGAAGCAGTAATAAAGCTCTGTTGCCTGCCAGATCGGACAAAAAAAAACACGATAAGGATACGGTAGAGCCAAAGAATCACTGCTAGCTTACCCCTCAAAATCGATTCAGATACCTCGAGTCAATTCAGGTACCCTCCTTCCCAAATCGCCTTTGCTAGCTGGTCAAGGCCAATTTCCGCAAATGAACACTGCCAGATTGCCAACTGGCTCCCAGGCTAAGGATCCCTGCTAGTTTGCCTTTCGAAATCAATTCAGGTACCTCCAGGCAATTCAGGTACCCACCGAGAAATTCAGGTACCCTCCCTCCCAAATCGGCTTTGCTAGCTGGTCAAGGCCAATTTCCGCAAATGGTTTCTGCCAGATTGCCCACTACCGGCCGGCTAAAGGATTCCCGCTGGTTATCCCCCAAGAAAATAGCTATCTGCCATCCAATCCCCCGGGTGGGGGATGGCACCTGACGGTGATTAGGGAAAAGCCTCGGGCATTTCCCTATTGGTTTGGCTTGGCTGTGAGGGGATGGAACCTGTTTTGAGCGCCCCCGAAAAAAGATATTAGCATACGAGGGCTGGGGGCTATAAGACAGGGCGGGGGAATGGCTTATCGTAGCTGCCGGGGGGTAGTCATATGCGCCGAGGGCATTTTCACTTTTTGTCCTTCATTTTTCCTTCAAAATACGTCTCAGATAATATTTTTTGATCGGAATACCGTAGTTAGCGGCCAGTTTAGCTATTCTACTAGTTAAAGCTAATTTAAAAGGTATGGTGACAGCGAACTTCTCGGGTACCTGATTCGTGAATTCAGGTACCCTCGGAGGTTTCACTTTTCCCTTCTTAGGGCCTTTAAAATATGTTCTCTATGTCATTTTTGTTTGGAATACGGTATATGGCTGCCAGTTTATCAATTATGCCAATTTTCTAACTAGTAATATCGAGTTTAAACGGTTTTATGACCCTGACTTCAAAATACTAAGTTTCGACTTTCCTCAGAAATGGACCCCAAATGGTTCCTGTTTGCTTTCTTCGCAGGTTGTGTGATGGCCCAGGAACGTCATCATCATGGTAGGTGGTTTTACGAATTTTAAAAAAATGTAAAATTGACAAATACAAAAAAAATGGATTTTTTGAAATTTTGAAAAATATATTTTTTTTATTTGTAAAAATCAGAATCTTTTTCAGAATACCGCAGATACGAGTGTACGCAAAAGGCCACCGGAAACGGTACCGTATGCTCGTTGACGCTGAAGAAGAAGCGGAACGATGATTCGAGGGAATATCACGTGCCGGTGAACCAGGGTTGCTTTGAGGTATCTATTTTTGTAGTATCGATCGATTTAATAGCTATTCTTGATTTCTTGGTCTTATCGTATGTCAGATTGCCCAAAAATAACTTTAGAATGTTTTGAAAATCTAAAAAATTAAAAATTTGTCATTTAAAGGTACGGTAAGGCCCAAAGAGCCATGCTCAATTTTCAACTCGCTTTCCAGGAGCGCGGGTTCCGCGGAGCGGCCGTGCTGTGCCCGCTATACTGCCCGCAGACCGGTGCCGCCTACGTCATCGCCAAGAGCCCCTCCAACAACCACAAATGCGTCAACTTGGACACGTACAAGGTAGGTGTCGCTGTCCCTTTAAAATCTCTAACCCGATTTTTTTAGACTGAAGAGAGGAATGGGCAATGGTTTTTCTGGCGCACGGGAAAATGCATCGACCAGGAGATGACATTCGAGGTAAAAAAAGCAAAAAGCAAAAGGTTTCCGCGATCGGGGATCGAACCCGAGACCCTCAAACTCGAAACCTACGCAATTTCTTGCCTTACTAGCCCCTTTAATAGCTTAGTCCACAACCAGATAGCCCAAAAACCAAAAATCAAAAAGTTTACCTTCTCCAGGATCCGAACCCGGGCCCTGACATTGGTATTCTAACGTCTAACCGAGTGCGCTAGAGCTAAATCTAATTTTTATTTTTTAGCTCGGTTGCCACTTCCTGATCCCCCCGGAGCAGGCCAACGTCGAGGAGTTCTTCAAGAAGGTCTAAAACATCCGGAAAAGCGATCGGAATTGTTTAAATTATTTATGTAATTTATTTAACTTATTTTTTTGGCATAAAAATCGTTGGGAATTGTGTATTGTTTGACAGATTAGAGGAAGGGCAGGCCAGCAGAGATCTTTCAGGAAATTAACAATTGTAAAGCTCCAATAGACACAGAAAAATTGGGATATGTACAGTAAGACATCGGGAAGAAAAATGACAATTTAGCAATTTTCTAAAAAAATTATGATGTAGCATTTTCAAGGACAACATTTTCCTTGACCTCCTCGGTCTTGATTTCCGTCATTTGGAGCGTTGCGGAATTTTCAGGGCTAGCGGTGAGGGTTGATTCGGTGGCAGCTACAGTACCCCTGCCGGGATCTACGGTACACTCCGGGTCATCAACGTAGCGGACGCGTAGCTTGGCAGCAGGGCGGGAGCGGAACACTTGAATTACCGCCTTCACGCCGTTAACCGTGAATTCGCGCTGAAAACGGGAAATTTGAGGGCAGACTAGCAGAGATTCTTCAAGAAATTTTGGTAGGCTAGCAGAGATTCTTTAGGAAAAAACGCTTGAAAACAGAGATCATTTATCCATTTTAAAGGGGGTGTTACAGCTAGAAAATTTCCGAATAAACCAACTTTTGTAGGTGAGGTCCTGAACACGAGCTTATCCGGGAGTGGAACGTTCTTCCGCTTCTCCCGCGTCCGTTTCTGGGAGGAGGACGGACGACTGGAGTCTGAAATCGGGAAGCTTAAATTTTTTCCGACTTTCCGGGTCCTTTAAAGGCAAAATTTCATGAAGAATCACTGCTAGCATGCGCTATGGAGTTTCTGGCTTCTAGGTGCCTTTAAAACGCAAAGATCGCAATGAAACGCACCTCTTGACGACGTGCTATCTGGTGAGAGTCTTGATGATGAAGCAGTCGGCGAATCGGCGTGTGAAAATTCCTTGGATCTCCTAAAATGTCAATTAGCTAGCAGGGACCATTTGCGGAATTTTTCGGAAAATCGCGTTTTTCTGGCGCCTAGCAGAAAGCTTAGGGGAATTTAGGGATTAGCAGAGATCTTTGCGGAATTTTTTAGGCAATTGGCAGAGATATTTGAGGAAAAAGCAGGGCAAGCTAGCAGAGACCATTTGCGGAACTTTCCGATTTTAAAAGAACAGTGACCGACCTATTAGCTTTCGGCGTGCTGTGTTGAATCGCAAAATTCTGGACGACCTGATGAATGGCGACGACATTTTCGTTGAGTTTTGGCTTCCGGGTCGAGGTGCCTTTTCTGAAAATCGAATTTTGTTGTTTGTGGTCTCTAGTTTTGCTCTTTAAATTATGGTCTGGGCTACAATTTAAATATTGACATGGTTTTCATCCCACCTGGTGTCGCACATCTCGCACTTGAACGCCTCGGCCTTGTTCTGGTAGGTGCACACCGTGCATTCCCACTGGCTCTGAAAAGTGCTCTAAAAAGCGACAACCATTTCTTGAATTTTTATGCGGATAGTTTAACTGGCCACTAATTCATCAATTAAACTAGTTTAAATTATAAAATTTCCCGTAGAAAACCAAAAAAAATGACAATTACCAAAGAGGTACCTGAATTCCCGGAAATAGCTTAAAATGAAAATATCTACTGCTACTGCTACTACTGCGATTTTGAACCTAACTACTAAAACAACTGCTAGTTAACAAATTGAGCTAGTTTAAATCTCAAAATACACCCTCGACAAACTAAAAAATGACAATTACCGAAGAGGTACCTGAATTTACTCGTAAATTACTTACCGGATCGAGCTCCTCCTCAATAATCGGCTCCTTCTTCTTCTTTCCCGTCATTGTTGGGCTACAGACTAGAGAAATACAGTATAGACATTTAGATATCCAAAAAGAAAAGGTTAAAAAAAGTGATTTTGCGTTGTGAGGGTCAGCCCGGCCCGCCTCGAATTGACCTCCCGTTTTCCGTTGGCCCGGGGGCACGGAGGGCAGGTGTTGCTTGGCGTGGCGTGTAGTCTGTGGGCTGACTGGCAGTTTAGAGGCGAAAATAGAAAAGTCGAGCATTAATAGCTGGATAGCAAAATTGAGCAGATTTCTGAAAATCAGGGACCCTCAAAAATTTGAATTCCAAAAAATTCGAATTTTTCGGATGTTTTTGAAAATCTCCCATTGGGCCGCGGTGGGCTGCCCAGAAACGGCTTGGCGATGACGTTCGGCGTCACCACAATCGTCCACAACAAATATATGGTAATTTTCGGGGAGGATAGCTTTATATAGCGTAATCGAATATCGATCGGGCAGAGTGGGGGCGGATTATCGATCAATTATCACCATTCGAAAAAATCTGTAGCGTTGAAATTGCTTACAACTTCCAACTGGCATACAGTACATTCAGTTTTACACACAAGGCTACAAACTACACCTTTTTACGCAAGCAAAAGTTACCAAAAGTGGGGTATCTGAATTTTATACTTTTAAAGCATTTTTTGTGTTTTACGGTATTTTAAAAATTCTAAAACTATCGATGCCGTCTAACTGATAACGGCGCGTCGAATAACGCCGTTTAAAAAAAATTTGGGCACTGTTTAAAGGATTTTCTCGGAATCGATTACGCCATGTAATTCCCCCCGGCTCAGATCAGCAAAAAAATTGGCGCGGGGGCGTACGGGGCGGTGTGGGAGCTGCGGAAGGTGGCCGATCCGAGGCAACAGCTCGCACTCAAGGTACGATTCCGCAAGGAGACTCTGCTAGCATGCCCTGGGCCTGACTACACACTACACCTCTAGACGGAGGGCGTCAAGCCGGAGCGCGCCGAGGAGTTTCTGAAGATTGAGTACGAGGTGGGGCGGGTGGCCGATAGGCTGGAAATCTGAAAATTAGGAATTGTGGGTACTGTAAGGTACTGCAAGGCACCGTAATTTGGAAAAATCGGGAAATTTGGGTTTTAGGTGATGGACAAGCTGCGAGCCGCCAATTCGCTGCACTCCCCACGACTTGTCGGCGCCGGAAAGGTCAGGCTGGCTAGCAGAGATTCTTGAGGAATTGGAGAGGGCGAGCTAGCAGGGATTTTTGAGGTTTTCATGAAGTAATCGGACGGGTCTATCTGGCGCGCTCCCTTAAAAATGGGCAGGCAAGTAGCGATTGCGAGGGATTTTAAAGGGACTGTGACAGCTAGGGCAGGCTAGCAGAGAACCTTTAGGATTTTTGGAATTTTAAAGGGTCAGTGACAGGCGCATTTGCAGACGGACACGCAGTACTACATCGTGATGACCCTCCTCGGCCCCTCTCTCGCCGACTTGAGGAAGTGCATGCCGGGAATGGTGGGTTTTTCTGGCTTTCGCACTGCCTTTAAAAGCGCAGGACCCGCTCTTATTTTCCCTGAAAGGAGCATGACCTCGCAAACCCACTTTTTTGCAGAAATTCTCCCCGTTCACAAGCGGAATGTGCTACATCCAATGTCTCGCGCCATCATCGAGCTGCACCAGCTGGGGTGGGCGGCTCAAAACTACAAACTACAAAACTGGGCTAGCTGGGCCACAAACTACAAACTAGAAAACAGATAGCTGAAAAAAGGCTACAAGCTACAAAATCGGCAAGACTACAAACTGGACCACAAGCTACAAACGAAGATTTTTGCCAGACCACAGACTACAAAAACGGGCTAACTGGACTACATAGCACAAAAATACTACAAAAATAGCTGCAGACTACAGAATACAAACTCCAAATTCTTGTCCTTCCAGCTACGTCCACCGCGACATCAAGCCGGGCAACTTTGCGGTGGGGAAGATGAACACGGCGGCCCGTCGCTGGGTGTACCTCTTCGACTTTGGCCTCTGTCGACGTATTTTTGTAAGCTGGAGGCTTTTGAATGGCGAAACGCGTTCCAGTTTGACCGCAGCGACGCGGAGAAGAAGTACAAAAAGTGCGGCGACAAACGCCTCCGCACCCCCAGGAAGCAGTGCAAAATGGTCGGCACGCTGAGGTTCGCGGGATTTTGAGGAACGGAATTCGTAGTTTGTAGTCCAGCTTAGGTACTGGAAAATTTTTAGGGCAAAATCTCAATAGATAACGGAGATATGAGCAAAAAACCACTGGCGAAGCCATTTCTATAAAAATTGGCAAAAAAATCTAATTTGGCGGGAATTTGAAATTTTTAAGACTAATGGATTATAATTTGTAGCCCGGTTTAACCCCCACAAAAATTTGGTGCGAAATTTGGGCCAGGAAACTAAAAAATCAGGAAAAACGACCAGCTAGCGTGGGGTTTTTGAAAGTGGCTCGATAACTCGATTTTCGGCGAGTTTTTTAATTTTTCGAGAATACAGAATTGTAGCTTGTATTCTATTCAACTCCTCACAAGAAAAATTGGCTCGAAATTTTTGCCAGGAAGCGAGAAAACAGGGAAAAACCGCTCCGCTCGCCCGGCACCCCCGAAACGCGCGCGACCTGGTCCACTCGGGGGAGGGGGTCTATATAAGCCCCCGCCCCTCTCGTCCCTCCCATCCCCAGAAAGTGCGATGATCGACAAAACTTAGGACACCTTTGGATTAACCGTGAAAGGAAAAATTGTACGTCAGGCTGAGCACAGACATTTTGCTTTTATTTTTGTAGTTTTTAAAGGAGCATTGAAGGCAGGGAGGGTGCAGTCCGGCAGGGATTCTTGGCGAATTTTAGCGCTTTTTCGAGTCGTAAAGGGCAATAATCGGTTGTCTAACGTGAATTTTTGCATCTTTTAGATTCCAAATTTACAAAATTAGTTTTTAAAGGGACATTGAAGGCAGAGTAGAGGGAGCAGGCTAGCAGGGATTCTTGGGGAATTCTTAGCGCTATTTTTGAGCTAGAAAGACGAAGAATTGGCTTAAAAGTCAATTTTTCGTTTTTTTTCGGATTTTCCGACTTTTAAAGGGAATGACCCTCCAAAAGGTTCCCCAAAAACCTCTGCCAGGTACTGCTCGATGAACGCGCACCACAAGGAGGAGCTGGGGCGACACGACGACGTGTGGAGCCTGTGGTTTGCCGTGGCCGAGTGGCACCTCGGCGAGTTGCCCTGGTTGGTGTCGCTGTTCCTTCAAAACGGAAATTTTTGCCATTTTGGATAGGGGTACGGTAGCCTGGATGCCAGGGAGCATGAAAGGCACAAAAAAAATTTCAAAAATCAAACAGATTTGCTGCAGCCGGGATTCGAACCGGCGACCCCATTCCGAGAGATTTTGCCTTCAATGGTCATTTAAAACCTAAATCCAGGAGCGGGGTGGACAAGGCAAAGACGGAGATGCTCAAGGTAGACGCGCTCGACGACTTGGTGGCGGTGGGGAAATTTTTGGAATTTGCCAAAACCAAAGAATTCCGACCATCTCGCCGAAAACCATCTCGCCGAAAAACCATCCCGCCGAAAACCATTTCGCCGAAAAACCATCTCGCCGAAAACCATCTTGCCGAAAACCACTTCGCCGAAAACCATTTCGCCGAAAACCATCTCGCCGAAAACCATCTCGCCGAAAACCATCTTGCCGAAAACCATCTCGCCGAAAACCATTTCGCCGAAAACCAACTCGCCGAAAATCTAATTTTGCATGCAAATTTTTTCGCGTAGTTGCGGTCATACCCCAGGTCACAAAAAAGTAAAGAAAGTTGCTTTTTTCAGGGTCTCTGTGCCCGGACACTTCCCCTATGATTTGAGGCCGAAAACCGATTGCTCAGTCATGATCAGTGTTTTTTCCAGTATTAGACCAAAATGGAACAAGCCTGAAAAAAAATTTGCATACAAAATTAGATTTTCGGCGAGTTGGTTTTCGGCGAGATGGTTTTCGGCGAGATGGTTTTTCGGCGAGATGGTTTTCGGCGAGATGGTTTTCGGCGAGATGGTTTTCGGCGAACTGGTCCGATACCAAAACCAAAAAATCGCGAAAAATCAAGTTTTCAGAAAATGCCCGCCCCGCTCGGGCTCGTCGTCAAGCACTTGAGGGGGCTGCGCTATCACGATGAACCGAGTGGGTCGAGAATTGTAGTTTGTAGTCGGGTAGCCGAAAAGACGATTTTGTAGTTTGTAGCCTGTAGCCTATTTGATTACGCCATTTATCTCCCCTTGTAGACTACGCCCTCCTTCGCGGCCTCGGCGCCTCGTTCCTCCACGATCTGCCCAACTACAACCCGGGCGACCCGCTCGACTGGGAGCCGACCGGATGCCACGCCGCCCTCTACAAGCACATGCATAATTGGTACGTCGAAATGGGGGTTTGTAGCTTGTAGCTTGTAGTCCGACTGCCAGTTAACCGAATGCTGTAGTTTTTTGCCCCGAGCAGGCTAACATAGAGCATTTGTGACAAATTTCCGGTTTTGTATAAACCCAATTTTTCGCTTCAAATTCGAAAATTCAAAAATGACAAGTTCAAAAAAGGATTACTATTTTAAAATACTTAAACTGGCACCCAATCTACTATCGCCACTACAGTAACCCTCTTCAGTTGGCCGCCCGACCCCGACCCGGTCACCCTCCCGCCACTCGTCATCGAAAAACCTCCCAAGAATCTGTGTGCCGTCAAGGTTGTAGTTTGTAGTCTGTGTCGTGTACTCTGTGGCCCATTTTAGTCCCTGGAAACGGTGCACCAGGACCCCGACTCGCAGAACTCGTACGACGACGAGACCAACGAGGGCATCAAGTCCATCAAGGTAGCTGAAATGGAACTTTTAACTTCAATGGCCCTTTAAAAAGGCTATTTGAAAGTTTCTCTTGCTATTTGGTTCTTCTGCCAGGCAGGGAACATGCTTCTTGAAAAATCAAGCAAAAATCAAAGACAAAAAGCAAAATATTGACGCCGGAAGGGATCGAACCAGCGACCCGGATTTTGGTTGCAATGGTCCTTTAACATCGCGAGGGCTTGAACCCAAGCACTTTCCTGGCTGACAGAAAGGTCGTATACAAAATTTTAGACCACAAAAGCAAAAAGCAAACAACATTGACGCCGGAAGGGATCGAACCCGCCACGGATCTTAGACTTTTTTATTTTTTACCAGCGCCCAAAACCCGCTTCGCGGGCCTTGGACGCTGGAATGCGGCCTTTGCATGAGAAATTTGACTTTCCGATAGCTTGGGTCTTTCGGACCCCTCCCTTCCTCCAACCACACCCGCGCGTGAAACTTGCAAGAATGAGGAAATTTGTATTTTTTGGAATTATGCAAAGTAGCCCGCCCTGGCGCCGGACACACACACACACACAAAGATACGCGACCAAATTATATAAGGTAGGATATTTGTTAACTTTTCAGAAGGGCGAGAAGACGATCGAGTCGCGTAAGGGGAGCAACAGGGCCCTGAGCAAGACTGGCGATCCCTTCTTGGAGGTGACGGCCGAACCGGGCGGCCTCGAAGAACAGCCAACCCTTGGCGACGACGTCACCAACAAGGAAAACGCGCACAACCCCGGGAACCGATAATTAAGACGGATTTTTGCATTTATTTAAGTTAAGCCCCGCCCCCAGATTGCCTGTGAATACCAATGGATCTGCCCGTGCGCCTTTAAAAGATTTTTCGATCGATTTTATGTGATTCGCCTCGAGTTTTGTGTGTTTTGATCGATTTTCGGAATAAATTATCCAGATTTTTTGATTTTAAGGCAGGGAGTCGCTAAGCTGGCTGGGAGACTTCAAGCTACAACTTAATATGATTTAAAAATGCATCCATTAACTGAAAAAATTGTGTTTTTTTGAGCGAGGGTACCTGAATTTATGAAACGAGATTTCAGGTACCCTCGATTTTGGTAGAGATCAAGGACCATTTGGCGTCTCTCTCTCTGTCTCTCTCTCGCCTGCCAGCCAGTTAGCCTTCCTGACTGCCAAGAAATAGCCCCGGTGGGTCTATGTGTGCTGGGGCTGGAGGGCTGGCTATAGGAGTCTGTTGTACACTGCTGTCCTCCCTTCCCCCTTGCTTCTCCCTAGGCCACGCCCCCACCCCCGCCCCTCCTCAATAATCGTCGAAAAACGCTCGTAATTTGGAAATTCATGGAAATTTGAGGAACGAGGATTACTATAGCCCAATTAATAAAAATCGGGATGGCCAGCTAGCCGACACCGTTGGGGAAGTCTTGAAAGTGAATATCGACCAACTGGCATCCAGTTCGATTGTCAGAAAAGCCAAAAAGAGAGTTTACATCCGATTAGGCAAGGTAATAGCTTGGGACCTGAAGGTATCTGATTTTCCGCAAATGTTCTTTGCTAGCTTGCGTTTCTAGTTTCTCTAGGTGCTATTCGATAGATTTCCAGCCAGTTTGTACACCAGAGGAGACAAAAATCCATTTTCTATCCGATTACGCGGCAAAATTCGAATGTCCTCAAAGATCTCTGCAAGTTGGTCCCCGGTGAGCCGGATGCGCCTAGTTATATCCCTCGCCTTGGGCCGTGCTGGGGGTGGGGGCTGTGCTGCGTAGTCTCTGGCTGGGGGGCATGCCCATCCCGAAGACGCTGTAATGCCCCAGCCAAGCAGAGGAGCAAGAGATCCCCCTCCCTTCCTATTTCCACAATCTGTGTGTAGCAGTTAGGCAGCGCTTTTTGCGGCTTTCTCGGCATTTTTAGGTATCTCTCTCGCTCTCTCGCTCTCTCTCGCTCTCTCTCTCTCATCGCTCAACACCTCCCTCTCCCTCTATTCTCGGTACCACCCGACTACCCGAGGCTACTCTTGACACCAGCTCGGATTGTTGACAAATATCGATTTTTCGATTTTCTAGCTGTCACCATCCCTTTAAATAGCCGCCAGTTAGTGTCACTGTGCCTTTAAAATGACTCCATGACACTACAAAATGACACTGACTGCGTCAATAGGCTCCCCATTTCGTAATTCCTAGTGTCTCCCTCCCTTTAAAACCGGATATTTTGCCTTCCATGGTCTTTTAAAGCTTTAATTTTAATGGAAATCGCTTTTCTGGTTGTCGCACTAGCTTTGGAATCTAAAATATGCCCTCAATGAGCCTTTAAAGCGGAATTTTTAACCCTCGATCGATTTTCTAGCAGTCACGTTCCCGTTAAAAAGCTATATCTCATTTCAATACCCCCTTTAAAATTTTGATTTTCTTGGAAATCCTTTTTCTGGCCTTCACGCTCCCTTTAAAAAGCGTTATCGATTTTTTCGCGCAATTATCAATCGATATTTTAGGGAAGGGGCGCCCTCAACAGTGGTCATCTCCATCTTCTAGACGAGAGAGCAGAGAGAGACAGCAGAGACAGCAGAGAGAAGCCAAGATGAGCTTCGAACAAGACGAAGCCTATCCGTTCCTCGCGGTCTCCCGTGAGGAACGTGCCGCCAACTCGTCGCGGCCCTTCGATTCCAAGAAGAACTGCTGGGTACCTGATCCGGAAGAGGGTCGGTTTTTAGGCTCTAGGCGTCCTTTAAAAATGGGTTTCGCGCCGACTTGGGTCCTTTGGATGCCAATCTGCATCGTCAACTAGTTAAATTCCAAAACGCAAAAAGTTTAGCGCCGGCGGGGATCGAACCCGCGACCCAGCTCAGGGGCCCGTTTTCTGCCTTTAGAGGTCCTTTAAAATGGATTTCTTTGAATTCTGTGCAATTTGCATGCCAGTTCAGGCCCTGGGCAAATTATTTTTCAAAAAGCAAAGACCTTGACGCCGGCGGGAGATTGAACCCGCACCCCATTTCCGAGGCTTCCCAGTCCGTTTAAAAGCCAAAACTCGTTTTTTTAATTTTTAATATTCTGGACTTCAGTTTCCCCCAATGATTTCGCAATGTTGGGCCCCCGGCAAAACGGCTGTGGGGCTGGATTAAACTTTAAAGGGGCCGGCAAGGTGGGGGGTCAGCTGTTGTGCCCCGGGAGGGCATTCCACCTACCCCCCACACCTCAATTCCACCTACACACAACAACTATTGACAGATAGGGGCAGAGAGCGAGAGAGAAAGAGAAAAATAGGTCAATCGGGGTCAAACTGTGAAATTTTTAAAGGGGCGGTGACACCTCGGAAAATCGGCATTATTGATCAATTTTTTTCCATAATAATTGTTTTTCTGCTTAAACTGCAATCTACGCAAAAAAATTAAACTTTGAACTCCAATTTAAGCGGACGTTCCGAGAGTCGAGGGTTAAAACCCCGGCCGCGACAATCTTTTTGCCTTTTCGGAAATAGGTTGCGTAATCTTTAATATGGCATCCAGAAAACCTAAAAACCTAATCCCTTATTGATTTTATGTCGTAATCCATTCCACCCCCGCCATTCCCCGGGCCCCTGAGCCCCCAGATTTTTCCCATTAGTCATGGCAACATTTTTATCGCGCTTTTCGCCGGGATTTTAGTGCCCGCGGGGGCATGGGGTTAGGGCGAGAGAGCGACAGAGCAAGAGGGGGCAGAGAAAAAGTGGGAATCCGATTTTAAAGGGCCGTTGAGGTACCTGAATTTTCAGGCTACATCGCCGCCGAGATCAAGGAGACGAACGGCGAGCAGGTCACCGTCATAACATGCCGGGGAAACGAGGTATAGTTGATTACGCGAGGAAAATCATGCGAAAAAAATCGATTTTGGGAACCGATTAGGCTATCAAAAACGGAAAAATAGATATTTCCAGTAAGACTACAAAATACAACAAATTACGCAATGAAAACGTCATTTATCCAGGTGACGGTGAAGAAGGACGAGGCGCAGGAGATGAACCCGCCGAAATTCGACAAGACCGACGACATGGCCAACCTGACGTTCCTCAACGAGGCATCCGTGCTGGCCAACCTGCGCGATCGCTATCAGAAGATGATGATCTATGTAGGGAGCCTTCCTAAGGCCTTTAAAATCTTTTCTGACTGCCGCTAGACCTCACCAAACAAAATCAAATTTGTTTTCAAAAAAGAAAAAAAAATGCCGCGGCCGGGGTTCGAACTCGGGTTGTTTTGGGCTTCTAGGTCCCTTTAAAAACGCCGCTTTTATTTTTCTTTTTGAAATGGGCAAACTGGCATACCGTTCAGCAAATGTTGAAGTCATATGCAAGCTAGCAAACACCATTTTCCATTTGCAGACCTACTCCGGTCTCTTCTGCGTCGTCATCAACCCGTACAAGCGACTCCCCATCTACACCGAGTCTGTCATCAAGGCGTACATGGGAAGGAGAAGGGACGAGATGCCACCCCATCTCTTTGCCACCTCTGATGAGGCATACAGGAATATGGTGTTCGACAAGGAGAACCAGTCGATGCTCATCACCGGAGAATCCGGCGCCGGCAAGACCGAGAACACCAAGAAGGTCATCTCCTACTTCGCCATCGTCGGTGCCACGCAAAGCGAAGGGGGCGCTGAGAAGAAGGAGGGCCAGAAGGGAGGAACCCTGGAGGAGCAGATCGTCCAGACCAATCCCGTCCTCGAGGCGTTCGGTGGGTTTTGTGGACTTTTGCTAAACAGTGTTTGACTCGTCGGTCCGCTAGCCAGTTGGTATTCCAGCCTTCAATACCCCTTGAAAATGCGAGAAAAATTAACAAAACTAATTTTCAAATTCAGGTACCCTCAATTCAGGTACCACAATGCAGGTACCCTCGATTTTTTTAGCTTTGTAGTCTGTAGCTTGGCTCCAAGCTACAACATGACATCCAGTTGCTATATTCCAGCCTTAAATGACCCTTTAAAGCCGTATAATATTGCAAAAACACGTTTTTTTCGGGATTCAGGTACCCTCAACTCAGGTACCCCCGATTTTTACGCTTTGTAGTCTGTAGTCTAGCTCCAAAATGTCAACCGCCATTCAGGTAATGCGAAAACGGTGCGCAACAACAACTCTTCCCGCTTCGGAAAGTTCATCCGTACCCACTTCTCGTCGACCGGCAAGCTGGCCGGTGGAGACATTGAGCACTGTGAGTTGACCTTTAATGTTCCTTTAAAATAGGATTTTACGAAACTAGTAGCTAGATCGAATGGCAGATAGCGATTTTCAAAGTCTTGAGCCCAATTTCCTATCGTAATCGATTGCAGACCTGCTCGAGAAGTCGCGTGTGGTGCGTCAGGCTCCTGGAGAGCGCACGTACCACATCTTCTACCAAATCATGAGCGGCTTCGACGCGTCCCTGCGAGGTGAGTTAATTTGTTGTAGTCTGTAGCCTGTCATTCAGGAAAGCTGAAGCTGACCAACGACATCACCTACTACCACTTCTCCTCCCAGGCCGAGCTCACCATCGAGGGCGTCGATGATAAGGAGGAGATGCGTCTCACCCAGGTACAAACTACAAAATTTATAGATCGATTTATGTATCCTGGCTACCTTTTTACCCATATCAAAACGAAAAAGCTAATTTTGAGCAAAAATTAAAAAGTTGGGCACGGGAATGGATCGAACCCTTCACCTCGATCTTGCCTACCATGCTCCTTTAAAACCAAATTTTCAGGAGGCCTTCGACATCATGGGCTTCACCGACGAAGAGGTGCACGACCTCTACAAGAACACGGCCGGTATCATGCACATGGGCGAGATGAAGTTCAAGCAACGACCCCGCGAGGAGCAGGCCGAGGAGGACGGCATTGAAGGTGGGCACCACCCCTTTACAGACTTGATTTTGTGGCTTGTGGCTAGCTGGTTGTCATTTACCACAATGACACTAGCCACTATCGTAAAATAGACCATTTAACTAGCGTAATCGATTCAGGTTCCCATTTCAGGTACCCTAGGGTACCTGATTTAAAATTGCTTAGAAACGAAATACAGTTTGAATTTTTTTGGACTAATGCGTCTTAATGCTAGCCACCTAAGTTGAAAACGAGTTTTAAAATCACTATCATGCCCCTGCTGTAACCCACCGTACTCCAGATGCCCAAAATGCCGCGCACTGTTTCGGCGTCGACGCCGAGAAGTTCGTGAGCGCGTTCGTCAAGCCGCGCGTGCGCGTCGGAACCGAATGGGTCAACAAGGGTCAGAATCTCGATCAGGTATTCACAGTTTTCCAGGTGTCACTGTCCCTTAAATCGAAAAATCTATGAAATTCTAAATCTATTTTTCAGGTCAACTGGGCCGTTTCCGGTCTGGCGAAGGCCGTCTACGCCCGCATGTTCCACTGGATCATCCGCAGGTAAAATTGATACGCTCAATTTCAAGGCGATTAGCGGAAAAAACATAGTCAAGTGGCTAGGGAGCTAGACTACCAATCTGACTACCAGGGTTCGACCCCCAGCCGCGACAGCCTTTTTGCTTTTTACCTTTTGCCTATAAACTTCACGATACCTTTAAAATCCACTTTCAGGTGCAACAAGACCCTGGACGCGAAGGAGATCGAGCGCAAGTTCTTCATCGGCGTGCTGGATATTGCCGGTTTCGAAATCTTCGATCTGAACTCGTTCGAGCAGTTGTGGATCAACTTTGTCAACGAGAGGCTCCAGCAGTTCTTCAACCACCACATGTTCGTCCTCGAGCAGGAAGAGTACAAGCGGGAGGGCATCCAGTGGACCTTCATCGATTTCGGACTGGATCTTCAGGTACGGCAGTCCAGCTGGAATCTGGGGTAGCTGTCCCTTAAAAATACGCTATTGGATTTTATTCGTTCTGGAAACTTGCAGCTGGCATAAGGTACACCGCAAAAATGGCAAAAAGGCAAAGATCCACAATTCCAGGCTTGCATCGAGCTGATCGAGAAGCCGCTGGGCATCATCTCGATGCTGGACGAGGAGTGCATTGTCCCCAAGGCCTCGGATATGACCTACGTCGACAAGCTGAACGACCAGCACCTCGGCAAACACCCCAATTTCCAGGTACGGTAGACTTTTGCAGTTTGTAGTCTGCGGTCTGTGGTTCGTAGTGTAATCTGTAGTCTTACGTAAAAAAAAACGATATTTCAGAAACCGAAGCCGCCGAAGGGCAAGCAGGCCGACGCTCACTTTGCCATCGTCCACTACGCCGGCACTGTGAGGTGAGAAATTTGAATTTTGTATTTTTCGAGTTTTGGCTCGAAGGTTCGATCCCGGCTGAGGTCAAACGCTTTTGCTTTTTGCTTTTTGGATTTTCAGGTTTCCAATCGACCTAGTGGATGCCAGAATACTGATTTCCCAAAGAAAACCGGGTTTTAAAGGACCGTTAAAGCCAAGGTTCGGGGGTCGCGGGTTCGACCCCCTGCCCGCGCGAAATGAGCCAAATATATGCAAGAATACGTCCTTTTTCAGGTACAATGCGAACAACTTCCTGGAGAAGAATAAGGACCCGCTGAACGACAGCGCGGTGGCCGTGTTGAAGCACTGCGAGGGCAACTCGCTGATGCTCGACCTGTGGGCCGACTATGTGACGCAGGAGGAGGCGGCCGAGCTGGCCAAGCAGGACCAGGGAGCCGCCGCCGGACCCAGGAAGAAGGGCAAGTCCAGCAGGTATGGCAGCAGTTAACCTAAAATCTGTTAAAATCAAAGTATCCATTAAAATCCATTTTTTACAGCTTCATGACGGTGTCGATGATCTACCGCGAGTCGCTGAACAACCTGATGAACATGTTGTACCAGACCCACCCACACTTCATCCGTTGCATCATCCCCAACGAGAAGAAGGCGTCCGGGGTGATCGACGCTGGACTGGTGCTCAATCAGCTGACCTGCAATGGTGTGCTGGAAGGCATCAGGATTTGCAGGTGGGGAACGGCTTTCGGGCAAAGGATCTATGCTAGCTTGCCTTTAGAGGATGACTTTTGTAGCATAATCGATTAGCTGTCGGCCAATAAACGCATTGTTATTTGAAAAATGCTTCGTGTTCCAATTATCACGAAGGTAACACGCTAATGGCTCCATGAAAATTCAGGTACCGTGCTTGATTCAGGTACCCTCAAGAATCTCCGCTAGATTGTCTCTAAAGGGTGATTTTTGTAGCGCAATCTATTAGCTGACACCCAGTGACGATATCGTGACGCTTAAATTTTTTAAAATTCTTTTTTTCTGAAGGGACGACGTACTAATAGTATGGGGTGGAATTCAGGTACCCTGATACAGGTACCCTCAAGGTATCTCTGCTAGCTTGCCATGCGAGGAAGATTTTTCTGGCGTAATGGATTAACAGTTTTCCAATTCCGGCACAGGTTCAAACAAAAGTTCTACAATTTGCTTTTTAATGGGGCAGTGACACCTACCCGATTTCAGGAAGGGATTCCCGAATCGTCAGCTGTACGCCGATTTCCGTCAGCGATACGCCATCCTGGCAGCCGATGCGGCCGGCAAGCCCGAACTGAAGGCGGCGTGCACCGGAATTCTCGACAAGCTCGTGAACGAGGGGCATATCTCCGATGAGGAGTTCCGAGTCGGAAACACCAAGGTATGCATTTAACGGTTCTCTAAAGTTTCTCGAAACTTTGGCAAGCTCTTGGCTGACCACCGGAAAAGGGGCGGGACTTAAAATTTCATGAGGTAAACTAGCAGAGAACGTTTAATTCCAGATCTTCTTCAAAGCCGGAGTGCTCGCCCGTCTTGAGGATGCGCGTGACGAGATTCTGTCCCGAATCCTCACCGGATTCCAGTGCCAAATCCGCTGGTATCTCGGCCAGACTGAGCTGCGCAGACGATACGATCAGCAGAGCGGTGAGTGGTTGGTGTAGCGACTAGCGCGTTAGGTTGCCATCCACGAGGTCCGGGTTCGATCCCCACCGTGGTCAACTTTTTGGTTTTTGGTTTTCCGGTCTAAATCTCAAGTTCCAGGCCTTCTGGTCGTGCAGAGGAACGTCCGCTCCTGGTGCACCGTCCGCACTTGGGACTGGTTCAAGCTGTTCGGCCGCGTCAAGCCCCTCCTCGCCGATACGAAGAAGCAGGAGGAGGCATAACTCGCGTAATTGAATGATAATTGCTGGTTATAGGTCGCCGGCGAGATCGCTCAAAAGATCCAGGCTCTCGAGACGACACTCGCTACGGTGGAGCAAGAGAGGAACCGCCTCGAGGGACAGGTACGGTATTTCCGAGTTTTGGGGTCGCCATCCCCATAAAATCAAAATTTTAGCGATTATCGGCCTATCTGATGAGCAAGTAGCTTATTGAAATCTTTAAAGGTCCACTGAAGGCAAACTTTGGGGAATCGGCAGTAGGGTACCTGAATTCGGGGTACCTGATTTCGTTACGGTTTACCAGTTTTTCCACATAAAAAATAGAAATCTAATTTTTTATTCTAGTCCTTTTCTGGGTCACATTGAACCGATTCCAACCATTAAAGGGACAGTGAAGCCAAAAATTACCAATTTCTAGGTTGCCGGCCTGGTCGAGGAGAAGAACAAGCTGTTCCTCGATTTGGAGAAGGAGAAGGAGTCCCTTCGCACCGCCGAGGAACAGAACGAAAAGCTCACCGTCCAGAAGGTAAGTCAAACCCCCCATATTGTGGCGCAATGGGTTAGATTTTGGCTATCAAGCGAAGGCTGCGAGTTCGAATCCTCGCAAAGCCAATTATTTTGCTTTTTGGTGGGGAGGTGTAACGAAGTAAAATTTAGTATCTAAAGTAGTCAGTCTAACTATTAAAGGGTTAAAAATGTAAAAAATACAATTCCAGACCGAGCTGGATCGTCAACTGCATGAGACCGAGGATAAGCTCTCTTCGGCAGAGGAAAAAGCCGAGGAGCTTCAGCGCGCCAAGAAGAAGATTGAGGCCGAGGTCAACCAGCTGTCCCAGAACCTTCAGAGGTACGAATTCTCCGAAGAATCTGTGCTAGTTGACCCCTTTTAGGGCCGAGCTCGACGTGAAGAAGGCTGAGCAGGAGAGGAACGCGAAGGAGGCATCCATTCGCGCGCTTCAGGACGAGATGGCCAACCAGGACGAGCACGTTGCCCGGCTGCACAAGGAGAAGAAACAGCAGGAAGAGGTATGGCTCAGCGGATAGTGGGTTGAGCGGTCAGGCGGAGGGCGCGGGTTCGACTCCAGGGACCTAGAAATTTTTTGCTTTTTGCACAAAAATTGCTGAAAAGGTCTAGCTGGCACCTCGCCAAGTTTTTCCAAGCCCTAAAAGGATAGAAAAAGCTCTATTTTCGACGGAAAAAATGACAAAAATCGTTTACGATCACGACATCAAATGTTCAATACCGATTACGCAATGAAATTTTCAGGCAAACCGCAAGCTGCTCGACGACCTCCACAACGAGGAGGACAAGGCTGCTCACCTCGAGAAGCTGAACGGAAAGCTGCAAGCCCACGTCGACCAAGTGGACAACCAGATCGCGCTCGAGAAGCAGACGAGGGCTGAGCTCGAGAGGAGGGAGAGGAAGGTACGGCAGAACGGATAGATACTCGAAAACTAGAAGGAAAAATGCCAAAAAATTTTTCGCTTGGTCAAGTGGTTAGCGCGTTAGGCTGTCAATCCAAGGGTCCGGGTTCGACTCCCGGGACCTACAAATTTTTTGCTTTTTGGGTCGATATATGCTAATTTTTCCATTTTTCAGCTGGAGGGCGAGCTGAAGATCCAGCAGGAGACGATCGACGAGCTGCAGAGGGAGCGACACGACGTCGAGCAGAACCTTCGGAATAAGGAGGCCGATCTGCATGCCCTCAATGGGAAACTGCAGGCGAATGAGGATCTGATTACCAAGCTGCAGCGGCAGATCAAGGAGCAACAGTCCAGGATCTCGGAGCTGGAGGATGAGCTCGACAACGAGAGGTACGGTAGGGTTACATTGCGTAATCTGATTTGCGCCTGCCTGTTTTCATAGCGTAATCAGACAAAATTGAGATTTTCATGGCGTATTCCCTTCAACCCTATCGATTTACCCATCGCAACCGATTCCAGGTCCCAACGCCACAAGGCCGACCGCTCTCGTGCCGACCTGCAGGCTGAGATCGAGGACCTGAGCCTCCAACTCTCGGAAGCTGGTGGACTGACCGCCGCCCAGGTTGAGGCCAACCGCAGGAGGGAGGCTGAGGTTTGTTTGCGTTTAAAGGGGGGAGTGACAGCTAGAGAACTCGAGCTAGAACCCGTTTACAGGTAGCCCGAATCCGCCGAGAGCTGGAGCAACAGGCCCTCAACCACGAGACGGCCATCAACTCGCTGAGGAAGAAGGGAGGTGAAGCTATCGTTGAGCTCCAAGAACAGCTCGAGAACGCCCACATGATGAAGGCGAAGAGCGATGCGGCCAAGGTGATTTTTGGTGCCGCTGTCCTTTTGAAATGGAGATTTGTCGGTGTTGGCTCTGGAATGGTTAGCTGAGAGCCAGTATGTATTTTAGGCACATTAGTGGACGATTTCCTGCTGTCTCCATCCCATTAAAAAGCTTTTCAGGCTCAACTCCAACGTGAGCTCGAGGAGGCCACCTCGAATGCCGATTCTGAGCACCGACAGAAGCTCGAGCTCGAGAAGCAGCTGAAGGTAAGCTAGCAGAGACAATTTGAGATAAAGGGAGCTAGCAGAGAAAGCTAGGGAAACTAATTCGATCGTGTAATCGATTATTTTCCAGACGTTCGAGATCCAATTCGCCGAGTTGCAACAAAAGACGGAGGAGCAGAACAGGCAGATCATGGAGTACTCGGCCGTCAAGAGCCGATTGGGCCATGAAAATTCCGAGTTGAACAGGCTGGTGGAAGATCTGGAGAACCAGCTGAACTCGTTGCACCGGCTGAAGGGCACCTATGGACAACAGTTGGAGGTGGGCGACGCCATTCTAGGTGTCACTGTGCCTTTAAAGCATATATTTTCATGAATTTTCGCTTATCTGACGCCCCGAGGGCTAATTTACATCATTAAAGGCCTACCGAAGACAAAATCCATCGGGTACCGGAATTCGGGTACCTGAATTGAGTCACCTGAATTTTGTGATTGATTTTTAGGCGGTACCCACCCTCTAACAAATCTTTTTCTTTGGTTGTTGGCTTTTCTGGCCTCCAAATAGCTCGTCGAAAACGCCAAAGGACCGCTGAAGGCGAAATCCATAGGGTACCTGATTTGGGGTACCTGAATTGCAGCCTTTAGAAAAAGGTACCTGAATCGACATTTTTCTCGCAAGTTGCTCTCTGGGGGATAGTAAACCCATTCCAAGTACTGAACTGACCTTGGAACCACCGATTTCAGGAAGCCCGCCGTGCCGCTGAGGAAGCCCAGGCCGAACGCCAAGGTCTAGCCGTTCAGTTGCGCAACTTTGAGCACGAAAACGAGAGCCTCAGACATCAGCTGATGGACAAGGAGGCATCCGAGCAGGAGAATTTGAGGTCGTCACGGTGGCAGGGAGCATTGGGGAGGATGAGCTAGATCGCAGGGATCTTTGAGGAAACGGGCGGACTAGCAGAGATCATTGAGGAACCGAAATTTCCAGGCAAATCTCCAAGCTCAACGCCGAGATCCAGCAATGGAAGGCACGTTGGGAGCAAGAGGGTCTTGCTCGCATGGAGGAGATCGAGGCGGCCAAGGCGGCCCTCCAGAGGAAGGTCAGCTACCTTCAATAGACCTTTAAAATGTCATATTCAGGTGCAAGAGATGACGGAAGCCTACGAGGGCGCCAACCTCAAGATTCAACAGCTCGAGAAAGTGCGCGCCAAGCTGGCTGGAGATCTCGATGATGCTCAGGTGAGTGAGAATCGATTACGACGTTTACGACGACTAGCGTTATTTTTTGACTTTTCAAGTATGAATCATCTACCTGGTATAAAATCTAACCATCCTCGCTAAAAAATTCGAAAGCTTTGGGTATTTAAGGGAAGTTGCAGCTGAGCGGCTTGACCACGCCGTTTTTCTAGAGCAGTTTTTAAGCTTCTAGATGGTAAAAACTTTTAACTCCATTCAGACTACAGAATCAAATTTAAAAAACATCCAAAAAAAAACCATGTTAAAGGACCACTAAACCCGTTTTCAGGTTGACCTCGAGCGCACGGCCGCCTACGCAGCCGCCCTGGAGCGCAAGCAGCGCGGATTCGACCAGATCATCGCCGAGTGGAAGAAGAAGAGCGACGACCTGGCGAACGAGTTGGACGCGGCACAGCGCGACAACCGCCAGCTGGCCACCGATCTCTTCAAGGCCAAGACGGCAGCTGACGAGCTCGTCGAGCAGGTCGGGATTTCGGGCTTTTTATTCGGCAGCTTTCTGAAAATGGCTACAAACTACAAAATTTAACTCGCTGCCTTCCAGAACGACTCCCTTCGTCGTGAGAACGCGCAATTGACGCAAGAAGTCCGCGACCTGACGGAACAGCTCGGATCCGGTGGCCGAACGGTGGCTGAACTGCAAAAGATCTTGAGGGCGATGGAGAACGAGAAGGAGGCCATGCAGAAGGCTCTCGATGGAGCCGAGGCTGCCCTCGAGGCCGAGGAGGCCAAGGTTCTTCGCGCGCAGATCGAGATCTCACAGGTGAGTCCATTAATGATACTCTGTATCTCTCGCCGCTCTCTTTTTGACGCTCTCTCTCGCTTTTTTGATTTTTTTCGATGAGCTTAATCGCCTTACTGCTAGCCTTACTACCGTATCCCGTCAAAAACTGCAAACTACAACACCTCTGTAAACTTCAAACTCCAGGTCCGCGCCGAGATCGAGAAGCGACTCGCCGAAAAGGAGGAGGAGTTCGAGAACACGCGACGCAACCACCAACGCGCCATGGAAAGCATGCAGGCGACCCTTGAGGCCGAGATGAGGGCCAAGGAGGAGGCGCTCAGGATCAAGAAGAAGCTCGAGTCCGACATCAACGAGTTGGAGGTAATCGGTTACGATATGATACTCAAGGTCCCGAATTTCGCGATTTTAAAGGCGCATGAACCTTAGCTGTCATGCAGTTAAGCTGCCTGCAAAAAATTTGAAAATTCAAAAGCTAGGATTAGGCTGGTAATCGCATTAATGATTGACAACCTATTACGCAATGTTATTCAGGTCGCCCTGGATCATGCAAATCGCGCGAATGCCGACGCGCAGCGCACCATCAAGAAGTACATCGAGACGGTGCGCGAGCTGCAGATGCAGATCGAAGAGGAGCAGAGGCTGAGGTACGGGAGCGCTAAAGGGTCATTGAAGGACGGAGGGTGCCTGAATTGTATTTTGTAGTCTGTAGCCTTCAGGCATAATTTGCGAACGTAATTCGCCAGCCTGCGACCCAGTTAGGCGGGTAGCTTGCCCAAAAAGTGGCTTTAAAGGGCCATTGAAGTGGAAAAATTTGGGACTCGAAAATTCAGGTACCCTATCAATTTCCTAGTCCGTAACTTGAAGTTTGCAGCCTTTCGAGTGTTTTTATACAGCCCATCAATAGGCCACCAGACAGACTGGCAACCAAAACACACTTTCCGGTTTTAAAGGGGGATTGAAGTACAGGCGCTTAGACTAAAATTCAGGTACCCTCCAGATTTTTTGTAGTTTGTGGTTCATAGTTTGTAGTCTTCGAGTATGTTTGCAGCTCAATCGATAGCCCATTTGCCAGTTTGGCAGCAAAGATAAGCAAAAACTGATTTTCAAAGACCAGTGAAGCCAAATATCCGCGAATTTAGGGACGAGCTGAACGAGCAGCTCTTGGCCGCGGAGAAGCGCAACCAGCAGCTGCAGGCTGAGAAGGATCAATTGGCACAGGCACTCGATGCCGCCGAGAGGGCCAGGAGACAGGCTGAGCAAGAGGCTATTGAATTGAGGGAACAGGTAAGGGGGTGTCACCGTGCCTTTAAAAGTGAGAAGAGGACGCTTGAACCCCTTGGTGTCGTTCTCCCTTTAAAATCCATCGTACTCCTTCGATCGCCAGGTGAACGACCTCTCGAACCAAGTGGCCGCGCTGATGAACACGAAACGCAAGCTGGAGGCAGAACTTCAAGCCGTACACCTTGACCTCGATGAGGCACTGTCGCAGCTGAAGTTGGCCCAGGAGAATCTCCTCAAGGTGGGCTAGCAGAGACAATTTGGGATAGGGGCGGGACTGCTCATTTTAAAGGACTATTGAAGTCAGTGCCCTCATTTTCCAGGCTCAATCTGATGCTGCCCGATTGGCCGAAGAACTTCGTCAAGAGCAAGAGCACGCCTCTCACCTCGAGAGGGTCCGAAGGGCACAGGAGTCGGCACTCAAGGAGATGCAGGTGAGGAATTTTGTTGCGTAATTGGATCGAGAAAAGGGAAACCTTCACTACAGTATTTTTGGGCTGTCGTAGTCATTTTTTGGGCATTTTTGCACTACAGAGCGCTTAATTGGGGGGGGGCCCTTATGATTTTTATTTTCTCAAAAATTTTGCTGCCTGGGTTTTTTTTTTGGTTTGTAGACATGAACCTTGTTTTCAAAAATTTTTGCCTGCGGCGCTGTTTTTTCGGTAATGTTTTGAGTTTTTTGGAAAATTTTTTTGGGGCCCCCCCCGAAATTTTTTTCTGGCTACGTCCCTGATTGCGTGGCAGATCAGTTATTCCGAAAATTTTAAAACTCGACGATAGTTATAATCCGAGATAAATTACATGTCGTAATCGATTGGCTCAACGTCGGTTTTTGGGTTACTGTAGTGGTTTTTTTGAAATTTTTTTGGGATTGTAAATTCTTAGCTGGGGGCTAATTAGCTAATTCCCAAAATTTCAAAGCCCTACCGTAGCTAAAACCCGAGGTGCATTACATGTCGTAATCGGATAATCCTAGGCCCGTTTGGACGACGCTGAGGCGGCAGCGCTGAAGGCCGGCAAGAAGATCATCCAGCAGATGGAGGCCCGCATCCGAAGCCTCGAAATGGAGCTCGACAATGAGAACAGGAAATACCAGGAGGCCGACAAACATTTGAGGAAATTGGAGAGGAGATGCAAGGAGGCCGAGTTCCAGGTAAGGTAGAGGGTCCTGTAGCAACTGCTGTAAAAATTGTTTTAAAAACAGTCATTCCCCACATTGGCGCAGTGGCTAAGAGGTTAGCCCACCAATCTCACGACCAGGGTTCGACTCCCCGGCGCGGCAAATTTTTTGCTTTTTGCTTCATATGTATTTTTAAGAATTCTCGAGTTTTCTAAATCCATTTTTAAGCATTTTCACCTTCCTAAGCTCTTTAAAAACTGGAAAAAGTTTTGCCTCCGTCCGAAATCCCTGTCACTACCCCTTTAATTTCAGATTGATGAAGAGCGCAAGAACGCGGCCCGACTGGACGACCTCATCGACAAGCAGTCGCTCAAGATGAAGGCAAGTTAATCGATTTTTTTTAGGTTTTCGGGTCGTGGGTTCGACTCCTGCCCGCGGCAAATTCTTTTGCTTTTTGCTTTTTGCTCAAGATTTCGGATTCTGGCTAGTTGGATGACAGAAAAGCCATTTATTTCGAAAATTTTGGTTTTAAAGGGTCATTGAAGGCTAAACAGGGTCGAGGGTCCGATCCCGCCGGGTGTCAACCTTTTGCTTTTTGCGCTAATCTGCGTTTTCTGCGCTAATTTCTTGATTTTTAGGTGCTGAAGCGTCAAGCCGACGAGGCCGAGGAGATCGCTGCCGTCAACCTGGGCAAATACCGTACCCTTCAACAGCAAATGGATGCCGTCGAGGAGAGAGCGGAAATGGCCGAGAATTGTCTCTCCAAATTCCGATGCCGATCACGGCTATCCGTCGTGCCGGCTGGATTCGGGTTGGAGCAGAGCGCGTCGATGATCCCCCTTGGACAGGTACGGTGTCGCTGTGCCTTTAAAAGGACCACAAATCCTCGAATTTTTCGAATCCCTGATGTTACACTCCCTTTAAAGCCCGAGTACTCCATTTCCTGAATCTGGCTAACTGCCAAGCACCAAACACATTGCATTTCAAAAAGTCGGATTTTAAAGGACCTTTGAAGGCGAAATTCGGGTCATGGGTTCGATCCCGCCGGGCGTCTATATTTTTTGTTTTTTGTTTTTCGGCCTGAAAATCGTTAATCCGTCTCTTTTCCAGCCCCTTCAACCCATCCACCGCTCCGCCTCGATGCAACCCTTCCAGCGCCAACAACAGCAAGGAGGCCAGAATGGCCAAAATGGTCATCCCCAGCTTGAGACGCCCCAACAGGCGCCCCAGCAGCAATAAGCCCCCTGTCACCACCCCTTTAAACTGAAAAATATCCGATTTTTGTAATTTCCCCATGATTTCCTTCATTTTTGACGATTTTTACGCGTGGCGTAGTCGGTAGAGCTCCCGTCTTCCACCCGGACGACTCGAGTTCGACCCCCGCCACCGTGAACTTTTTGCTTTTTGCTCAACCATGTTTCCACGATTTGTGAAGGGCCCTACCGTACCCCGAAATCATTTTTGGCTTCTAAAACCCTCTAAATTCGCCTGGAAAGTGTCTCGCCCCCTCGGTCACTTTTGGCGTGTTTTTCTGGGTTGCCTGTCCCTTTAAAATGCAAATTTTCTGACGAACGCCCCGCTTTAGCAAGCCTTTAGCTATTTATTTGCAAAAATGCAATTTTTACAAGTCTGTAAGTCGAAAAAATCAAATTTTCCCGCCTACCGTACCCCCGCCCAGCTCAACCCTGCCATTTTTAACTTTTTAAAAACTGTAATTTGAATTTCCGCCTTTTTACGCTGAACCGTCTAGTCATGTGTTGTAGCGCGGAATTCGCTGAATTTTCCAAACCCATTTTTGTGTAAAAATGCTTTTCTCCCTCTTTCACATTGTGTGCGTGATCTTTTGCATAAATTGGACTACAAACTACGAAATTAGGCCGGCTACAACCTACAAAACATGAAAAATCTCTTAACTCATCGATATATGAGCGAAAAATCTGATGGTCAAGTGGCTAACTCGTTTGGCTATCAGGCTGAGGATCCGGGTTCGAGTCCCGGCCGCGGTTGTAGGGTTTTGATTTTTGCTTTTTGCTTGTAAACGTAGTGATTCGCTGAACTGGCAGCCAGCTCATCCCGATCCGGCATAGTCAAGTGGCTACTGCGCTTGCCTTCCAATCTGAAGGCCCGGGTTCGACCCGCGGCCGCGCCAATTTTTTGCTTTTTGTTTTTCAGGTTTTTCATCGTCATTTTTTCAGAATTGTCCAATTCGGGCTATGACCTTTCCCTAGATCAAGCACAAACTGTGTGGGCCGCGAAAAGCAGCTGCAAATCGTGTGTGTTTTTCAGGTCCATTTTGAGGGCCAAACTTTTCAGCTGGCCGCCGCCCTCAAATCTCCTCGCCCCGCACACCGTAACACGGTGGGATTTGTCACCTCCGGCTTACTGACCCGGAACGAGCTTTAAAAATTAATTTCTTGGTGTTTTTGATGTTTTTTTTTGGATAATCGATTACGACGTGTAATTCGAAAATCGCCAATTTTGCTTTAATTTGTCATATTATAATTTGAATCAATAAACTAGCGATCAGTTGAGCATTCTGCCAAAAATCAGGTTCTAAAGGCACTAGGAAGTTAGGAAAATCCATAACGTTGCAAAATCAGGTACCTCGTCGGCTTTTTCGTTTTATTCAATTTTTAGAAGTTTTTTGAAACGTCTAAATACTGAATTCAATAAATTTTTAGTCACTTCGGCTTCTTACAAAAGTCCAGATTTTAAAGGCCCCCAGGAAGCTGAGAAAATCCAAAAACGAAAATCCCGAAATCAGGTACCTCCCGGAATTTTTGATTTTTTATTTTTCCCGCCAAATGCGATTTTTCGTTTTATAAATATTTTGTTTTATAAACTGACATAGATTCTAACACTTTAGAGAACTCCGACGTTTTTAAAGGACCATTGAAGCCAAAAATGGGTCTCCTCCTCGCCCCCGAATTGGAGCGTCTGGTGCCGACACTTCCGGAAGCCTGCGTGGTCCTCGTTGCGTATATCGCAATTCTGGGTACGTACTGCGCTACAAACCGCCAAAGTCTCCTTTACAGTATTCCCAATCGTCGGCCGGTTCCACTCCCTGATGCGGCTGTACTGCTTGGCGACGCTGACGCCACTTTTCATCATGCAACTCTTTCAACTGATCGTTCCGCTCGTATTTCCAGAGTTAGGGTCAGTTCCGCAAAGAATCTCGGGTAGCTGGCTGGCAGAGGGGGCAAAAATCGCTCCTAAATGACCTCTGATAGCCCTCCCCGTTGCAGAAGTCGCTACTTCGTGCTCACCACCGCGATCAACATGTACGCGGGGAGTCAGATGCTGCTCTGCAACTCGCTGCTCGTCAAATTCGTGCTGGAGAGGATCTGCGACACTTCCGCTACGTACAGCGACTATCGGTTTGTAGTTTGGGGTCTGGGCTACGAACTACAAGCTACAAATTATAGAAAAAGCACAATTTGACGTCGATTTTGGCTTCCTTGGGCTCCAATTTGTAATTTCTATTCCGCCATCTAGCGTATCCTGTAGTCTGGCAGCCAGTTTATAGGCTACAAGAAACCTACAAACTACAAACTACAACAATTCCAGAAAAATGGTCATCCTCCTCTCCATTATCCCGGCCATGCCCCCGTCCCTATTAGCATCTCAGTTGTCAGGTATTTCCCTGAATTACCTATCGTATCCATTCCCAATCGTTCAGAGGAAACATTCGTCGTCGTCCAGATCTTCAACACCATCTTGAAGGTGGCAGCGATCATTTGGGAGTGCTCGATGCTCATTGGGGTACTGAAGCCTGTTTTTTTGCCTTCCACGTTCCTTTAAAACGGGAGTCTATGGATTGGGCATCAGTTTATCGGTTAACAAAGAGAACAGCGATATTTTTGGTTGATTACGCTATGGAATTCAGAAAATCCTTGATTTTGAGTCGATGAGGCTACCAAATTCCCCCAATAATCTCCGCCAGCCTGTCCGCAAGAACAAAAATAGCAATCTTTTGCAGCCAGCCAGGTGCTTCCCTCGCCCCGAAAACTGAACCCCCACCGGAAGTGCTATTTGTGGCGCAATGCCAGCGTGTTTCCGCTTTTTCCTAATGACGCCGGGCTAATAATATGGCGTAATCGCTTCCGGGTGCAAAATTTTTAAGGGAATCATGAAGCTGGCATGCAGTTTACCTAAGCACTTGGTTTTTAGGAGTCTTAAAGGCCCATTGAAGGCAAATATATAGCGTAATCCAGAGTCCCGGCTTCAAAAATTCATGTCGTAATAGATTAAACCTTAAGCTGATGCGCACGGTTCGTGGGAAGCATGCGAATATGTGCGACGTCTCCCGGGCCGACGTCTACTTGCTGTTCACCTTCTGCGGCTGCAGCACGTCGATCACGATGCTGGGATACGGTAGGGGCTGACTTTGGTTAGTTTGAAAATAGACCTTTTTCTTTATTTGCCAGTATGGACCTGGTAGAATTTTTTAAGGACTTTCGAATGACTACTGCATTCCTAGAGCTAATTATATCCGTATAAAGTTTGACTCCACCGGCTACATACTACAATCGACCGTTTCTCGGGCTAGGAATATCGGATTTTGATGGATTTTTGTGAAATCTTGGGGGCAATCTAGCAGGGATCTTTTGCGGAAATTGACGCCTTTGTATTCCAGAAGCCTCAGTCGGCATGGATTGTGCGTACGAGGACACGCATGACGAGTCGACGCGCATATTGGCTTCTGACGTTGCCGGGCTGACCTGTCTTGGGTTTCCCCAATGGTATTTCCTGGTTTGCCGCTTTAAGGTACGGTAACTATGCTCTATAGTCTATCTGGCATACAGTAAGGCCAAAATATATAAGAAAACTGGTTTCTAAAGGGACTGGCAAGTCATGAGCCCCCAAAAATTTATAACAGCGTAATCGATCACGCCATGTAATTTTTCAGCCTGCTGCAATGGCTTTGTGCTTCCTGTTCAGCTTTCCGTGCTTCATCCTCAACCTGTTCCGCTTGCACGCTCGCCCCCTAGAGCGATCGATATTCTTGGTAGGTAAATCGGTATTTGGTGGCGTGATCGGGTAGGCTGGACTTCCGCAAAAAAAAGGGAGAATTTTGGGATTTGTAGGTGTGATGGCTTAGCTGGCTGCCAGTTTAGGTATTCCTGCAAAAAAAATTTGGGTACTGTAGTAATTGTGTATATTCCGTATCTTAACCGATTGTAGGGCGAAGAGGTGCACGAGACGTACGGAGACCGACGAAAGTCAGTTCGGACCATGGTGGGGGCGGATGCTGATCTCGACATGGCCAGTCAGCTGGCGCAGATGAGGAATGCAAATGGTACGTAGTAATACGCTACGGTACAACGTACGGAGGTGTAATGCGTAGTCCGGGCCTAGAGACGATATTTATAGCTGAAAAGTCCATACTTTTTAAACTTTCCATAGGAAATTGCTTTCCTGCTTAGTCAGTTCCTTAAAAAACAAGCGAAAATATTTTTAAAGGCTCATCGAAGGCAAGGGAAATTCAGGTACCTATGGACTACGGTGGGTGTCTAAGCCCCTTAAAAAGCGGAATTTTATTTCGTTCTATCGCCAGCAGACTGCCAGAAACGATGTCGGCATCGTTCCTGATAATTTAAAGGGCCACGAAAGGCAAAAATCTACCTTAAATTATGAAAAATTCAGGAGTCGTGAACCTGGCCAAAATGACGGCCACCGTGCACGTGTCGGCAGATTCTGGAATAGCTGAGGATGTGGTTGAGAAGGGGAGGTAAGGTTTGGACAGCTTGGCCAAGTAGTTAGCGAGTTGGGCTATCAGCCACACGACCCGAGTTCGATTCCCCCGCGGATTTTTTTGCTTTTTGCCCCAAGGCCTCTAAATAGGTTCCTAAATAAGAAGTAAACCTTTCAAAAGGCATGTAAAGAAAAAAAAAAGAAAAATTGGTCTAAACATAATTTTTGCCTTCAATGGTCCTTAAATCGAAATTCTTGTACTTTGTAGCCTGCCAACCACGCGTCGCGGCTCCGACGAATCGAATATCGAGAAGTTGGAGCTCCCAAATCCCGTGCACTACCAGGTAGGTGCTTTTAAAGGGACTGGGAACCGAGCGCAAATTGTCCCTGCTGCGTGCCCTAATTTGTCGACTATCGATGAAATTATTTTTTCAGGAATACAACATCCACGGCTTCCACAGCTTCGATCGGCGCTCATTTCGAGAGGCGCATCGCGATTCACTAGTATCTTTTCATGGGTGGGTACCTGAATGGTCTATAGTAGCCGCAAGGTTGTAGTGTGTAGTGATAAAAAATTTTTCGAGGTCAATACGTAATCTGACAGTTAATTAACCGTATCCACTAGTTATATCATGATAATCGATATTTCGACTTTTCGGTGGAGGGTACCTGAATTCGGTAGCAGGTACCTGAATTTCAAAGAGGTATTGTTTGTAGTTTCTTCCAATTTTTGAATTGGGGATGCTAGTTGATTGCCAGTTAGCCGATGCCACTAGCTAAACCACAAAATTTTTAGAGATTTCGACTTTTTTGGGTGGGTACCAGAATCGCTACATTAGGGTACCTGAATTACAGAAAGTTGTAGTGTGTAGTCTTTTGTATCTTTTTGAGTTGAATGTACTAGCTGATAGTCAGCCTAGCCATTCCTGCAATCTTTAGGTAATGATCCATTTTTCAGAAGCCCGCACAGCACCGGACGCCAGATTCACTTACATTCACACAGTACTAGGTGAGCGGGTTGAGGCTTAGCTTAGGCTTAGAAACCAATTCAGAAGTCAACCCCACCTCTTCGGATCTCACTCCGTCGGCTCGACCGATCGATCGCATCTGAAATTTGATGGTCCTACTACGGTGGCTACGGTAGAAATGGGGAAACAATCGATACTTGCAACTGGGGATACGGTAAGTCAGCTTGGCTAGCTTAGGTTTAGGCTTAGGCTTAGGCTTAGGCTTAGGCTTAGGCTTAGGCTTAGGCTTAGGCTTAGGCTTAGGCTTAGGCTTAGGCTTAGGCTTAGGCTTAGGCTTAGGCTTAGGCTTAGGCTAGGCTCAGGCTTAGGTTTAGGCTTAGGCTTAGGCTTAGGCTTAGGCTTAGGCTTAGGCTTAGGCTTAGGCTTGGTTTCGGCTCATCCTCATGCTCCCTCTTTCAGTCTCGTCCTCCCCGTCCCGGCGTCCGCTTTGCCGATCAGCACCTCATCCTCCCGAACCGTGAGACCAAAGAGGAGCGGCTCCGCCCGATGAGCCGAGCTTCGCGAATCGTCGATGGAATTTCATAGCGTAATCGATTTTCAGATTTTTTTATTTGTATAAAGAGACTTTTTAATTAAATTTCCTAATGCACCGGCATAATCGATTACGCTACGAAATTCGGATCTCAGAATCGATTACGGCATGTCAACTGTCACCCTGAGATTCGATTAGGCTATGTTATTTTTTTTTATTCAGGCTGAAGCTTCCCATAACAAATTCGACAAGGCCCACCGAGCCTCAGCACCAAATGCAAATTATCGGCATTTTGGATACGGTAGTCCGTGAGGGTACGCTCGTTCTGAAGCTGCTTATCGTCGAAAATCAGCCTCTGATCGTGCACGCAGCATCCTTCCACTTCCTGAAAATAGAAAAGTATTTGCACAAAGAATACGGCTAGCTGCCAGCAGGTTTTAAAGGGAGCTTGACAGGCAGACATCAATGCTCCTTTAAAGGGGCATGGCTTCACAAAAACCCACCTGGACCCTTTCCTTGACCTCCAGTATAGTTCTTTCCGGGCTAAACTTCATCGGAATCGTCCTACCCGTCAACGTCTTCACGATAAGCTCCAGTTCCATTCAGGCACCCTCCGCAAATTCGTGGTTTTGATCGATTAGGGCATGGAAATGAATTAATAAAGGTTGTTATTCATAAAGCAGCTGTCAGTTAGTCGTAATAGGCAAATTTTGTGTCCCGGGAAAGGAAAATAAAATTGACGAGGAGCCCAAAAATCGATTCAGGTACCCAGGGTACCTGAATCTGCTGATAAGCCCCCTGGCTTCATTTCCGGCGCTCTGAATTGAATGGCGTAATTGGGCTCGTTTAGGCCGGATGCCAGTTGGGGCAGAGGGAGAGAGCCAGAGAGAGAGACAGACACAGAGAGAGAGAGAGAGAGAGAGAGAGAGAGAAAGCGCTAGTCTGCTATGATAAAAAGTGATAAATAGGTGGCAAGATACGCATGCACTGATATCAACACACCGCTCCAGCCTCTCCCCCCTTCTCACCTCATGCTCCCCACAACGCAGAAAAAGAGAGCAATGAGCGGATCATTCTCTTCTCTTACTCTCTCTGCTATTCCTCCCCCCCCTTGCATATCACATCGATTTGCCCCGACTACCCTGATTTCACGCATTTTTAGCAAGGGCCGAACGCTTTTCCGCAAATGATCTCTGCGAGCTTGCTCTTATGGATTTTGGGACTTCCATGGTCCTTTAAAACGGAAATAAGATTTTTTTTTGTTTTTTTTCACGTTAACTTAACTAGAATTTTTCAAACATTTTTATAGTCCCGCGATCGATCGAATGTGAGGAGGATTGTTCTGCGTCTTCTCGATGCCCTCTCCTCTTCTCTGCCCTCTCTCACTCCCTGTGTTCGCTCTGTTTCTCTGTCTTCTCCTTCTCTGCCCCCTCCCCCTCTCAGCCTCTGTCTTCTCGCAGGCCATCCAAGCGTGTCGGCTGAGATGTGCCGAGTCTACCATTGTAAGTTGGAATTTCGCGGAATTTCGCCTTCCATGGTCCTTTAAAAGGGGGCGTGGATTGTGAAAAGCTATATGCGATTTTTTAGGCATTTCCCCTTTCCGTGACGAGACGGCCAAATTTGGGCATAATCGTTTGATTTAGCTGTCGTAATTTTTTGTAATTGATCGATCTTAATGGCATAATCTATTACCAATTTCATGTCGTAATCGATTACGGGTTTTAAGTGCGAGACGGGCTGCGCTGATCTCGATGGCCCAGTGTCAACCTGTGCGACGCGTTGCCAGCTCGAAGCCGGCTCGGAGAGCTGCCGCCAGGGATGCCACGCCGTCGAGCAAAATTTCGTCGCCCAACTACAGGGTACGGTATCCTAAAAGGCGTTATGACTTTTTAGAGGTTGTCGACAAGGCCAGGATCCACCAAATGGACGACCCAGCTACCGTCCCCTCAGACGTTACCCTGGCACCCGAAACCTCGGCGATGCGGGTGTCATTTGGAGACGAGTGGAATCTTGTTGTTCAGGAGGTAGGCTAGCAGAGATCATTTGACCTTCAATCGGGCTGTAAACCCAATTTCGAGGTGTCACCATCCCTTTAAAATGAATTAAAGGCCCATTGAAGTCAAGGAAGGCTAGCAGAGAGGATTTAGGATTGAGGGCAAGCCAGCAGAGACCATTTGCCAGTTCCAGGTCTCGGCCCTCGAAGTCCAATGGTACATCCAGAGTCGCTCAACAGAGGGAAACCCGGGCTGGAAGTGGACGCCCCTGACGCAGAGGGTACGTTGCAGTGATCCCTTAGGAATTTGGGAGGCCTTAGTTCGAGGGCAAGCTAGCAGAAACGATCTGCAGCTAATCTCTTAGAGTTTCCGCAACATCTCAGCGACCTGCGTAGTTGGCATCCCACGTGAATCTTCCAGCGAGGTTGTAGTTTGTAGCCTAAAGATTATAGTCTGTATTTTAGAACACGGCTCGTCTAGCTGTCGGGTGGCGAGGCCGGGTAGTTGTTTCTCCGGCCATGAATTGGCAGCTCGACCCGGAAAAAGTTATCCCGAAAATTCAGGTACCCTCCTGAATCAGGTAACCTATAGGTGCCCCAGCTACCGTAATCTCTAGTTTTTTGAGGTTTGGTATTTAATTAATTCTTCTAGCTGCTGGTCGATAATTTCAAATTCCTAGAAAAAACTCCAAAACTTTAGTTTTAAAGGGACCAGTAATTCAGGTACCCTTAATCAGGTGCCCTCCAAAAACGTACCCCCCCCCCCGTTTTCAGTTCAGCAGCGGACTACAACTATCTGGCGACATGTATTCGGTGTGCTGGCTGTCAAATAGACACCAGGTAGGCTGATATTCCTCAAAGAGTCTCTACAAGCCTCCCTGACCCCATCCCTCGCAGGGAGGTACCTGAATTTCCCGCTTCCGCAAGAATCTCTGCTATCTTGCCATTTTAGGGCCAATTTCGCGTGACACTCGCCAAACTGGATAGCCAGCCACTTGATGAACTGACCACAAACTCCACCTGTCACCTGTTGAGGGTACGATAGCCCGGGTTACGGTGGCCTGGGGAGGGTACCTGAATTTTAATCTCTGTTTTTTTTCAGAAAATCCCGCGCGACAATTGCTGCATGGTGACGATAGCCGATGTAACGGACAGCCCGGAGAATCCTGGGCTACAGACTACACACGGCTTCGAGATGGAGGAGGTCCCGGAGTTTCCGGGTCCGTCCGCGGGGCTCCTATGGACAAACGGGACGCACATCGAACGGTTGGCTGATATGGACGATTTCACGCTCTCTCGGCAGCCCCTGTTGGTGCCGTTCGATTTGGCGCCGGAAGACCGGATTTCAGGTACATTCTAGGGTTTTCGAGGGTTCGAATCCTGGGCGCAACAAGCTCTTGGCTTTTTGCTTTTCTCGCCGGATATTTTCCCTAGAATTATCTACTGGCAGTCAGACCAGCTAGCTGTCCCAGTGCCTTTAGAATTGGGCTTTTTTAGCACTGGTCGGAATCTCGGAAGAGTTGATCGTCGTCGGGACGGAGCATGGCGGAATCTGGATCGTTCCCACCCCAACGCCACCCGCCTTGTCAATATTTGAGGATACGATAGTCGAGGCGATGGCTATGGAAAATACGACAGACACCCTAATGACGTCAACAACCACAACTACGATCCAGACTACAGTACCCGATCAGGAAGGCGAGGTAAGTGCCTTTAAAGGGGCAGTGACACCTCAGAAATTTCAGTCCGACTCCCACCCGACCCCGCCAGCGCTGCCCACCTCAGTGAAGCTGCGCGAGCCGGATGGAAGTGAGATTACGCAGATTGTACATGGTAGGTCGGGATGGCCAAGTGGCTAGCGATGTTGGTTAGCAGGCAAATGACCCGGGTTCGACCCCCGGTCGCGGCAAACCTTTTGCTTTTTGGGTGAAGCTAAAAAAGCTTGTGCCAATTGTGTTTCTGGGATCCAATTCAGCAGTTTCCTGTTTTAAAGCGCCCAGCACGCCAAAATCCACGGCTTGTAGCCTTGCTTTGCACTTGTAGTTTGTAGCTGGGTTGAAGTTTGTAGTACTGCCTCAAAAGCCGCGCTAATCGCCTTTCTGCCATCCAGTTCAGCATTGTCAAGCTTTAAACGAACCGAGAAGTCAACTTCCGGAGTAGTCTAGGGTTTGCGATTTCTAGTTTGTAGTTGCTATCTCAGGGGGTCATCCATTTATTCAACTCGGAGATGTGTGTGTGTACGTAGCCAAGGTGGGGGCGGGGGATGATCCATGACAAAGAAGAAGAGAGAGAATAAGGTGATGCCAGAATGAGAGGGACAGCCAGAGAGAAAAAGCGAGAAAGTGAGCGTGGATTGTAGTTTGTAGCCGGTCTTCGGGCGGGGCGGGGTTGTAGTTTTGTAGCCGCGGTTGTAGTCTGTAGTCTCTCTTCTCTCACTTCTGGTTGGCAATCTTGGCCAGCTCCTCGGGCGACATGTCCGGGCATTGCTCGTAGCTGTAAAGGAATTTTGTAGTTTGTAGTCTGTAGGCTGGCGCTCACCCGTTGTCTCCGCCCTCCTCCTTCTTCTCCTCTTTCTCCTCCTTCTTCTCCTTCTTCTTTTGCGAGCCGCCTCCGCCCGCGGCGCCGCCTGAAGCCGCTGGAGCGCCCGGGGACTGAAATTGGAAAGTTTAAAGAGATTTTAAAGCCGTTTAAATATCGATAAGGCTCACTAATGCGCGTGTGTTTAATCTGCCATCCAATTAAACTTGAGGAAAAATTTCGAGTTTTTAGCTGCTTTCTAGCCGCTAAACCGAGGGTCGAGGGTTCGATCCTGGCCGAGGTCGCAATTTTTTGCTTTTTGCTTTCGAGCTGGTGCTCCCCAAAGGCTTGGGGGAGGGAGGTCACTCAACTGCAGCCCGCCCCTCCCCCTCGCCTCCAATGAGTGAGCGAGAGAGCGCCACAACGAGAGAGGGTTTGAGACGCAGAGGGGGGGGGGTGGGGCGGGCTAGCAGAGAGCTTTTGCGGAACAACTCGTGCTCCTTTCGGATATCTCCGGCTCCTCCTCCTCTCCCCCAAATACCTTTGTTGGGAGCTGGCTTTCGGTGCCGGTGCGCGACATCAGCATCGACTCGGCCGGCTTCTTTTGGCTGGCCGTCGAGGATTCACTCTATTTTAGGGTGTTTGTATGGGTGCTGTAGGTTTAAAAATTTGAAAAGGGTTTAATTCGTTAGGCTGGATCCCAGTAATCCCGAAGAGCCACAAAAATCGTTAAAATCTGGAGTTTAAAGGATCCGGCAATTCAGGTACCCAAATTCAGGTACCCTAGGCTTTAGCGTTATCCCTGCATTTTTTAGCTCTAAAACTTTTGCAACCCATTCGCTGCCATGCAAGGCTACTGTAAGCAAATTTGGAATGCAAAAACAATAAAGTTTTAATGCCCAAAATTCAGGTACCCCAATTCAGGTACCCTCAAGACGAGAGGCCCCAGACCGTAATCCCTTCATTTTTATGCTACAAAACCAACGAATTTCTGCTAGCTGACTGCCCAGCTAGGTTGTCATGCAAAAAGGATGCTACATACTCCTACCGTATCCCGCTAAAGTGCCCCTCTACAGTACCCCCATTACCGTACCGGTACGGCGGATGAGGGTCCAGCGGATGCGGTGCCCATCTGTGAGGGGCTGGCCTTCTTCTTGCCGCATTTGACCATCGAGAGAAGCCCGACCACCGTCCAGCCCATTACGCTCGCCAGCCACGTCCACATTTTGCGACTCTTCTGAAAGAAAAAGATTTTTGAGGAATTTGAAATTGGGCAAGCTAGCAGAGACAATTTGCATCCCAAAAAGTACCGTACCTTTGTAGGAGATGTGTGTTAGCAAGCTCAATCGGCGAATACACGAGTTATGAAATGGGCCGGAGAGAGGCGGAGTAATTTTTAACCGGAAACGCATGGAAATCTGGGGGTATTTCCGGCTTGGGTACTGTAGGCAAAATGGCGGAATTCTAATTAATTTATGCAAATTTTCGATCAAAAAAGACAGAAAAAGTGGGAAATTCTCAAAAAAATTTTGGCCATTAGTGGGCCAGGTGGGTGGCGTGTCGGGGGTCAAAAACACCCATGGAAAAACCGTCTCTTCGATGCCAGTTAAGCTTATAGCCCCAAATCAAACTTTTAAAGGGCTTACAGAGCTTGAAAAAAGAGGGGTTTTGTAAAATCCACAAAAATCCATCTCCAGACCCGATGCAGCGCATGGTGTACGCGCTGCTGTCGAAAAAGGGGTTGTTGCGCTGTGGGATGGACGGCGGGCCGTGTACCTTCCTGAGGACCGACACTCCAATGCAGTACGTCGCCGTGGACAGCTGGAATGGGTGGGTTACGGTAGAACGGGATGGGGCGATTTGCAGAGACCATTTGGGAGCTCCCTACAATCCTATTTTTCTAAATTTCAAAATAGTTTGTAGTTTGTAATTTCCCGCATGTTCCTTCAAAATTACATAAAAATTGGGCTGCAAACTAGAGAGCTAGATAGCTTTAAAGGGACAGTGACACCTAGAAAAACGAGAAATTCTTTCTCGCATTCCAGTTTCGTCTATTTCATCGGCCCGGAGGGTACTGTAGTGCAGGCCGAGCTGTTCTCCTTCAACGCCACCGATTCCTACGCGTTCCAGCGGACTCGGGAGTTGCCAGGTGCCGAATTACCTATCGTAATCGGGTAACCCTACAATTTTTCAGAGCTCTCCCCGGCTGTGGCGATGGAGATTGACTACAGGGAGCAGCAGCTGGTCGTCATCCTGCAAAATGGTACGTTAAAGGGGCTGTAAAGTCGAGGCTTCTGGGGTCAAGATGGGTTCAATCCCCGCGGATATCCTAACTTTTTGCTTTTTGAATCTTGTTTTTTTTCATGTCCCAATCCATTTAAGGCTCCGTGTTCGGCCGAGACATCGTCAGCGGAAATATGAGCCTGATTCGCGACGGATCCTACATGGCCGTCACAAAGATGCATCTGGCGGACGGGCGATTGTTTTGGACAGGGAAAAAGGTGATTTTTTGATTGTCCTGATTACTGTAAATATAGTCTTTGTATAGATTTTTTATGATTGTTGAGATTTTGAAGGTACCTGAATTGAGGGTACCTGAATTTTCAGGTACCTGAATTGGGGTACCTCAATTGTCGATCCCTTTAAAACCTAAATCTTTGGGTTGTTTTGAATTTTGGATTACTGCCCTCCAGCTAGAGGCCAACTAGATTACGATTCCAGAAAACACAGGGGTCAAGGTATCTGGGGCAACCCCTAGGGTACCTGAATTTCGGACTAACCGATATCCTCTAAATTTTTAGTGCGGCGAGAACGCGTTGGACGAGGTGTGCTTCTACTCGGAGGAGCCCAGCGACGAGGGGAGACATTTTTCGAGGTGGGGAGGGTTTGGTTTCCATAGCGTAATCGATTATTCAGGTACCTCCTCACCGGTCAGCTGGTCGACTTCTCGTTGGTGTCTGCCCCATTCTACCCCTGTTGCCTGCCCGCCCCTGAGCATATTGGCTTCATGCCAAATGGGCAGGAGGCAAGGGTTACGTGGCCGTTGTTGCCAGCCATGGCGTATCAGGGTACTGCAGTTTGTAGTCTGTAATCAATAACATTTGCTAGGGATTTTCTAGTTTGTAGCTGTGTTTATAGTCCCAGTTTTAATTTTTAGTTTTCTCACAGCCAGCTTGGCCTTTTTGTAGTTTGTAGTCTGATCCTGGAAATAGCATTTTACGCACGTTTTTAGATTTTTAAAGTCTGGAGAGTAGCTTGTAGTCTGTAGTCTACCTCCACATTTCAGCGATGGGCGAGGGCTGGCGCAACGTGCACTACGAGTGTCGCCTCGAGGCCGTCGACGGGACGCTCAGCCAGACGCAGCACACCAATGGCAACGATTTGGTAGGCTACAGACTACAAACTGCAACCCGACAAATTTCAGCTATTCCCCCTGAGTGCTGCTGTCGAGTATACAGTATCGGTACGCGGCTGTACGCTCCACATTTGCAGCCCGTTCGCCGAGAGGAACGTCACCATGTTCAAGGGGTTCACTGGTGGGTTTTCGGGGTGTCGCTGTCCCTTTAAAATTGATTTTCGACGTGTCACAATCCCTTTAACGCACCGAACTTTCAGCCAACCCAGCGTATGCCATCCAAAAAGCCGGCACCACCTTCGAAACCCTTGATCTACTTGGCCAACCCATCACTCTGGAGCCGTTGCGTGAGTTGTTGTAGTTTGTAGCCTGTAGCCTAGCGTACCCTTTGCAGTATCTGGCCTCCCTGCTACCCTGCCAGCGATCTTGGCCATCGACAACACCACGCAAACGCTCTACTCGACGACCGGGAGCGACACGGTACCTGAATTTTGGGAACTTTGGCTTACATGTCCCTTTAAGAAGTTTGAAGGATTCGACGTTAATGACGGTTAGCCAGTTGACCGCTTCCAAAAAGAAAAATGATGGAAAAATTGAATTTTTAGTCGATTACGCTAGGGTACCTGAATTTGAGAAATCCATAAATCCTGACTTCCTGCGCCCTTTCCGATGTTCTCATTTCCGCAAAAAGCCTGCTGTGCATCAGTTTACAGGCCAAGATCGTGAAAAGCCGATTGCCAATCTCCCAAGGAGGTCCGGAGGCGAAAGACGAGACTACCGTACTCCTCGAGTACTTCCGCCCGTCCTCTGCTTCTCTGATGGCATCCAGGGCGCTGCTCGTGCTCTCGTCTCCCTACGAGCTGGTTTCCTACCGTATCACCGGGACGCTGGATCAAATGTGCGTATTTTGCGCGACTACAAGCTACAAGATCCCCGAGAACCCGAAATTCAGAATCTACGCCTGCTCCTCGTTGGACGTTACCGTATGCGCGGAGGTGATAGCCGTAGCGACGGATGAGACGACGGGGGACGTTTTCTACTTGACACAGGTGGGCCAGCAGAGATTCTCTGAGGAAAAGGGCCGAAAAATCGCTATCTAATCGTCATTTAGTTGTCAAACGGAACGGTGCAGCTCTATCAAGTCGACCCGGTCACTCGCTTGCCCCAGCACTTGGCATCTTCCTCAGAATTACCCAGGTATAGACTACAAAGTACAAACTGGGCTAGAGGCTACAAACGGCGACAAAAACCACAACATACAAACTGTACTACAGACTACAATCTGTACTACAAACTACAAACCCCCCGGTTCAGAATCTCACAAATGGCCGTCGCCTACGACAAGCTACTGCTGCTGACGGCCGATGAGGGACGCGTCGGCATTATCGATCGAAAGCTAGCCTCTCTCGATCTGAATTGGGTGGTGGAAGGGGTAGGTGATGCTCAAGGAATCCCTGCTAGCTTGCCTCTTTCAGATCTCCCAGCTGATCCCCATCTGGCCCACGTCCACGAGCAATCGCTTCGACTTCAAGGGGGATGTGCTGATGGGGGAAGTGGTACGGTAGCTAGAGGCGAGGCCACGCCACTTTTAAAGGGAGCGTGACAGCTAGCTTTTTGAGCCATATTGTAGTGTGTAGTCGGCTCTGTAGTTTGTATTTTACAGTCCGGTCTGTAGTTTATAGTCCGTCGGAAATCGGGTAGTTTGTAGTTTGGCGTTGTAGTTTGTAGTCTGTGCGCCAGTTAGAATTTTGTAGTCAGCCGGACAGTTTGTAGTTTTGTATTCCAAAGCCAATTTTCGGGCTTGTAGTCCATTTTCAGGTGAAAAACGACCTCACCTGGACGCCAGTTACACCTAGACGGGACAACGGGTCGATTCTATACCAGGTAGCTGCTTTAAAGGGATAGCGACACCTAGAAAACGGCCATTTTCAATGCATTACGCCATGAAATTCTTTCAAAACAGCCCATTTTTGCTAGATTTCCATATGGCGAGACGAGCACGACGATCCCTATCGCTCGTTCTCACTGGCTCCCGTCTATACCGTGCCCACCGAATTGCTCGAGAAATGGGACAGCGCTCAGGTGTTCTCATCACAGGTGACAGGTACTGTTTCCCTCTATCTCACTCACTCGCTCTCTCTCTCTCTGTCCCTCTCTCTCTCACTCGCTCTCTCGCTTCACTGACTGCCAGGATAGACGAGATGAGATTCTGAAAGACTGAGGAAAAGCAAAAAGTCTGCCGCGGCGGGGAGTCGAACCCTGGTAGCCAGATTGGTAGGCGCCGCCGCTAACCACCAGGCCATGGGTTTTGGCGCAAATTTTGATCGTTGCAGCAATGAACGCGTGGACATCATTGAACATCTCCAAGTCGGGCCTGGTGGCGCCGACGAAGCCGCCGAGTCCCCCGATGGCGACCAGGATTTTTGCCACGCAACAGGTTGTAGTTTGTAGTTTCGGGAATTTCATCGCGTAATCGGAGCGAAAAAATCAACAAACTACAGACCACAAACTCCGACGTCAGCAATACTTTTTTGCAGAAAATGGTAGACGGCGCCCGGGCGATCATCTCGTTCTTCTGGGGCGCGCCGAAGGAGTGGAATGGGACGCCGTTGAGGTACCGGTTTCCTCAAGAACCCCCTGCTAGCCTGCCCCTATCCTTCCAGATATGTGCTGAACTGCACGAAGCAGGACGACGGGGCCGAGAATCTCGTGGCGATCGACTTGCCCCCGGCCGTCACCTACTATTCATTTGCCGTCAAAAGCGGAAAGGTGCGAAAAATGGGAACAATCCGGTTTTAAAGGGATGGTAACACCTAGATAAGCTATTCGATTATGCCATGTAATTTTAGATGGAGTTCTAGATGGAATTTTTGCTTTTTAAGTTTTTCCTCTATCGGGCATTCATAGCGCCAATTTCCGTAAAAAACAAACAAAAAAACGTTTTTAAAGAAGCAGCGACACTCCATCCCTATCCGATTACGCCACATTATTCAGGTCTCGTGCGCCGTGGCCGCCTCGAATGAGCCGTCAAACGTTGGAGACTTCTCAGCGCCGCTATCCATCGATAGTTCGGAATTGCGGCCACTGGTAGGGGGCAACTAGCAGAAATCTTTGAGGAAAATTTTCAGGTCCGCCTGTTTGCCATCGATTCTTCGAACGATCTCTTTGCCGTCCCGAACATCACTGATGGTTATCAAGCGAGGGTGACGAGAGAGCAGAGGACTAGAAGAGAAAAGAGACAAAACGCGGCGCCGTCGGTCGGTTTTTAAAGGGGCGGTGACACCCGGGTTTTCGTGTCGTAATCCATTACGCTCTGTTAAGTGGCTCTGAATTTTTCGTATTGACTTTTTGCATGCCAGAAAAGGCTCGAGAGAAATTTTAATGGCACAGAGACAGCCTGTACCCACTTACCTTAGCTATCGTAACCGAATGTTCCAGCTGCACTACCAAGCCATGGCGTTCATCGAGACGAACCTGTACGCCGTTGGGTTGGAGCCAGGTTCGGTGCATCCGAGTCTCGTCCAGCTGGATACCAACAATATCTCCAGCCTACAGCACAAGGTAAGAATCTCTGGCTGTCACTCTCCCTTTAAAACGCTAAAATTCGGCAAATTGCCTCTGCTAGCCTCCCCTATCAGGTAGCAGGCAAGCAGAGAAAGTTTAGGGACCGATTCCGAGCGTTTGGAGCAGAAAGCAAAGAGTTGGCCGCGGCCGGGAGTCGAACCCGGGTCGTCTGATTGACAGGCGAGGCCACTAACCACTTGGCCACGCTTTTAGGCTCCATTTTTTTCGGGAAAACAGCTGTTTCCTTAAGGTCTCTCTCACCGGAGATTTCCCCCCGATCGTCGCGATGGCTTCAGATTGGGTGGGCTTTCGGCTGCTGCTTCTGATGGGAAAAGCCCTCTATCAGGTCAGCTTACAGGATTTAAAATCAGATTTCGCATAGGCATTGTAGAACTTTATATGGGCTTTCAAATGATATCAAAAACATTACTTTACCGTAATCGTAGAGCAAGTTATAGGCATTTAAGGCTTGTGTCCCCGGACTACAAGCTACAATCCGCCGTATCTTGGCGTAGAAATGTTGGATTTTTATGATTTTTAGCTCAGTTTGTTGCGTTTTTCAAGGGCTTTCAAATGAGGTATAATGCATTGCGACATATAATTCCTCGAGAAAGTTCTAAGCTCTCAAAGTTCGCATCCGATTACGCCATCAAACCCCTTCTCCATACTTGAATGGGCCTTTAAATTTTAGGTGACGTTGGATCCTTTTCTCTCCTCAACCATCTTGGCCCCGAAAAAGCTCGCCGATCTCTCGCTCGGCTCGTCCGATCCGAAGCAGCTCACCTACGATCCGTTTACAAGGTTTGTAGCTTGTGGTCTGTAGCCTGCCGTCCCTTTTGCAGTACGGCCTTCATCCTCACCCTGAACGGCTCGATATTCTCGTACGATCTAGCGAAGGGCGTCGAGCGGAATTTGGCGCATACCGTACTCTGCCTGGCCACCGAGACGGTCACCTGGATGACGACTGGTGGGGGAGTTTGGAGGGTGTAGTTTGTGGTTTTAGGATAACTGGATGGCAGATAAGCGCATTTGACAAAAAGATCGAGGTTTTAACGTCGGAATTAAATTGCGTAATCAGTTCCTAAACTCCAGTTTTTGTAGTTTGTAGTCTATCGTTAACTTTCAGAATTCACGTGGAATCGCCCGGCGTCCCCAAAAATCTACGCGCTGACGTGGAACGGGATTCTGGAGGTGCGACTAAAAACTACAGAAGATACGCTACAAACTACCACTACAGCTACAAACTACAAGCTACAAGCTACAGACTACACCTTACCCCAATTTTCAGATAGAGCTGGATGGGCGTTGCGGCGAGCTGAAGAGCATCGACTGGAGCAAGTTTGGGGGTATGCGCGGGTTTTTAAGAGGCGAATTACATGTCGTTATCGGATTTTTCTAATTTTCCGTTTTAAACGGCATTACGTGTCGAATACGTTAAAAATCCGCAGTTTTAACTTGCGAATACCTTATATGGCTGCCAGATAAGAGGATGGTAAATTTTTAAAGGCGTAGGGACACCTAGAGCCGAGTTCCAATTACATGTCGTAATCGAATGTCTTCCAGAATTTCACTTGCTAATCTGCCCCGTTTTTCAGAACGAGGCCTAAAATCGTTGAACGCGTTCTCCATTGCCGACAAGCTGTTCGTGTTTTCTTCCCCATCAGAGCTTCTCCTCTACAATCCAACTGACACCTCCATCCACCCGATACCCATCCCCCACCCGCCTCTTCGACAGATATTGGCCGCCAGTCAGAGCAGTCAGCCGTATCCGGGTCAGTCACAAAATATCGGATCTAAAAATTTAGAAAACATCGCGAATTTTCGAAAATGTGGAAAATTTTGAAAAATAGATTTTATAGAAAAATTCATGTCGTAATTCATTCGAAAAACCTTATTTTGCGCTTAAAATTCTTACATAGGTTTATGGATGCCGGAAAAGCAGCTTACATAATTTTAAAGGCACAGCGACAACCCGAGCCCAGTTAGGAATACTTAGCGTAATTGATTGTCAGATTTCATGTCGTAATCGGTGTAAAAATCATTATTTTCCTCGTAAATTCTGTAGACAGGCTTTCTGGATGCCAAAAAACCTCAACCCACAATTTTAAAGGCACAACGACACCCAGTCCTGACTTACAATTTCATGTCGTAATCGATAAACCCGATTCCAGACCGTAAATGCTTTTCCCTGCCCGCCTCGTCGCAGATCAGCTTCTCCGTCCATAACGAAGGCCGTACTGGCGCGTCCGTTCGTATCGATCGTCCCCCAGTCGTCCCGGCATGCTCTGCCATATCACTACCCACCACCGTATACGATGTGAGTCGTTTAAAGGGATAGCGGCACCTAGCGTCGAGCCAGAATTGAGTGCCGTAATCGATTCCCCTATTTGCAGATCTTCTTCAACCGAACCGACAAATCGCGGGTGAAGCACATCGAGAGCTACGCCGATCAGTACCATCTGGAGGATGGGAGTCTGGATAAGGAGACTGAGTACGGCAGCTTGACGCATTTCCTAGCGGTCACCATCCCTTTAAAGTCGTCTGGAGGGTTGATTTTGAGGTTTTGAGGATCTAGACAATTTTTTGGCAGCTTGTCCAGGCCTTTAAAGGGGTGGTGACAGCAGGCAATTGCATTTTGGAACCTTGCCAAGATCGAAAATCGCGCGAAAAATTCGTAAAATTCCACGACATTCCTTTTTCCAGTTATACGGTGCGCGTGACTTGGAAAAACCGATGGTCCTCCGACACTACCGTATCCGAGTCGAAGCTCTTCCGGACCGGATTCGGCTACCCGTCACCTCCCCGAAATTTGAAGGTATTTCCATGGCGTAATCGAATTTCTGGGGTATCTGATTCTCGCCATGGATTTTAGCGTCGTAATCGATTCTGAGCCAGTTTTTCGATATTTTAGGCTTACAAATGGTCTATCTGGGAGGCAGAAAAGCGGATTAGAGCGTTTTAAAGGGGCAGCGCCCTGGGTAGTATTATATGTCGTGATCGGATCTCGATTTCTGGCTGAAACCCGACTTATTTTGCGTTTTTGATGGTTGATTTGATTTGATCGATTCGCAGGGTGCCAGTAGGCTCTTTGGAGGCAGAAAACGGCTCTAAAAGTTTTTCAAGGGATGGTGAGACCAAAAATCTGCAAATTACCTGTTGTAACCGGTCGCTTAGAGAAAGCTAGCAAAGGTTCTTTAGGAATTTTATGAGTATTTTTAGGCAATTTCCGTCACACCGGACACGATCCTCCTGTTCTGGCAACTGCCCGAGACCCTGAACGGCCCGGTGGAGGAGGTGAAGTACAAGCTCAGTCAGCAGGTCTCCAGCCTCTCCCCTGCTTCAATAGCCGTCCAGCCATGGACCCTCAATGGCTTCTCGCTTTCTACAACTGGTAGGGCGAAAATTTGGTTAAAATTCGATCAAAAAAGCAAAAGCAAAGCGTTTGTCGCGGGTGGGGGTCGAACCCGGGTTGTTAGATTGGTAGCCAAACGCCTTAGCCACTTGACTATCAGCAAAATAGTTCACATGCCCGTAAAAACCTCATTCCAGACGTCGTCTCATGCCTGGAGAGCCCGTGTCGGGTGAAGATTTCGAATCTGCGTGCCTCTACAGACTACAAATTCTGGGTCTCAGCCGTGCATCAGTCTCATTTGAACGCGCCGTTCTCTCAGGACGCAGAGGCGCTCAGTCAGGAAGCACCGGCCAGGACAAAGGCATGGATTTTGGCATCACTGGCCCTTTAACGGGTCGAATTTGGTGTCGTAATGCATTGAAAGCTCGGTTTTTCTAGCTGTCACCATCCCTTTAAAATGACGAGAACATATGTCGTATTTCTTGAAGCCTGTGATTCAGGACATTGCCGGCACCCTCCGCCCCGACAACGTCACCGGCTCCTCCCTGCTGTTGAGGTGGAACTCCCTTCAACCGGAACAACCCCCGAAAGCCGTCTCCATCCAGTTCAAAGAGGTGAGGATTACTAGAGCTTAGAATTTTAGAACAAGAATCACTTAACTGGCATCCAATTTGGCTACCCAGAAAAAATTATGCTTTCAAGGGCCGTTGAAGCCAACGTTTTTCGTGGGTACCTGAATTGGACCTGTGATGGATGTTTGGCTTGAAAGGGGGTATTCAGTATTTAAGGGTAGGAACCTAGTAACTGGAAGGCATATGTGATCTATTACGAAAACCAGATCCTAAAGGGCCGTTGAAGTCAAAATCTCCCAGGGTACCTGAATTGCTCTAACCTATCGTAACCCAAAAATTCACTGTTTTTAGTCTGGCGGGCACGGGGAGTGGAAGACGCCGAAAAACGCCTCATTCGACCCGCGGGAAATCCGGGCGTCGATCGGGATCTTGATAGCCAATCTACTGTCTGCCACTTCGTATGATTATCGATTTGTTGCCGTATATAAAGGTAGCTTCTCGGAATTAGATGGTGTAATCGGTTACGCAACCTAATTTCAGGAGGCTTCGATTTCGACAGCAAGCACTACGACTATACCGAGGACTACTTCCAGGGCATCCAGCAAGCACGCACAAAGGGTACAAACTACAAAAATTGGTTTAAAGGACCGTTGAAGTCAGGAAGTGGAGGGACCTTTCAATCTCTGCTATCTTGCCATTTTTGATGATTTTTTGAGCATGTCGTGCTTTATGCATGACAGTTAGCAAGAGAAACGCAAAAACCGAGTCTGGTGGTTTTTAAAGGATCACTAAAGGCACCTTTCCAGCCGGGACCCCGACGGAGCCCCAACTTGTGGCTGTTCGCCAGAATCCCGACGGCTGGGTGGTCGAGTGGCAGCCGCCGAATTCGGATGGAGGTAGCATCATCACGAGTTATGCACTGGAGGTAAGTAAAAAAGCAAAACGCAAAAAGCAAAAAAGTTTGCCGCGGCCGGGAATCGAACCCGCGACCTAAGAATCGTAAAATTATTTTTGCTTTTAAAAAGCCCTTAAAAACGTACCGTAATCGATTCCAGATGCGCCCCAACCACACGGCCGAATGGGAGATTGCCGAACGGGGGCTGGATGGGAGAGTGTTTTGGTGGGTCCCGCAACGAAAAGCTGCAAAATCTGAAAAATGACATCTGGCCCCAGTTTATTCGTTGCGATTTTGTAAACTGACTGCCAGTTGGCCGATTTCCACTTTGAAAATAGAAAGCTTTCAGGTGGCGCCCTCCAAAGCCCGAGTGGGCCCCCCATTGGCAGTTCCGGGTCCGAGCTGCGAACCAGGAGGGCTTCGGTCCCTATAAGGAGACGCCGGTCTGGCCGGGTACGGTAGTTTTTGAATTTATTGCTTAACTGGACACAAAAGAAACTTTTCCGAAGATTTTAGCCAAAAAGCAAAAAGCAAAAAATTTTGCCGCGCCCGGGTGTCGAACCCGGGTCGTTAGCTGGGCGATCTAACCAGTTAGCCACTTAGCCACTAGACCAAACCCGTTTTCCAGAGGACCTCGAGGTGAAGCGCCCATTCCCGTGGCTGATCGGCAGCGCCACCGCCTCGGCCCTTCTCCTCATCATGGTCATCGCTTTCTTCTTGATGGGTGGGCTGGGACCGTCTCTTTAAAAGCGCAAATTTAAATTTCTTTTTTCGAATATCTTTTCTGGCTGCCAGTAGCCCTAACAAGCAGGTTTCGAAGAAATTCAAATGAAGGTTAGAAATCAGGGTACCCGAATTTTCAGGTACTTGATTTGGGGTACCTGAATTGGCAGTTGCTCTCATGGCCCCTTGAAAGCTTAACATTCCGATATTTTGGTTTCGAATTGCTTTTCTGGCTCGCATTTAAGGCATTGAATACATTTTTGCCAAATCTAACTAAATTTTGACCGTTCTGGGCAGGGTACCTGATTTGGGGTCCTGTATTGGCGCTTCGCTGTCGATGCGCCCCTTTAAAACGGCGATTTCTTTTGCAACTTGAAATAAGATTTCTGAATGTCAGTTAAGCGATTCGTCCGTTTTTAAAATATTCTCATCTAGCCAGCGGTATCTAGGCTAAGGTACCTGATTCAGCGCGTCGTCGTCAAGTTCGGGAGCGTCAACGGCGGCCGCGCGTCGACGACAAATCGATCACACTGGACGCGATCGGGCAGCTGGCGCCCTTTCGGGAAGGCGACTCGCGAGATGCCGTCACAGATTGCGCACGAGATACGGAGTACGGTAGAGCTATGCGGGGCTGCAGTTTCCAGAATTTTTAATTTTAATTTTTTTATCTAATTTTTTCGAAATTTTAAGCTCAATCGCTAGGCCGCCACTCAGTGAAGCATCTGAGCATGAACTCTACGCTCAAAATTTCCAGATCTTCCCCAAATCCCGCGTGACCGTATCCGGCTCGTCCGCCAAGTTGGCGAAGGCCAATTTGGGAAGGTTTTTGAGGGAACGGCTCTGTTGGATCGAGACTCGACGGAAGTGGGAGTGGCCATCAAGGTCAGCTAGCAGGCGTTCTTTGCCGAGTTTTCAATTTTTCAGCGTCTCCACGACAAACCGGACGCTGAGACGAGGATGAAGTTCTTGAAAGAGGCCATTTTGATGAAGTACGGTAGCCCGCGTCAATCCCAAGCTTCTACCTCTCTGCCAGTTAATCGATACCTTCAGTAATTTCGACCATCCGAACATCGTGCGCCTGGTCGGGGTGTCGTTTGGGGAGGAGCCGCAGCTATTGCTCCTCGAGTTGATGTCGGGAGGGAATATGCTCGCGTTTCTGAGGCAATGGTTGGTGCTCTCTCTCGCTGTCTGTCTGTCTCTCTCGCTCTCTCTCTCTCTCTCTCTCTCTCTGTCTCTCTCTGTCTACCCCAGCCCTCTCTTTCTCTAGCCGTCCGGTCGACGAGGAGCCACGAGACCGACTGACCATCAAGGAGCTTCTAACAATGATGATGGATATTGGAAGGTAGGTGGGAAACCGAGTACGACAATAAAATTCAGGTACCTGAATTGGGGTACCTGAATTTCTGGGTACCCTGTCACTGTGCCCTTAAAATAGACGCTTGAAGACTATAAATTTGAACGCAAACTTTCTGCTTGCCAGTTAATCAAATACTAGGTAAAAACCCACCCCGTCTATGAAATGGAATGGGTACAATGAATAGCCAGATACTAAATTCAGGTACCCTATCACTTTACCTTGAAAATAGATCCTATAAGATCGCTTTTTTAGAGGCGCCTCCTACCTGGAGCAGCTGCGGCACGTCCATCGCGATCTGGCTGCACGGAACTGCTTGCTGACGTCGCGGAAGGGGGCCCGCCACGCGAAGATTGGGGATTTCGGGCTGACGAGAGTGGTGCAGGGGAATGACTACTGGCAGATGAGGGGCACTGACTTCTTGCCGTTCAGGTGGCTGGCACCAGGTGGGTCTCCGAAACGATTACGGGATAAAAATAGGAAGAATTCGATGACGACGTGAAATTAGCGGATTACTTGCTGTCCCACTGCCTTTAAAAAGAAAAATCCCGATCCGATTACGCCATTTAATTACAGAGGCCGCCTCGCTCGGGTTTTTCAGCTCCAAATCGGATGTCTGGTCCTACGGGGTGCTCTTCTGGGAGGCGTTCACCCTGGGCGATGTCCCGCACGGCGGACTGGCCGATGAGACGGTAGGTGGAGGGTGGAGGTTTCGAACCCCGCCCGTGGCATCGGTTTTTTTGCTTTTTTTCATCTATTAGGTAAATTCCCCATTTGTGCAGGTGCATCAGCGCGTGAAAAGCGGCACACCATTGGCGCGGCCGCCCTATTGCCCGGAATCGATGTGAGTTCAAAAACCGAAAAATTGAAAAATTACCTCAACCCCTGGCTGCCTTACCCTACCGTATCCTCGCGTATCCTACCGTATTCAGCTACAAATTGATGGAGTCGTGCTGGGCGTCAGAGGCACAGGATCGGCCGACTTGCGCGTTTTGGCCGAGATTGCGACCTTACGCTATTGAAATAAAAGAAATCTAACCAATTACGTGATGAAAATCGCGGCGCTGCATACAGGTGCCCCCGATTCTGGTACCCTGTTACGGAGCCTTGAAAATTCAACCCGGTGGATCCAAATTTTTGAGAGCAGGTTGTTTGCATATCAGCTAATACATTAGACGTTTACAACCCAACGAGTTTAACCGATTACGGCTTAAAAATCCAGGTACCTGCATTGGGGCACCTGAATGTTCAGGTACCCTTCGTTCCCCGTCCCTTCAAAATCCACCAATTGCGTTTTTTTGCAGAACGAGAAGGAGAAGTACCCAAACTGCCTCCTGGGCCCGGTGCTGACGAGAGGAGGAGGAGGTGGACGAGTGAATGAGGCATTCGAGGTGAGGTGTAAAGGGCGTTGCACCTTCATTTTTCAGGCATCGACGGCTTCCTCTTCAAGTGAGCGCGACCCGGCGCAGCGGATGATCACGGCCGCGTCGCGGGCCCTCGAACATGCGAAAATTGGTGAGGAAATTGTTTATAGAAATTATGCAATAAAAATTAAATCTGAAAAATAAATTTTTAAAAATTGATTTTTTTGTAGTTTGGAATTTTGAAAAAATTTTTGTAGATAAAGGATCGTCGGCGGCGCGGCGGCCGGGCCGACCGGGCGTCAACCGCTCCCAGCGCGCCGAGCGCACCAAGAGCAATTCGGTGGTGGGTTTCAGTTTTAATGTTTGCCTCAATGGGCCTTTAACCCCGAAAACGTCGGTTGAAGGCGCTGAGAAGTCAAACACCAGAAGCCACGCCTACCTGTTGCCTTCAGTGGCCCTTTAAAATCCAAAAAAAAAACCTATTTTAGCCCAATGAGCACGACCTGGACCCGCTGTGTCTGGGCAGACAGCCCGAGGATTACGGTAGGGGCTCAGGACCCCCGGAAAAAATTTTTAAGCCCCGCCCCTGCCCCACGTGTCATCAGACAGGTTACGGTACCGATGATGGGCCCGGAGAATGATGGATTTGTTGATGAGGGTACGGTAGCTCGCAAAGAATCTCTGATAGCTGACAGCCTTCCTAAAAGCTCACCGCTAGCTGGCCCTTTTCAGGAAATCTCTCTCAATCGTGGTCGGGCGGTCCAAATGCCCCCTCTCATGCTCCCCATCTGCCCTCATCCTCATCTACCCGTCATCAGGTGCGTGGCGTAGTGCTTGGGCTTGGGCTTAGGCTTAGACTTAGGCTTAAGCTTCGCTTGGACTTAGGTTAGGCTTAGGCTTAAGCTTCAGTTTTTCATGTCGTAATCGATTGCTTTTTAGAGTCTGTCCTCGAGTCGTGGTCCCCTCGATTGGGAGGCCTCTGCCGCCTCCCGAAAATCGAAGCTGAGCCAGGTGAGCCGCGTCTGATCTCTTGCTCATTGAAGCTGACGAACAAGCCATATTTTTATGTTGTTTTTTTTATTTTTGATGCATTGATGGAATAAACGGATTACGCCATGAAAATAGAGCCTTGCAATCGATTATGCTATGAAAAACACTTGCAAAAATCGATTACGCGACGAAAATACGACTTTCCATTCGATTACGCAATGAAAATCACTTGAAAAATCGCTTACACTATGAAAAGAAGGACGAAAACCGTGGCCAAGTGGTTAGTGGCCTTGCCTGCCAATCTGACGACCTGGGTTCGATCCCCGGCCGCAGCAGACCTTTTGCTTTTTGCCTAAAACTATCAGAATCAGTTAGCTGGCAGAAACGGGGTTCGGGCCCAGCCTCTGCGATTCAAATTGGTGGCAGCCCGGCCCGGGTGTCCGCTGGAGTGGCGCGTAGTCGATGGCAGAAAAGGGCCCTCATATATAAACATTCTATCGCCAAAAACGGCTCGATTTCGCTTATTTTGGCTCTGTTCTGTTAGCGGGGGGGGGGCTAAATATAATTTTATACATCTTTTAACGTGATTTTAAGTTGAAAACTTCACAAAAAAATTGATGTTTTTAGATAGATGCGAACTACACGGAAGTCTTCATTTTCTCCTCGAATTTTTTTTCCTTTTTGTGATTTTCCGGGGGTCAGCTAGCAGAGATTCTTTGAGGAAATTGGGGAAACAACATCGCGTAATCGCTTAAAAATGGATTTTAACCGCTAAAACCCGCTTTCTGGCTGCCAGATAACCGATTCTGAAAGTTTGCAGCAAAAAGCAAAAAGACGACCGCGCCGGGAGTCGAACCCGCGTCGTCAGATTGGTAGGCAAGGCCACTAACCACTTGGCCACGGGCTTTCAAGCCAGTTTTTTGAAAATTCGTTTCATTTGCTAGCAGCAGCGACCATTTGCGAGTGCCAGCCGTTCGCGTCTCTCTCTCTCTCTCTCTCTCTCTCTCCCCCCCAGTCCAGCCGTGGCCAGCAGTTGTAACGGATTGCCGCTCCCCTCCTCCGGGGCCCCTCAGGGTCAAATTATCGATTTTCTGGCTGCTCCGATTTCCATCCTAAATTCCCCCAAATGATCTCTGCTAGCTTGCCCTTTTCTTGTTTTCGATTTTTATGTTGAATAAATGATTTTACAATTTTTTTGAGAATTTTCGAGTTGTTTACTGTCCTTCTAACCTATCCCTAATACTACTAATATTTTCTGGATGTTAATCGTGTTTTAAAATTATTTTTAAACGTTAAAATATGAGTTTTTATCGCTAATTTTTCTCTAACCCGAATAACATGGCGTAATCGGCTCAAAATTCAATTTAAACCACTTTAAAGCGCTTTCTGGCTGCCATATAACCGTTTCTAAAATTTTTAAACAAAAAGCAAAAAGTTTGCCGCGCCGGGGGGTCGAACCCGGGTCGTCAGATTGGTAGGCAAGTCCACTAACCACTTGGCCACAGGTCAAGCGCGATTTTTTTGGAAAATTCATTTGTTTTTGTTTCTTTAAACTCGGTCTGGCTCGCTCAGACTTCTACTGGCAGCCGATCATGATCAACATGTTGAGCAGGGTATTGAGTCGCTAAAATTGTTGGGTCGGGATGTTGACCCCGAGTCGAGTCGGATATATTGGATTTTTGCCATTGTCTGTCTGTCTGTCTGTCTGTCGGTCTGTCTGTCTCTCTCTCCCTCCTCTCTCCACTCCCTCTCTCTCTCTCCACTCGCTCGCACTTTCAATACTTTTGCAGTTTATCCGCGCCGCGTGTCCCCGAAAATTCCGCAAAATTCCGTATTTACGATTTTGAAGCGCGGGGGGCTTCTCCCTTTCCGGGCCATTCCCCCCCAAAAGGATCGGATTTCCGCACATCGCCCCCGCTGGTTTCCGCTTTCCCCCTGAAATTTCCATTATTCCCCCCAAGAATCACTGCTAGCTGCCCCATTTCCTCCAATAATCTCTCTAAAATTGCGTAATCGCTTCAAAACTCATTTTTTACGGCTTTAACCCACTCCCTGGCTGCCAGCTAACCAACTCCAAAAGTTTCAGGCAAAAAGCAAAAAGCTTGTAGCTCCCGGGGGTCGAACCCGGACCTCCAGATTGGTAGGGAAGGTCACTTGGCCAGTTTTTTCTGGCCTCTTTGGCCGACCCCCGTCCATTTCCCCCAAGAAACTCTGCTAGCCTGCCCTCCGGCCGGATCTGCTCTCTATTACAATCCTTATCAGAAGCCGTGTCCGTATTCCTAGTCCAACCGCCGGCTAATCGATTTCCGGGCGTGGTCCCGTTGCGCTGGTGTGCTGAATTTTGAGTAGTTTTTCGGTTTATTCCGGGGTTTTCGGGAGGGGAATGTCTAGTTTCTCTTTTTCGCTGTATTTTAGGAATTTAGGCTTTGAAAATCGCGTTTTTTTGCTTAATTTTAACCTTTTTCTAGCCTTTTCATAGTTTAAACAGCGTATTCAGTCGATTTTAAGTTTGTAATAGGATTTGTAGCTTGTAGTTTCCATTTTTGTAGGCTGTTTACATAGAAAAAGTTGTAGTGTTAGAATTAGAGACGAGTTTTATGCGAAAAACCGCTTTTTTCACTCGATTTAGCGTTTTTTGGCTCGTTTTTAGCAATTTTGCCGGTTTTTTAGCTTTTAAAAAGCGTATTTAGTCGATTAAAATGTTATAAATGTTTTTGGGCCTGTAGTCCGCAGTTTAATTCTGTAGGTTAGGTTTTTTAGTAGAATTCTGGGAGGGAACGCCGGCAGGGCGCGGCGCAATCGAGGCGCATGATTATCGCCCGAGCACCAGCAGCAGCCCCCCCCCCCCCCACTTTATTCTTTCATTCTAGCCGCCTAAACGCCGCGTCGTATCGCCCGATTTTTTTACTTTCTACACTTGTAAAGCTGGTTTTTCTAGCGTTTCGGGGTTTCATTTGGTTTATATCGATGTATTTTAGCTTTTTCGACTTGGAATTTGCGAAATTTCGTTTTGTTTTAGAGATTTTTCGCCTCAAAATCCCTTGGAAATCTTTTAAAATAAGTTTTCAACGTCAAATTTGACGTAGATCATACGTATTTGAGCTTTTTTCAGCGTTCAATTTTGCTTAGAAAGTTTTATTTGCGTTTTTCGGCTTGGAATTTGAGGAATTTAGCGTTTTCTAGAAGTTGCAGGACTAGAATTCGGTTCTAAATCCGTTAAAAAATGTTTTTCAGCTTTAAATTAATTTACGTAGTTTTATTGAGTGCTTTTTTCAGCGTGAAATTTGATGTATTTCGTTTTTAAACGTTTTTAGCTTTTTCTGGACATGGAAACCGGAAATTCATTTGGTTGTCGCGCTGAAAAGTTGGCCACTTGACACCTCGGCGCTTCGAGCGCTTCAAGCAGTTTTTTTCGGCTTTTTCGACGTCTTCCGCTTCTTCTTCTCGTGCTCCATCTTCTGCTCCATCTCCTCCTCCTTCTGCTCCTCCTCCCGCCGGATATCACCAGCTTTTCCCGCCGGCTTTTCCCCGCTTCTCCCCCTCGTCTTTTCAATTGGCCGCTCATCCCCGGGGGAATTCCCCGCTGAATTCGCCGAGTTTTTATATTTTCTTGTCAGTTTTTAGCTTTTTAACCCTCTAAATCTTTTAAACCGATGTGGAAACTCGAGTTTTCAAGGAAATTCTGGGGTTTTGGACCTAAAAAACGTTAAAAATATTGATTTCCTTGTTTTCTTAGTTTTTTTTAACACCTTTCTTGCCTGGGAAAATCTTGACAAAGTAGAAATAAGAGTGTTATCAGGTTTATACACCGGAGAAAGGCTATATTTTTGATTTCCTGGCTATTTTACACTTGTTTTAGCCTCGAAAAAATAAGTGTATTTATTTTTTTTTAAATTTTTAAAAAAAAAATTTTATCTTGTTTAGAAACCTTCAAAATACGTTTTTCGCTTTGTTTTACTGTCTTTTAACACTTATTTTCACTCAAAACCCTTAGAAAAAGTATAAATAAGCCATTTTAACCATTTCCAAGCGCAAAAAAACTTGATTTTCGCTTTGATTTCCTGTTTTCCATGCCATTTTCGCCTCTTGCTTGCCAGTTTCTTGATTTTTATCCACTTTTTGTTGCAGGCGGGTCCCCCTACCGGCTGTGGCTGGTGATGAAGAAGCTATGCCGGTTGAAGAACATCGTCGCCCTGCTGCTCATTGGCTGGATAGGGGGCATCGGGTACGAGTTTTTACCCGTTTTTAGCGTATTTAAGTTTTTATAGGCCGTAGAAGGTCGCTAGAAAGCTTAAAAATAGAATTCCTGGCCATTGATTTAGTGTACAAACTTTGTAACAATAGTTTTCAAAGTTTTCTACAATTTTCCTGATATTTTATCCACAAACATGATCAAGAAACGTAGAAAACGTTGAAAAACACCGTTTTGGCAGGTATCTGGTGATGGTCAGCCAGCACGAGGACGGGTATCGCAACAAATTGATGGTACGCCGTTTTTAAGGCTCAAAAAATGGTTTTTTTTTAGGACGGCTGGGACGACCGGGGCGGCAAGGCGAATCTGGCGCGGTTGCGCGCGCGGGGCGCTGAAGAGGAGGCGGCGGATAGCCGAGTCCAGGTACTAGTGTTTTTCTAGCTGTTTTTCGCCCGAAAAACGGCGAATTTTGATTCAAAAAATTCAGAAATCTCGATGTATTTTCATTTTTCCAGCACCCCGACGTGGCGGCAGTGGTGGTGCCGGTGAAGCTGGACAACGCCATCATCCACCCCAAACCCCAGCCCCCACAAACGTGGCAGCAATTCGACTCGGCCGCCTATTTGAGTGTGCGTTTTTCGACGTTTTAGTCCAGGTTTTTCGCCCCGATCTCTATTCGGCAATCCGTTTTTTCACGCCGATTTTTCGCGAGATTTCGGGTGTTTCGTTGAGGAAAAGGCGCTGAGGAAAGGGCCAAAATTGCGTGAAAACGTGCCCGAAACCAATTCCGATTTTATTTGGAAATTTCCTGAGATTTTTCGAAAGGTTTTAAACGCATTTTAAAATGGATCCGTGATTTTACGTATTTTTTGATCAAAATTGCGCAAAAAATAATTTTTGGCGATTTAGGCGGTTTTTATAGTGAAATTGAATTCGTCATAGGAAATTTTCGTCTTTTCGAGATATTTATATGTAAAACTAGTTTGAATTTAGACGAGAAAAAAATAAAATTACGTTTTTAAACTTGAAAAACTTATTTCTTTGTGAAATTTGTCTAATTTTTTAGTTTTTTTTAAAGGAGATTTTATAATGAGATTTTGGTGATTTTATAACACACGAAAATGGATTTTAAGGGTTTTAGAGCCTTTTAAAAATTAGCTAAATGAATTCTAAAACTTGCTTACTTTTTAGACGATTTTATCCATTTTTGCAGCGCGGCGCGCTGAAGCCGGGCGAGGACAAGTACGCGGCCAACAAGTTCAACCAGCAGGCCGCCGACGCCGCCCGAGTCGATCGCCCGATCACGGACAGTCGGGAGGGAAGGTACAGCTGGGTTTTGGATGGAAAAGTGAGACTGACCCATGCCAGAGACTCAGGTGGTTATGACCTTCTTGCAGTTGTCGACAAGTACAGTATGATGTCGACAGCCTCCAACCAACCGCCATCATCATCACATTCCACAATGAGGCCCGGTCGACGCTGCTCAGGACGGTGAGCACGACGGTTTTTTGGAGTTTGTAGCCTCGAAAAATGGCTTGTTTTGTAGTCTGGAGTCTGGGTTTTAGTAGCCTGTAGTCTTTTGTGGTTCTTTTTGGATAAAATTTTTTTGGTTTTTGTAGTTTGTTGCAGGAAAGTGTAGCCTGGATTTGTAGTTTACCTTTTTTGGTTTTTTTTTGTAGTCCATTTTTCGCGAATTTTCGGCTTGGTAGTTTGTATCCCCCATTTAAATCGTCTTTTTCAGGTGGTAACGGCTCTGCTCCGCTCCCCCGCCCACCTCATCAAGGAGATCATCCTCGTCGACGATTTCTCGGCTGATGGTACGTTTTTGAAGTTTAATTTTTAAATATTGATTTTTATAGCTTTTCTTCTCTTTTTTTTGTAATTTTAATTAATTAATATTTTTCAGAAAACATTGGGAAAGAGATTGCCCAGATCGACAAGGTGACGGTGATCAGGAACACGATTCGAGAGGGACTCATCAGATCCCGGGTCAAGGTACGTCTCGGCGGCTACGTCTCGGCTTCATCAACCTTTTCCTTCCGCTTTCAGGGAGCCGCCCTGGCCACAGCACCAATACTGACGTTCCTCGATTCACACTGCGAGTGCAACACCCAATGGCTTGAGCCCCTCCTCAACAGGATCAAGGAGGTCAGCTAGCGGCGGAGATTCTTTGCGGAAATGGGGCGCTAAAATTGAAAAATATCGAACTTTTTCGATGAAAAATGGCCGATTTTTGCGCAAAATGATTTTTTACGTAGTTTTTACGTTTTAAAAATTGGTTGTTTAGATTAATTGAAATTGAAAAAATCGGAAAAACGATGTTCTAATTTCGGAAAAAAACCTGATTTAAAATTTTTTTTTGACGTTGTAACGTTCCTTTTTGCAGAACCCAAAAGCCGTGGTGGCCCCGGTGATCGACGTCATCAACATGGACACGTTCAACTACGTGTCCGCGTCGGCCGACCTGCGTGGAGGTATCGGAACACGGGTTTTCACCTCATTTTTCCCCGCATTTAGCGTTCGACTGGAACCTGGTGTTCAAGTGGGAGTTCCTGACCGGCAAGCTCAAGGAGCAACGCCACGCCCATCCCACCGCTCCCATCAAGTACGCCACAGCAGCTCTTTCATTTCCACTATTTTTCCAAAAACGTCGACAAATAAAAAAATGCCGACAAACGAAAGTGAATCTGAAAAAATTTGCCTTGTCGGCATTTTTAGCGCGAATTTTCGGCATTTTTTGAGGGTCTGGGATTTTTTGTCGGCGTTTTTAGCGAGAATTTTCGACGGAATTTAATAACAATAATTATGAGCTCAATAAAAACGGGTAACAAAAATAATATTGAGAAAAATCGACGTTTTTGAGGAGCCCCGCGATGGCCGGCGGCCTGTTCACAATTCGGAAGGACTGGTTCGAGCAGCTCGGCACCTACGATATGGACATGGACGTGTGGGGAGGCGAGAATTTGGGTCGGTTTTTCGTTTTTTTTTTACGAAATTGGGCGTGGTCAAGTGGTTAGTGGCCTGGCCTACGAAACTGGAGGCGTGGGTTCGACTCCCGGGACCTACAAACTTTTTGCTTTTTGGTCTAAAAGCTTAGAATTGGCTATCTGGCTACCAGGAGGCTCTCCTGAGCGGTGAAATTCTAATTTCAAACCGATTACGCCAGGTTTTTCGAGTCTCGGGTTCGACCCCGGGACCTACAAACTTTTTGCTTTTTGCCCCAAGCGCTCAAATAAACCCCGTTTTTTTGCAGAGATGTCGTTCCGCGTGTGGCAATGCGGCGGTTCGCTGGAGATTCTGCCGTGTTCCAAATTGCCAAAAACAATTTTAAAACACTTTTTACTCAAAAAATTGCTAAAAACGCACTTTAGGGGGACTGGTTCCTTAGCGGGGGCAAGGCCACGCCCTTGGCTTAGGCTAACCATTTTTTTTGCAGGCTAATCGTCGCGCCGTGCGTCGACTCGGACGGTGACCAGAAGTGGATCTTCGAACGGGCGCCCGGCTTCAACTAGTCGCCGACACGTCTTTCTCTATCTCTCGCCTTGCCTTGTCTCTCTCTCACTCTCTCTCACTCTCTCTCTCTCTCTCCCCCATCTCTGCCCTTTCTGTGCCCATATTTGTTGCCATTGGCTACCGTAGCCCCCAGCCAGAATACGAGGTCTCCCCCACCCCATATTGCCTTGGCCACGCCCACCCCCAAATGTTGCCTTTTTTGCCGTGTTTTTTTGGTGTCTCTCTGGGTCTCTTTCTCTCGCTCTGTAAATGTCCTTCTCACCCTTCCACTCTCTCGCCACACCGATTCTGACCTTCTAAAGCCAAATGCAAAACATTTGTCGCGGCCGGGAGTCGAACACGCGACCCCGAAAAACCTCGCGTAATCGCTTCAAATTCGATTTTTTCGGGCAAAAACGCACTTCCTGGCGCCCAGATAACCTTTTCTGAAAGTTTGAGGCAAAAAGCAAAACGTTTGCCGCGGCCGGGGGTCGAACTCGGGTCGTCCGATTGGTAGGCGCCGCCACTAACCACTTGGCCACCCGCTGCAACGCGCCAAATTTTTTCCCACGTCGCCGGAGAATCGGTTTCTGCCTCTCTCTCTCTCTCTCTCGCTCTAGCTGTAGCTGTCCCTCTGGCTCTCTCGCCCTCTCCCCCACTCACCCTGTACACACATGATCGACATTTGTGATATCAAACACCGCCCATAGAGTGTATCTTATTTATTCCCGCAGTGTTGTCTCGTGCCTGTTTTTCTGTGGTCGATAAATTATTTTGCCGTGATCGGAAACTGGTGTCTTGTATTTATCGATTTTCTTTATTGTCTTTTTTATTTGAAAACGGTGCGGCTCTATTTGGCCGGGGGGCAATTTCGAATTTTTGCCATCGATTTTTTTTATTTTACGTTATTCCGCGCCCAAATTAAAACTCTTGGTGTATTTTCTGGTGCAAGAAATTTTACGAAAATCCCGAAAATCCCGAAAACTAGCTGCTTTCACTTAACGTTCAAGATGCCGAAACCGTGTTTAAATCTGTTTTTTTTTGCTGTAACTTTTCCCTATTGCATTATTTTTCCCGGAAATTGAAATTCTGAGCGTATTTTTCGGCGCTCTCTCGAATGGCGTCACGAAAATGGCGCCCATATCGAAAACGAGCTTTTAACCCCGATTTTTAGGTTTTTTTGTGTTTATTTTGATATTACAAATTTATAAAAAGAAGTAGAGAAAAAAACCCCGGAAAAAACAACAAATTTTAGGCAAAATACAAAAATGCGCCCAAGCCCCGGCCCTGCCGGCCATCAGAACGGCCATTGGACGACGGCGAGGAGGAGGAGGAGCAGCAGAAGGGCTGCCGTGGTGGGGGGAGGAGCAGCAGCAGCAGCTGAGGACGACGGCTGAAAACGATGCGTATAACGCTAAATTGAACAAAACTACGGAAAAATGTTTTGAAATTCAGAAATTGCAGTTTTTTTGGGAGAATTTTTTGAGATTTAAAAGTCGTTTCCCCGCCCAAAAAATGGCGAAATTTAATTCCTAACGCTAGTAAAACACTTGCTCGACATTTTTTAGTTTTTAGCGTAAAAAATGGATTTTTCGGCGAATTTTAGATGTTTTTTGGCCTGACAAGAATTGCGAATTTTAATTGAAAAAAACTAGTTGGTAATTAAAAAAATGAAAAACACTGTATTGCCCGGAATTTCTGGGTCGCTGGCCAAAAATTAGATTGGCACGCGCGAAAAAATCGGTTTTAGGGAAAAAAATTGTGATTTTCCGGTATTTCCCCGGTATTGGAAAAGTTCGTGCTGTGGACTGACCGGCGGCGGCGGCGGTTGCGTGGTGGTGCTCACACTCCTGGTGGTGGGAGCGACGTCCGGGCGCCTCGTGACAACCTGAAGAAAAAAGCCTTTTTCGTTTCAATTTTTTGTAGTCTAATTCATACATTTTCGTCTAATTTTTTCCCAGTTTTTCGATGAAATCTAATCGTAATTATTTATGATTTAAATCGTCATTTCTGGGCAAATTGGGGGATTTTCCGCTGGGAGTGTACGAGTTACACCGTCCGGTGGACAGTTCAGCGCGTATAGGAGTGCCGCGTACCCGGTTGAAAAATGATTTTCACGACCCAGCGGTTTTTTTTCGTGGAATTTTTTCGGGTTCCCCGCTTCAAAACAAGGCTGAAAAAATTGGATCGCACAAAAGGTGATGCAAACCACAAAAAAAATCGATTTTTTTCGCCCGAAATGCCCGATTTTTGGCCAAATTGCAAATTTTTTAAGGGTTTTTCGAAAAACGGACACCTGTTACGAGGCATTTCCGGGTTTTTTTCGGAAACATCCCCCCCCCCGATGTTGGAAAAGTGCCGATTGAACTGACCGTGGTTCGGGTGGTCGGGGAGATTGTTGTGGTAGTGGGGGCCGCCCTCGTCGTTGTCGTCACCGCCGCTCTTGTCGTCGCTGTCGTCGCCGCCCTTGTCGTCGCCGCCGCGGTTGTCGTCGCTGTCGTCGTCGCCTTCGCCGTTGTCGTCGCTGTCGTCGTCGCCTTCGCCGTTGTCGTCGCTGTCGTCGTCGCCTTCGCCGTTGTCGTCGCTGTCGTCGTCGCCGCCGCCGTTGCCGCCGGCCTCGTGGTGGTGGTGGTGGTGGTGGTGGTGGCGGGGGACGTTTCCATCGATGTGGTGGTGGCATCAGTCTGCGCGTCGTCGAATCCGGCCATCCGTAGTATTTGTGGATGAACTAAAAGCGATTAATTAGGATAAAAGGGCATGAAACTATTGGCTAGGTTGCTCTAACTCTCTCTCCCTCTCTCTCTCTCTCACTCTCTCTCGCTCCCTCTCTCTCTCTCTCTCGCTCCCTCTCTCTCTCTCTCTCCCTCTCTTCCTCTATCTCGCGCCATCATGTCGCGTCGAGGTTTTGCGGCGTTCGTGAAATGATTGATTGGGGCTAATGATTCCCCCGCCGATAACTGACAGGGCTTACCCTCGACAGCGAGATTCGGTTGAAATTCACTTTGGAAGTGATATGCCGGACCTGAAAATAAGGCGGGTTGTTTGAGAGGGGATCTATCGCGCCCAAAACGCAAAATAAACCCCAGCCAGTAGCTTTGAAAAGTGAAAACGAACGGCAGCGCAGCGGCGGACCCTCGACCCATTCGACGCATGATGGGGGGAACATTACCCCAGCCGCGTCACGCATATTCCAACAGGGCCTGGACCCGCGTGGGCACACTAAAGAATATGGTAGCCATCGAGAGGGAGCCCGACTGCGCCTTACCGAATCCCCTTCGCTTCGTGTGGTCGTAGAAGACGAGCCGATCGTGATCTTCCAATTGGAGTCCCCTTCGGCATCCATCCGGTGGAAACACATTCACGGGGCAGAGTTCTTCTAATCGGCTTTTCTCGCCCCTCGTACAACTTTGTTTCGTTCTTTCCCCCCCTCCCCCCCAAAGAATTGGTTCCCCCGAAATAGAAATCCATGTTTTTCCATTTTACGCGACAAAGCGGTAAGTCTATGACACCCCCCCCCCCGCCGTAACTTTTTACCCCTACCTCCTATTAATGCGTCGTGTATCTCAAAATGTTCGCCGTGGTTGAATTGCCACACAAAAAAGGGGTTACCTGACGCCAAAAATTGCTAGAAGCTTTTTTTACAAGATTTTAGGAATCTGAAACGATTGAGCCGCCCTGCCTCATTGCACTACGAGTTTTAAACTTAAATATTTTCTTTCTCGCTATTTTTTCGACTCAACTGCATTGTAGCCTGACTCTCCAGAGCAAGAGCTACATTTTGGTACCCCTGCCAGCTCTGTACGACTAAAAATAGCCGAGATACGAAAAGTCACTTTGGAACAGCAAAAATTACTAAAGAAAACCCAGACTTATAATTGTTATAAAAATTTTCTAACCTTTTTTGAGGTAAGAAAACAAATTTTTTCAAGTAATTCAACCCCGGCGATCATTTTGAAATACCCCACGCATTAGTAGGACGTATGGCTGAAAATTTAGGTGGGGGGTGGCTAGATGCTTAGGCTTAGGATGATATGGCACAGAAACGGATCAGAAAGCACTCACCGATCACGTCGGGGAACGGCTCGCCATCATCGGCCTCGCCGAGGCTGAGCACGCAAACGAGCGCCGTGGCGACGAGGAATTGATTCATTCAGAGCGTCAAAAAAAATTTCACTCGCTCCTGAAAAATGCGGCTGCAATTAGAAGGGATCGGCCAGGTGGTGGGAAATGTGCGCCAAAAATTTTTTTAGGGCCCGCAATCAGTCGCCAAAAATTCTTTGCAAAAAGGCTGAAAAGTTGAGATCAAAATCATCGGCAAGCGGCGGGTGGAAAATGTGGCATTCGGGGGGATGGGGGTGACCTTAAATACCGATAGGGAGACCCGGGAATATGGAGACAAAATAGTGATCAACTGACTTGAGGACCGTTCGATTCATCAGAACGGGTCTCTCTCTCTCTCTGTCCCTCTCTCTCTCTCTCTCTCTCCCTCTCGCTCTCTCTCTGTCTCTCTCTGTCTCTCTCTGTCCCTCTCTCCTGTCTCTCTCTCGCTCTCTCTCTGTCTCTCTGTCCCTCTCTCTTTCTCTCTCTCTCGCTCTCTCTCTCCTCCTCGAAATATGTTTGCCCCACTCATTCTCAGCACCCCGAAAATTACAACATTAATTTCCCAATTTCCTTCCCCCTGATCCACTTCACCAATCATCCCAAAACAACAATATCAAATTCTTGCAATTTTTGAACATCTCGGCAATTGAAATGACGGATTGATTGGATGACAAGGGGGGGGGGGAACGACAAACATCGAAAACACCGCCAGATCATCCGACAGGTATAACATATAGAAAAAGTGGTACACATAGGATAACGGGGGGAAAATAACGACTTCATTATTATGAAATTTGCAATTACTGAGGGATTTTGCGAGTGCCATTCGATAGAGCGTCGAAAAATACACTAAGAGAATTATTTTCAGCCCGAAATAATGTAATGGAAATTTTTTATTGAATAAACAAAAATTGAGAAAAATCTATGGGCAGCACATAGGATAACGGGGGGGGGGGAAGCCAAATAAATTTTGAGATTTTCGATATTTTGAAGATGCCATTCGATAGAGGGCCGAACAATATACGAAGAGCCATTTTTACAGGCCGAAAAAAGCATATGTAAAAACACTTTTATCATAAAAAAAAGTTTGAGTCACCCCTAATCCACCCGGAATGGGGGGAATCGAGGCTCCTCTTTCCGATTGCGTTTGCAGAATTTCGATAAAATAAAAGTTTACAGCGCTGAAGCCGGTGTTATTCATTTTTTGGTGTGATGGGGGATAAATTGCATAACGTGAAAAAATACAAATATTCTGGTAAGAGTCTAGAAACCCCCCCCCCCCCAGCCGGAATCAACTTTTGAATCTCGCCCCCCCCCCCTTTGTGCTAGCGAGCTCTAAAGTATACCAAAAATGTTCGCCGTAGGCTAATTAGAACTACATTGAGTTCAGTCGAAAAAGTGGTGAAAATAAAAATAAGGAAGGTAGAAAAGTTGAAAAGTCGGCTGGGGGGGGGGGTTTCCTAGACTTGAGCCAATATTCTTACTCTTGTCAGTGGAACTGATCTGGTGGGGAGTGTGGTCGGACGTTACGCACGGCGCGCCGTCGGGATAACACGCAGATTAGTACAAGAACGTACAAAACAAACTAGATAAAACATTTTTTGCGCTTTGCATCCTGATTTGCAGTCCTCACGGTCGTAGAACTCTCGAAAAGTTTCCTGATCTCCCTCTTCAAGGATTTCTATTTTATCAAAATTTCATTTCATCCATTTTCATGCCGGTGACGATTTTGTTCAGCAAAAAATTTGGTTTTGTCGGGGGGGGGGGGCCGGCTAAAATTCCGGGGCTGACAATCGTAAACAACGACCACAATTCAAAATAAAGACACACACGACCCTCGTTAATGTGCGTAATTGCCAGGGATAGCCAAAATATGATTGGGTGTGGAATTTGCTTTGTTTCACGATGGGCCCCTGCGAATTTCCCGGGGGCCGAGGTCATCTTTGGTGTTAGGCGGGGAGGGGGGGGGATGAGCTGCGATGCCCCCCTGATTGTTTTGTCTTTAGCGGAGGGCGCGTGCTTTTCGTGGATATATAACCCCCACCCTCGCCCCCAGCCTTCACACTTTTACATTTCACATTCCCCGTCCCTGATTCCTTCTGATTCCATAGTCGTTTCAGGCTGGTGATGGCCCCTGGGAAGCTCTGGATTGTCTTTTGCATCGGCCTCTGGGCCATGTGCCGGCCGAAACCCATGCCGGCAAAGGGTGAGTGGCCTCTTTTAAATTTCCGAGAGTTCTTATTATTACGTCATTTTTCTTTATGAGCATCGCCTTAATATCGGTTCAGTTGGGCTCCTTTGCCCGGCAAGCCATGCGTCCCCAAGGAACTGTATTCCAAACAGTGGGGACCACCGCCTCAACTCCACCGACCCGAGAGTCGTTTTCGCCGGGAAGGACGTGTTCTTTGGTATGATGACTCTATCTCTCTTTCTCGCTCTCTATCTCTCTTCTCTCTCTCTCTATCCCCCTATCTCGTTTTTAGTTTGTCCGCCAAGGACAGTTGCCTGCTTAAAGCTGGCGGTGCCATATGGTGCTGCTCGGCAGTCATGCTTGGCACGTACGTTTCTTCCAATGCTATGCTTCCAGCCCCGGCGACCACAAGCCCGTGGGGATCTGATGGGGGACCGGTGTTCGAAATGGAGAGTAAGTTGATTTTAGTCACCAAGCCATCGGACGACGAGGGGGAAGGAGCATAGCAATCATTCAAGTCGTTTTATGCTAATCAATGGAATTTAGTCGACGTGAGCCTATTGAACAAGAAAAATGTGAACCCGGACACCGAGAAGAATGGCAACGTGAACCCGGACACCGAGAAGAATGGCAACGTGAACCCGGACAACGAGAAGAATGCCAACGTGAACCCGGACAACGAGAAGAATGCCAACGTGAACCCGGACAACGAGAATGCGCGAACCCGGACACCGAGAAGAACAAGTCGTGAACCCGGACAACGAGAAGAATGCTAACGTGAACCCGGACATCGGAGAAGGCAATGTGAACGGACAACGAGAAGAATGCCAATGTGAACCGGGCACCGGGGGAAGAATGCAAAGGAACCCGGACACCGAGAAGAATGGCAACGTGAAACCCGACAACGGAAAAAGAAGGGAACCCGGGAAAGAGAGAATGGCAAATGAACCCGGGCAACGAGAAGAATGCCAACGTGAACCCGGACACCGAGAAGAATGGCAGAACCCGGACAAGGAAGAATGGCAACGTGAACCCGGAAACCCAGAAGAATGGCAACGTGAACCCGGACAACGGAAGAATGCCAACGTGAACCGGGAAAAAAGAATAAATTTAACCCGGACAACGGAAAAATTAACGAACCTGGAAGGAAGAATGGCAAGTGAACCCGGGCACGAGAAGAATGGCAACGTGAACGGACAACGAGAATGCCAACGTGAACCCGGACACCGAGAAGAATGGAAGTGAACCCGGATAACAAGAAGAATGCCCGGGAAAACCGGAATTTAGCAACGGGAACCCGGACGGAGAAGAATGAATGCGGGAAACCCAGAAGAATGGCAAGTGAACCCGGGAAAAGAGAAGAATGCCAACGAACCCACACCGAGAAGAATGGCAACGGAACCCGGGCAACGGGGAAGAATGCCAATGGAAACCCCGGGGCACCGAGAAGAATGGCCAACGGGCACCGAGAAGGATGCCAACGGAACCCAAAAGAGAAGGATGCCAACGGGAACCCGGACACCGAGAAGAATGCCAACGTGAACCCCGAAACCGAGAAGAATGGCAACGTGAACCCGGACACCGAGAAGAATGAGAAGGGGACCGAGCTCGACCAGGATGTCCAACGGACCTCGGTGAGTTCTAGTTCTGTCAGGAGGCGAGGGGGGGGAAGGCGGCAGGAGGGAGGAAAAGTGATTACGGGGAATGGTCAGCCGATGAGCACACCCCTATGTATGGCTGCACTTGCCGCCGCAAGTTCTATATGCATCGTTTTAGAAGGGCAGTCCGGAGGGCGGCCGGAAATTGGCTTGTCCTGACCGTATTGTTCCTCCAAGTCCTATGGGTACCTCTGAGGAGGAATCAAATAAACGAATAAACTTTTCCGGCGTCCGTTTTTGCCCGCCGCGGAGTTAAGCACAAAATATCGGCCTCTCCACATGTCATTCTGTACAGGGTGTCCCAATAAAAAAAGGTCACGCTGGCATTTTGCTATTTCAAATCCGATCGATTTGAAATTTTGCACAGAGATGCGGAAGGGAATTCAAAATGTTCACAGAAACTTTCAGCCCGATCGGTACAGTAGTTTACGAGTTATTGCGAAAATAAACTCTATTTTACGTTTTTAACCTGGATTCCGGCCGAATTGAGTCCTGGAATGTATGGAGAAGATGAAGCGCCGACCCTTTTTATCCTAGGAATTTTTTATTTCGCAAAATTCGGGTCGAAAATAGGCTATTTAAAGACCCTTGGAAAGATGGCCGGACGTCCCCAGGGGTGAGGGACCGACGGGGCGAAACCATGCACGCTTTCCATCGTAGGGCCCCCAAAACCCCCGACTGAGTTTCCAGAAAACGGGTTTTTAGCCATAACTTTTTTGATTGACTATGTTTTTGGCTGGAAACTTCCATAAAAATAGTTTTTACCCATCCCCATCGATGGTAAAAATTTGAGGCTTATTGGATAGAAGACAGCCATGTTCTGAGCGGAAAGAGGTTTTTGGGGCGCTTTTTAGTTGAAAAATCGTCGGAAAGGGAATAAAACACTTCAGGAAATTCAGGGAGTACTTTCCTTGCCCTTAGCAAGCTTTTCCGTAGGTTTTTCGTTAATATTATTTGTACATAGCTTTATTTTGAATTGTCGCCTAGTAATGTGCACCAATTCGGCCCTAGGGTACTTGGGGTCCCTCGGCCGCCCTCACCCACTCGACCCCTTTGGTGTGGGGGTAGCGCGTTGGACTCCGGAGCGGACCATCCCTGGTTCGACCCCCAGCCGGAGCACCTCTTCTTGGTTTTTGACCAATCCCATCTTTCCAGAGGCCTTTAAGTATTTTTTAACAAGGGCTAACGACGCCGACGTTAAGAAGAATCAGGGATTTAGAGCCGGAAATTGATGTTAATTGATGCAAAGTCCAAAAAGATAGCCAAAAAAATGAAGCTAAAGTGTGGGGAAAACAGTATTTTTACAATAACTCGAAAACTACTGTACCGATCGGGCTGAAAGTTTCTGTGAACATTTTAAATTCCCTTCCGCACCTCTGCGCAAAATTTCAAGTCGGTCGAATTTGAAATAGCAAAATCCCAGCGTGACCTTTTTTTATTGGGACACCCTGTACTTACAGGGTGTCTCAAAAAATTTTAAAAAATTTAAGAAAACGAAACCCGCTGGTTTTACTCGCCTTTTCAAGGGGCTTTCGAATGGTGTCGGAGCCATCCCGATTCGAGCTTCCTCCGGACCGCTAGTTCGACTTTTCTTTTGGGACACCCTGTACAAAAAATAGTGTTTGGATGTGTTTGTGCGTGTGTATTTTTTCGATTTATTTGGCAGGGGAGCAGCATTGGCTTCCGTCAGTTATTAAAAAAATTTATTGCCACAGATTGGATATCGAATTAGGGGTAGATGAGGCGGGCGACGAGGCTAATGGTGACGACGAGCAGCAGGGCGGAAGAGGGCCACGATGAGGAGGAGGAGGAGGGCGTGGGAGGGTCGTCGGGCACCTCGTAGGTACCGCATCCCGGCTAAAATTATCAAACAAACGATATCTGGCGATTGACTGGCAACCAACCGGCTCGCCCGGCTTTTGCTTCTCCTTCCACAGGGCCAGCACGGACGGATGCGCTGGAATTGGGAATTGGGAAAAGAGAGAGAGAGAGAGAGAGAGAGAGAGAGAGAGAGAGAGGCAGCAGCAAATTGGTACCGGGCGTGAAGGTGAAGCTTCCAAGATCTTGATCTGAATTTTCCTTTTTTGTTGCGGCTGATTATGAGAGCCTCACCGCAGTTGCAGCCAACTTCCGAAAATATGCTCCCATAGCATCCGATCTTGTCATCCGGCAGCGCCTTCTTGGTCATCGATAGGCAGAACGTCTCCGACTGGGAGCAACCTGGAATGCAATCAGGTGTAAACATCGGGTAGAGGGACGGGGAACGGAATCAGGCGCACGCTGGCCTACCAACTGTTCACAACCGCAGCTTTTTTGGCCCTAACTAGGGAAGTATCTGAACTTGCCATCGAACCTTGACAAGTCAGATACACCATTCGACGCGCCGTGACGCGAGGATTCCAAATATGTAATAAAATCAACGGGAGCGCATAACGGTAAAAAGCTATGAGGATTCAAATTCGGCAAAATGATGAAAAAAGCATCTTTGAGACCCTTATCCCCGGGGAAGGAATTTAGTCAAACTAATTAGTGCTCTATTCAACAAAGTTTTTTAAATGAGTATATTAATGGGGGTCCCAAAAATTTTTCCCAAAAAAAAAATTTTTTTAATGAAAAAAGGGGAGGGTAGGGGAGCAGCCGGGTTTTCGAGTTTGGGGAAGGGGAAAAAACTTTAAAGGAATTTTCTGCTGATCAAGATGCATTGTTCCATTTTTGGACAAATTAAACTCTTCGAATTCGCACACAGCCGTAAAAGGGCGGTTTCCGACGATTTTGCCAACTTTGATATAGAGGCGTCCAATCCTGGTTTTGTTGCCGGAGGTTATTTTATCATACTGGTGCTTTTAGGACCAAAAGTCAAGAAAAAGTTATTCGGAGTTTGGACATGCAAAAAGTAGGAACTGATCAAAAAGAAAAAAATAAAAATGGAGGATCCAACCCTGGTTCAGAAGAGACCCATCCCAAACCATAGGCCCGGACCGATGAACAGGTGCGCTGGGGTCTTCGCGGGGGCCCATTTCAAGGGTAAATTTAAAATGTCAACTTTTTAAGCGCTCCCGTTGTTTAATAATATTTGGAATCTCGCGTCAGGCGCCGAAGGGGTATCTGAGTCAAGGTTCGATGGCAAGTTCAGATACTTCCCTAGTAAGACTGGTTTTTGGCTCGGCAGCACGTCAGATTCTTGCGCGCAATTCGCATGTGGTGAAAACATTTTTTTTGTGACGGCCCAAATTGTTGAGGCAACAAAAACTAGAGAATAGCTGGTAGGGTCTAGGAAACCCCCAGCCGGAATCAACTTTTGAATCCCCCCCCGCTTTGTGCTAGCGAGCTCTAAAGTATACGAAAATGTTCGCAGTAGTCCAATTAGTAAAACCAAATTGCATTTGAGTCGGTTGCAAAAATAAAAATAAAAGGAGAAAAGCGGTGGGGGAGGGGGATATGGGGTTTCTTGGACTTTAAAGAGCACGTTCAGGGACGTTTTTTTTTGGAAAAAAGCGAAGACTTTTGCCGCGGCCGGGGGTCGAACCCGGGCCCCCCGCTCGGTTGGCGCGGATGAATACCAGTAGCCACAACCCAAGGGGGAACACCCGCAATGGGAACCACCCACCCACCGGGGCGCGGTCGTTCGTCCAAAGGGGGTAACTTGGGACAGCCGGCCCCCCCTGAACGTGCGCTTTAACAAAATAGCTGCGGGAAGGCGCATCGCCCAGTCATTTTTAGATTTTTGCTGGCAAAAAAGACTTGAATCGGGGAATAATTCAAGAGTTGATTTGCAGATTTCAAAAAAGGATATTTCTAACTTTGTAGAATAAACGGCGATTCAATATAAGCAGCCTTTTTTCTTCGCGCCGGGAAAAGTGCGGGGTTATTCAGCAGGACTTCGATCCTTTCCCTATTTTCCCGGTATTTTTGCAACGCCCGTCGATAGAGCATCAAAAAATACACAACTAGTTTTGTTTTAGCTTAAAATTATGTAATCGAAAAAGTTGGGGCAAAGACAAAACTACTTTTGAAACTGGGGCTAGTAAGCTAGTTTGATATTGTAAAGATACGATTCGATAGAGCATCAAAAATTATACGAAAAGTTGTAATTTCAAAAAGGTAATATCAAAAAGTTATAGGGGAAAAAAATTTTTAAAATGGTTTTATAGGAGCGTAAGTCGATAGTTAGTTTTCGACATTTTCTATATTTTTACAAAATTTCTTAAACGTCATTCGAAAGAGCGTCAAAACATAAACGAATAGTTTTAAGTAAAACTCACAATAACGTATTATAAAATAGCTATATAAAACTTCCCACTCCCGGGCGGAAATAACCCCATAGATGACCAATCTGTCGTTGCGCAAGTCGCGGATTGTAAACCAGGTCGTCCTGTCGTCAGACGCACTCTTCGGGGGGTTTGGCGTACAGTCCTGGTCCACATTGTCCACTTTCTTGGTCAAGTTGCAGGCATATGGGACTATAAAACTCGTGATGAGACTCTAGTTTACCTCCCCCTAAAACTTTTAAAGTTTTAATGTGGGGGATCTCAAAATGTTCGCCGTTGTCGAATTACTCGAAAAAATTTGTTTCCTTACCCCAAAAATTGTTAGAAAAGTTTTTATAACAATTATAAGAAAGGTTTGATTTAGTTTAATTTTGCCGGTCCAAAAGGGGATCTCGGTTCTTTTTACGTACAGAGCTGGGGGACCCCAAAAGCCTTTTTTTTGTGAACGGCCCAGTATTTGAGTCGAAAAAATAACGGGGAAAAAAAAAAATATTTAGTTTTTAAACCCCCTCGTACATTGATTTTGATATCCCCAATTAAAAGGTGTAGGGTGAAAAGCCCGGGGGGGGGTGGGGGGAAACAGTCAGCCCGGATAGACGAAGGACATAAATGGACCGTGTGGCGCATCCCGGAGATGGCGAGAGATGGGGGGCCCCGGGATGGGGAGCAGAGGCCCAATCATCATCAGAAGAAGAAGAAGAAGACGAATCGAATGGGAATGATTGGACGGAATGATCCGCAGATGGGGGACCCATTCCCCATCCGGGGAACCGGAAAAATTAAAAAACAAAAGCTAATCTAATCAAAAAATTGTTTTAAAAACAAAGTCGACCCGCGAAAA
>JBBGBA010000385.1:0-39155 GCA_038088335.1 Mesorhabditis sp. LJ9110
TTTTTTGGCCTTGCATTGCCTTATTTGCATAGATATCTGATTTGCAGGATCCGGTTTGAGTTGAGCGGGGTTCGGCTCTAGCTCTTTTCCAAAGAGCCGGCTCAGAGGAAGGAGCTGAAATTTCAGCCCCTCCCGCTCTTGAGCGGGGCTCGCAAATCAGCTCCCGCTCCCAGCTCCCGCTCTTTTCGTGACCAACCCTGGCCAGGACCCAGAAAAGAGTCCCATGGCCCGTGCTTCTAATTGCAGTTCATCCCGGTCCCGTAACAACTTCCAGAATTGGCCAAAAATCCCGCTGGCCCAATCTCAAACACCAATTTCCTGCTGCTGGTCCTGATCCTCAAAAACACCCCACCCTCACCAGGTGCTTCCGCACAACCCAATTCTCCGGTTCCAAAAAAACGCCCTATTCCTGGTAGGTGAGGCCCGGGTAGAAGCTCACCTTGGAGGGGGGAATGACGGGTGTTTGAGGAAAACACGTCTAGCCGGTATCTCTGTCCACAATTGTGGCCGTTGCTTGGTCAGGTGGTAACATTTAGCGTGGCACGGACGATTTGATTGTCGGAGTTGTGGGCGGGTTTTCTGGGAATTTATTTAGTGGTTGTTTTCGGTTGATGCTATTATTTTTGATAGGTTAAGCGAAGAGAGCTTTGTTTAATAGTTTTGAAAAATTCTAATTTTCCTTGGTTTTGATACGATTTTGATTGTTTTACATCCAGTCAAGTATTCGATGGATAGATATGACCAGGGTTGTTCAGGGACGGACGGGACGGACGGGGACGGGCCAATTTCATCCCGAAATGGGGACAGACGGGGACGGACGGGGATTTGGAGACGGTGACGGGGCAGCGTCCCCGTCCCCGATGCAAATTACGGGGATAAAGTAATAGCGCATTCAAATCACGCATCGGCTGGGTTTAGAATTTCGCAGAGCAAGGTACAAACGTGGATAGCATGATTACGATGAAGTGCTTATAACCTAGCACGTAGAGTAAGTAACCAATTGCTTTCTAACTTGAATATCTCTAATTTTTAAGCTCTGTAGCAAATTCCGAAAAAATGGTGATTATCTGCAGCGCCGACGCCATCTAGGTATAACATCCAGCTTGGCCTGTGTTGCTTGTATTTTTGACTCCCCTAAAGAAACGAGAAGGAGACCCGAAATAATTACTGGTGGAAAACCTTTTTGCATTTCGGATTTGCATCGGGGACGGGTGACGCTGACCGTCACCCCGTCCCCCGTCTGTCCGTCCGTCCCTTCCCGGACGCGTCCCCGTCCGTCCCCTAATTTTATGCAAATTAGGGTGACGGTCCCGCCTGCCCGGGACGCGGACGGACGGGGACGGGACGCAAAATGACCAACCCTGGATATGACCGATTATCATAATACTGGTTCGTATCTTTAATGGTGGATACCCTGACTTTTGCAGTAAGATTGTAAGATTTACATAATTTCGCTAACCCATTGTCTTTACGACTTGAATTGCACTTCATTTTTTGCAAAAATTTTGCCCTGACGAGCCGAGCTACGCAAGTCCGAATCCAATTCTTGGACGTCTATGAAATCACCAACCTTTTTGTATTAGGTTGTACCATAAGTAACTGCAGTTTTTTGAACGTAAAATTTTCATGTAAGCCACCATTCATTCTTTCCAATTTTTCAAGATGATGAAGGGTCATGTGTAGTCTGTCTGCAGTTATAACGATAACCCGGGACTCCCACAACTTTTCGAATTATCCAGAGAAGACTGTGCGCAACTCGACTTTTGAGTTATTTCGTTTGCGTGACGGATAGCGTGGGCGATCTGAACCCTAACGCCCTGAATAAGCGGCAGTAGATAGAGAAATTTATGCGCTATAAAGCGTATTTAACAAAATTTTGGTACCTAGTAGCATGACTTTTTTCCAGGCCATTTTTGAAAGATGTCAAATTGGGTTTTTAGGCTCCGAATCGTCAAATTTCTTTGTTGACCGTTTCCTCCGAGTTCTGTGGATAACTTTTTGAGCAATTTTTAACAAAATAGAGCTTAGTTATAGCTGCTTCAAGGCTATAGGTTATTTAAAAACAAATGTTCCATATCGGTCTCGCAATGAAACATAACCCGGAATTTCGGGTACATTTTCCATGAATTTTTGTTTCCCTGAATGTCTGGGTTCCGAGCATCGGAAATTTTAGTACAGTATCTACTGCCAATGCCCAATAATAATAAATTATAGAAAATATTTGATTGGCAGGGATTAAAGAGTAGCGACCGCAACTGTGTGTCGCCGGCACATCTCAGGGTTGGTCACTTGTTGATCCACTAAGTGGCAAAAATTGTTGAAGTAAAGGAGGGAGTGATGCAAACTGGTATCAGGATAATGTTTGTCATTAAGTGTTGCTTAGAGGCAATGAGCCAGCTTTAATTTGATTCGCCTCAAAAAATTGATAAGCTCCTGTTAGCCAAGCGCATCGGGAATTCGGATTTTTTTCCAAACTATCGTGAATATCGGCTGATTAGAAATCCGTGGGGCCAATTGAGCACCACAGCTAAGAAGATATCAAACTGGCATTAAATATTACAAAATAGGCTTTGGGCATTTCGGTGCTAAGAATTTTTACATGGCTCGAAAGGAAGAGGGGGCCGGGATGTCGCTCCCTTCGGGTCGATGGGCGCCTCGGGGAAAAACATTTATAAAAAATGTTTTAGAGGCAGGATTTTTTCGAAATTTTTAGAGCATATAGTACCCTTCGAGCCTAAAAAGAGGGCTAAAAACGGGATAACCAGATGGTGAAATTTTTCCGGAAAAGGCGGCCAAAGGTTGTCTGCAGTTACTTATGGTACAACCTAATACCTCTGACCGTCGAAACACCAGCCCGTGCTACGTATTCCCCCGGAGTCTCAAGGGACACCGGCACCCGAACCAGCCCAGTCAGTCACTGGTGGCCGGTCACTAATTGAAAATTCATAGGACACGGCGATTCGATTGAGGGTGGGAGGGGTGGGGCTGAATAAAAAAGCCATGGAAAACTTTTCGGAGTGCCCGGGCAGTAAATGGGCGTTCCTCCCAGTATCAAGGTCCCAGGTTAGATGAGTCGCGTTAGTTGGTCTCTCTCACGCTCCCTCTCTCTCACTCATTCTCTCTATCCCTCTCTTTCTCTCTCTCTATCTTTCAATTTGTAAATTTTCACAGGTTCAAGTGTTGTACTCTATCAAGCAAATCTCAAATATCACGTAAAAGCCAACAACGTCGATCCCGAATTTTCGCGTAGCCCTGGTTTGCAAGTCAATTTTTTTCAAACGAAACGAAGTACATTCCAAATCTGAAGCGCCGAAAGCGGTGGGCCATTCATTTGCACTATATTCCGACGATGGCCTATTGAATTTGAGGGCAGATTGAGGAGCGGAAGTGGTACCCACCCACACAACACACCCATTTCAAATCGGACAACACGAATTGACCCAACTACCGACGACAAATACGCATTTTTTTAGATTTGTCGGGGGTAGAGGGCAAATTTCGGGCAAAATACCGACAGCAAAATGCCGCCCACCGCGACAGCCACAATCCGGGCAGCCATAATGCCGACAGATGAAATTTCGACGCATTCTTGACATATTTTTCAGAGCGATACTTGGCATGTCGGGTATTTTGACTGTCGTGGCTATTGTTCTAAAATTTCCCGTTATCGGTATATGTCGAGAATATCGTTGTCTTCTGTCGGGATTATGGCTGTCGGGATTTTCGCTGTCGACATTTCCGTTGGGGGTTTTGTCGTCTTTCGTTGGAGGATGTCGAAGACGTGGCTTGATGATGAACGTGCAGGTTTTACCCAACGCCAGCTGATCAAAGTTCACCGCCTCTTACTATTCCGTTGCACTCCCCTAGTACAACCTCATCCCCCATCAAACCCAAACCACTTCCGCAAAAAGGGGCCTTCCCAAAAAAACGACCACACCAGATACCCCAGGGCCCATCGTTCCGGATATCTGTTTTGGACTAGAGCCTCCTCCAGTCGAGCTCGTGGCGCCCATAAAAAGGTCGACTTTTCGTGTGTGTTCCTGGGCTAGTCGTCTGTTGTCTCGCGTCTCGGAATTTCGGCCCCTCCTCCTGATAATTCAATCAGTGAGGCCGAGGATTCAGCTGAGACCCCCCGGCCATCCCTCTGGATTTCACCCGGATATTTTATTCCGTCGGGGTTACGGGGAAGGCACTTTAAAAGTTGCCTCGTTGTCCTTGATGAGCTGCAAGGGCTCGGATTTCTCTCCCAGACAATTTTTACGGAGCGTTTTTTTCGCGGTTCTTTTAAAGGGGCTCCGAACTGCCAAATCAAAGCCCTTTTGGGAGGGCTCTTTGATTTCTGGCAAATTGCCAGCGGACGCTGCGAGACGAGAGCCCTCACTCTTTCGATTTTTGCGCGAAGTTGTTTTTGCCCGGTTTCTTTGGGAAAACACTATAATTTGCGCATTCTGAGCCCATTTTTGAATTCCTCACTCACGTTTAAATAGTTTTGGTGCTTTAATCATCAAATTTAATTTAAACAGCCGAGAACGTGATTTCGAGGTGACAACAGGGAATTTCAAATTTGCGAGCTTCCCGCGCCCCTGGGTGTACAGAGGCCTCCCATTTTAGCACACATTTTACACATTTTAGGGCCATCACTCAATTTTTGGCATTTCGTAGCCCCTTTAAAGCTTATGGTTTGGATTCAGCTTCTTCCCGGCCTGGCACCGCTATGTATTATTGCAAGGCTTTTGTAATAAGAAATAAAGAAATTACCAAAAAATCTCAAACATTGTGCTTACCTAGTTGCTAACCTGGCGTGGTTTTCACTGAATCCAAAGGCCACTACTGTTATTTTAAGCCGAAATTAGATCCGGCCGCTGAAAAATTGGATTGCTCCTGCCCGTATTCTTGAGGCTCTGCAAAGCTCCAGCATTTTTATGAGCCCGAGAAACCGTTTCCTGGGTTGATGCAGGATTCGGAAATCTCTGAAGAACGGCCAGCTTCGATTAATTCTCGATTTTTGGTAAATTTTTCCTAACGTTTTTACGCACCTTGATTTCCACTTGATCTTTTCAATCTATACCTTTTTTGAAATGTACTAACCAAAAACTTTCGGGAACGAATCATACCGCGAGATTACCCTCCCGACGTCTTCTAGCAGTTCAATACCATTCAGACCATTGTTAAACGACACGATTCTTTTTACTAACTAATTTTCTCCCAGACCCAGACCAATTGCTTCTCTCATTTCGTCCCTTTTGTTTGTCGCCCATTCCCACTAATCTGCCCTAGTGTTCCGCTTCGTGCCTTCCCCCTTCTTCAAAACGTCTTGACTATGCTTAACATTTTTCCTCCGTGTTCAGCCCAGACTCCAGACCTGGCTCTATGAAAATTTTATTCCTTCTTTGTGGGTGGGTTGGTAAGGTGCGCAAAAGGAGAAGAAGAAGAAGAAGAAAATTGTTCCACCTCTCCTTTTCACACCCGCAAATTTTAGACCCATCCAGGTCCCCCTCCCCCCATAAAAATTGGGGTGGTGCTCAGGTGAGCCGGTTGGGCCCTATTTTTAATGGTTGGTGGACACGAGTGTTTTTCAGGGTATATTCGGGTTTCGACGGGGGGGGGGGGTTCCAGGGTTGCTAAAAGCTTGCCCCAGACTGCTTGTCTTGGCTTACCTGTCCCTTTAAGGCTAACAAATGCATTAAGCCATGAAATTGGACGTTAGAGGCTTTTAGCGTTTTTAGTGGTTTTAATATGGTCCTTGCGCTAATGGAATCTGACGCCCCTCGATGTCCTAAAAAATCCTCTAGCTCAAATTTCAAAATTTTCAGTATTTTTTAGCTTTATCTTGAATTTTCTACTCTTCAATACAATTATTTCCAAAAAATGGAATTTTTCCATTGAACTAATTGGCTCAAGGCACAATTCCACATAAAATACACCGCTTGGCAGGCAGGAAAGCAGGTGAAAATGTCTCCATCTCGATTTTTTGAAGACCAGCCTGGGTCTGATTTTCTGCTCCAGCCCCTATTTTTTGGGCTCACAGAACCTTGGCACCCTGTCAATCCGGAGCCCAACCGGATTATCCCAATTGGCCGGTCGGAAGAGAATCGGCCCGTTGAATTTTCGGTGCTTGTTTGTGAGAGCAAATCATGCGTCTTTGCTTTGAATAGGCAATTAGGAGAACGCGGTACAGTTTTTGGGATTAATTGACTAATTGAAAACTCAATGTAAAAGAGTTAAAATAAATAAGGACAAAATTGTCTCGTGTCTTTGAATGCCGTTAATCTTATATCACTTTTGATCACTTCAATTTCTTGATTTTTCTGCTTTTCCTTGGTTGTCCCTTCCCAGCCGTGTCAGTTCCGTACTTTCCCTAATTTCAACGGCTTCTCCAAGGTTGCACGTCTTAATTAAATTTCGCAAAATGCCTCATCTTCGTGCAATTTTGTGGCTAAGTTTATTAACTTACCGCGTCAAAATTTCCGCTTATTTACTAACCATATACGTCACGCTCCCATTCAATGGCTCCAATTTAGGCCCCCCATAATTTGAGGAGCGGAAATTGAGGAGATACAAAATGAAGCTGCCACGGCCAATTTCTGGCCCCCGGACAAAACACATTTTTTGAGATCAATTTTTGAAAGTGGGGATAATGCCGGGACGTGAATCTGGGTGGTCTAAGGTCTCAGACACGCTCGCCCAACTGCCACAAAGGTCTCTATTTTGTGAACGGATTTTCGGGAGGGCGCATCGTCGTCGTGCAAACAAAAATCAGAAGCTTCTAGAGGTGTCAGTTTCGAGAAGTTTATAGTCCCATTATTTTACCATTTTTCTCTATTTTTCATTATTGTGCTGTGCTTTTCCATCAAAAATTTTGTAATTTTGACTTTGCCAAATTTTTTCAAGGCGCAGAAAATGGAAATTTATTCCGGGCCAGAAGTTGTACACGTAGTACCCTCCCTAGCCCCGTTTACAAATTCCACCGTGACTTTTTCGTGTTTCCCCTTGGTTTTCGTCCCCTATTAGCACCTCCATTCCTCGAACCCGCCCAAAAAACCCCAAGCTCCCCGCGAAAACCCTCGAAATCCCCGGTGTGAAAACGGGACCCCGGGCTGGGCCCCTTTAGGCGGTGCGGTTCAAAGCGTGGCTCGCGTGCGAAAATGCTTAAGATTCCGGGGAGGACGAGTTGGGCCGAGAAGTGTTCCCCAAAAAAGAAAGCGGCTTCATCTACCTTTGACGACCATAATAGCGTGGGGAAAATTGTCTTTGACTCGAGTTTTATATGGGCTTTGTCATCGTCGATTTGCCGATTTACGGTTTGGGACTGGTGTGAAAGTATGATCATGAGAGTGCGAATGAGATATTCTCTCTTAATTCGTTAATATTATAATCAATTTCTGATACTTTCTGTTTATGATGATTGCTTTCTTTTGAAAATCGACTAAAAACTTAGATAAACCTAAACCGATCGAATGAACCATCAAATTTCAGAAAATGCGGGCAAACAAATGGTTTGAGCGTTTCGGGAATACGAGGCTACAGGAAAGCCAGCGGCGCAATTATCCGCTAGGCGGCACGACAAGGCTGTTACTCGAGATGCAACAAGGTATGTAAATTTATCAACTTAATGCTGTAAAAAATTCACCTGGACATTTTCCAAACAGTTAACGGGTTTTTATGATTTCTGGTAAGTCCTTTTCCTCAATAGTCACTGCTATTTGGTCGCGTAGAATGCAACTGACGGCAATTTCAATGCTTTGTTTATCAGAAATCTCTGCTACGACCAATTCTTCTTTGTTTCTTTCTTTTTCCGCTTGTCCGTCTCTCTCTCTCTCTCTCTCTCTCTCTCTCTCTCTCTCTCTCTTACGCTCTCTCTCTCTCTCTCTCTCTTTTTCTCTCTCCCTCGCTGTGTTATTTTCTTCTTTCAATTTCTTCGGCTTAGGACTCTTCATTTTCTTATTATGTAAATCCCAGTCGCAGAAAACACTTCCCCGTTCCCCTGCCTCCTCACATCGCAATTCTTTCCAAACCCAAATTACTCACCCCAGGATGATCCGGCCGGGTTTTTTTTTGGCCACCAGCCCCCAAGGCACCCATAAGCTGCCTTTAATGTTACGCCCCCGAAAACAAGGGCATTTTTCCGCCCGCCTCGGTTCTCGGCCCTGACAGAACACCCGGGTAGACGAACAGAGGGTTGATGGCTGGTGTTGGCTGGGGGATGAATAGCCACAAAATAGCGGCAAATCTCTCGGCATCGAGACAATCGAATTCCATGGGACTCACCAGAATCGGGAGTCTCAAAAATCGACAGCGACGCGAATTGATTATGAACCTGCTATTGCCGCTGGAGATCAGTACGGGTAAGGGTTTTTTTAAGAGGATTGGGAAGCCAAGCAGGTCTGGTAGGCTGCTCATTGTCAGGCGAAGTTTCGTAACCTAATAATGCGAATTACGGACACTCCGGTTAGCGATAATCAGTCTTTTTTGCGCCTTTAAAGGGATTCAGAAGGCCGGCATGTTTACAGAATATTAGAATAAGGCCTATTCCTAGTTAACCTAGCTTCCCGAAAAGCGTATCCTCTCGTATTTTTGAGACCATGCAGTCGTTTTTGGCTATTTGGGGATGTTGTAGTGTGTAGTTCTAAGTCTTAAAGGAGTGGCGAAGTCAACAGCGTTCCTTTCAGTTACTCGGGAAGCCGAACACCCACAAACTATTAATGCATCAAGAATTAGCTATGTAAAATCCGTCTTTTCTCAGTCCATGCCTGCCCTTTGCTTCATTTTAAAGGGATTCAGAAGCCACAGGTCCGCGCTCCCCAGACTGTGCCTCCAGAATTCAGCATTATCGGTCAGCCGATTGATACAAAGTGCGCCGCTAAGATTTTCCTAACCTTCCCGTATTGTTGTTAAATGCGTCTATTTTCAGCTTTTGTGGCTTGGGTAATATGCGGAAATGCCCTTTTCTATAGTAGGTGATAAAACTGGCCCAATTTCCGGTTATTCAGCTTCAAATACCACTTGAATGCCGCTTTCGCTCTTTTTCAAAAGTAAAATCACGCTTATTTATTGAGATTTTTCATTTTTCGGGTTGCAGCTTGTTAGAAACATTTTTTCCGGTTGAAATTCGTGTATATTTTCAGTCCCTCTACATTTTTTCGAAGACTTTCCATGATTTTTTAATGTTTACCAAACAACAGTGTTTTCATCTAACGTTCTGCCACCCCAATCCTTTCGATGTATTGTTTTCCGAAATTTACCCCCGATCACTTGGCACAGCGGCGGAGTTACACGGCGCGTTTGCCTAACGGCTTCCCCCACCGGGCGGCTTCTTTTATTTTCGGCTGTCGTCCCTTTTTCTTTTGACCAGCCCACACAATTCGACACAAAAAAAACGCGGAGCAGTGACACCAGAAGCAAGTAGTTGATCAACTCCTCAGCTTTCCGCGCTATCTTTCGCAATATTTGTTCTGGGAAAACACAACCACGTGCTGTGGTCCTTGACGTCAATTTTACGGTATAACTGAAGGTTAGGACTTTCAATTCTTGATTCGCTATCTCGATGGCTTTTGCAGAACGGCGAAAAGGTGGGTTTTTGGATCAGATTTGACGTTGTTCCTGGTTTGTAGCTGCGGGGTTTTTGGCTTTTCCTACCCGGCAAATGGCCTTTGTTTTCTTGGTTTTTATGGTGAAAAGTGGCCATTTGGGGGGGGGGGGGGAGGGGAAGTAGCGCATTTTCTGCAGAGTTTGCCTCAGGAATGAGCAAAAATGGGTAATGTTCTAAATTTTTCTTTGTCTTAGGATGATAAAATAATGATTTCTGGTCTGCCCGGGTCAGTATTATACTGTATTTTTTGATATTATAATGGACCTTATTTAGTCAAAAGCGACACAAATTCGAAATACGCTTTTATTTCGCTTTCGATTCTGTTTTATTGGACCAAACGAAAAATTGGTGTTTTAACGGGTTATGTCTTGTGAAGACCTAGTAGAGATAAAGGAGCGCTTTTAGCATTTCTATTCCCCTTGGCGAAATTCTCTTGAAATATTCTTGAAAAGTACATTGTTTCGTTCTTGCGCATCTATCAAGACTCAACCACTCGCCCACCCGAATTACGGGAACACCGCCCAGAAAAAGTTAAAACATGACTGTCTAAGCCGTGCAAATCCATGCCCCCCCCCCTCCATCCTCGACCAATCCCCCCTTTCCGACTCATTTGCCTTATCCGCGTTTTGCGTCTTCATGTCAGCGTCGCTGCATTGCCCACTGAAAGCAGCAGGCATTCGGGAAATAAATCGAACAATTTCTCGCGGATAATCCCAGGGGCTCGCCGCCGAGCCGGCACCCTAACATCAAGAAAAAAATTAGAAGACGCCCGATCCGTTGTGTTGGGAGGGGCTGTGAGGGGATTCCCTTTCCCCCTCGTTGCCAAATACCACACCTCGCCTTTCTCATTTCAGAAAATTGGCCGTTGATTCGGGTTGCGGCTTTTGTTCGACCCCAGACACCCTGGAGGTGGCGGTCCCTAGAATTCGTGGATTCATTCCTTTGCTAGAGGGCTGTTCTTCGTACCTAGTCCTAGATTCGATTTTCCAAAAGATGCCCCGCGCGTTGTACCGGCAAAGGTCACTACGGTATTGTGACGCGAATTCGATGGACGGGGAGATGTCGGATGCGAATCTCAGCAATTTGAGCGAGTCGATCGTGTCGGCGGGAGGTCGGTTTTTGAGCAGCTATGGCTTCCTTTGGCCTAACAACCACTTTTTATGACAGATTTTAAAGTCTATACTGCCGTCAATGAAAAATAGAAATTAAACATATGGGGCGGAAAATTTGGCTCTGTTATAGTTTAAAAAATCTTTGAACACAGTTAAAAATGCTTTATCTTTTCCTTGACAGTTTTAATAGCGGGTTGATTGCCCAATTACTCTCAATCTTTCCAGAAAAATTGTCTCAATGCCCCTCTAATAACTTCAAATTTTGGAAGCACCTAGAGTGCACCTGCCGAAAAGGGTCTAGCCAAGTATTTTCCGCTGCCTAGATTTTTCCATGCCACGTAAATAATAATTTCATAGCTTAATATGGATATAAATTTCATCAACTGCTATAATAGGTATTTTTAAAGCCGGAAACGTACGACTACCCTTTTTCCTCAATCCCCCAATCGATAAAACTCCTTGTATCTCATACCTGTATCCTTGGTTTTTGGCATCTGACTGTCAGATCTGAAGTTCATAAAAACTGTAGAGCTCCAAAAAATTCTGTGTTTTCAGACGACTAAAAGGGCTCTGGAAGCATTGCCGGATGTTTAGGGTTCGATTTCAATCGAAAAGACTGGGTGGGAGGGGACAAGTGATAGAATTTCTTCACTTTTGCTTTGGACCACGTTTTTTTTGTTAGAGAACGCCTTTCTGGCAGACATAATTTACGCACATTTCCCAGGCTAATGAAGCAAGGCACGGCCCGGTTTTTGTTGGGGGTTTGATTATTGCGATTTTTCGGAATTCCTCGAGTTTTTGAAGCTACTTTAGTTAGTGAATTTTTATTTTAAGCTACAATTTGTTCACATCGAAAGGTAGTTGAGCAACTCTTAAAATGTATCTTCGTAATATTAACGTTTGACGAGAATTCATGTATACCCTTTGCGAATGAACTCCACAGTTCCATGGACTTCGATCTTTTTTATCATTTTTTGGTACGCTCTTGAACACTCTTTTGAGCACCGTCTCAACCCATCCTCGAGCGAAAGCAAAAAAAAAATAATGAAGGATCCGCTCTTCCATAGCTTGCTCCAAACCACAAAAACCCTGCTCTTCCCCATCGATGAGAATTATTTTCATTGATGATGTCGCTTTTGGAGAGGCAGAAATACCCTGTGAACCCCATCCATCATCGACCCTCCAAAAGTGTCGTCGGCCGTGGGAGGTGGTGGATCCACAGCTCCTCCCTCTTCTAGAGTAATGCATTTTTGGGGGGTGGGACCGGAAAGAGGGGGGATGGACGGACGCCTGCTCATCTGACCCCCGAAAAAGGGGGCTAGAGGCGGAGGTGCCTATCTTGGGGCTAAAGAGCAGAATTTGAGCTTGAGATGGATGAGCATGGGGCCCTGAAAGGTGACAAAATAAAAACCTGTTTTTTTCTGGCCCCATATGCAAATTTTTAAGTCAAATAATCGGCAGAGATTGGGGCGAGGCAGGAGGGAGCAGAGAAAGTTTATGCTAATTTTCGAATCAAGACCCGTGTTTCCGGAATTTTTCCTGGGCCCTAAGCCTAAGCCAAACTTAAGCCTAAGCCTAAGCCTAAGCCTTTAATTTAAAGAACCTATGGAAAATCCTAAGCCTACTACCTTCAAATCATGCTTATTCGCACCTCCTTCCCGAGTAATACATTTTGCGTCGACTCCTCATCTACCCCTTCAGAAGCCCAGAAGGGGTGCTAGCCACCCATCGCCAAGGTCCTCAGCCGGGGCCCTAAGCCAAAAAAGCGTGTGGCCGGCCGGCGTGGCGGTGGGCCCTAAAGGGGAGGGGCTCCAGGGGAAGGAGAGGGGCCATCCTCCCGCTCATACCCACAGACATACACACCCGGACCAACACAGGACATCTTGCATCTTCTCGGGCTTTTGGCTGGGCCCTTGAGTCGAATTCCTCCCTCGAATTTGATTTCCGGGACCGAAGCGAACGACGAAGAACCGGGAACGATACTCCCAAATCGTCTAAAGACCTCACTTGATGGTCTATAGTATTAATTTTTATTCGTTCTCTAAAATCTGAAATCGATCTGTATCTTGACAAATTCCCAAGCCCCGCCCCCTCTAACTTTCAACTACCAATTAAAAGTGGGCGGACCCGACAAACCGCGTACAGAGGCGTACCCGTAGTCCCCCGAACTGTTTGGAAGGCGTCCCGGTGAATGGATGGAGGCGGTGGCGCCCCTCCGGAAGGGCGCCGTCGTCTCCATGTCCCCTTCTGTAGCGAATCTGCTCGCCGCCCAGCGGACGATGCTCGACATGGAGCCCGAAAAGAAGGAGAAGACACGGTTTTTCAAGGTGGGTGACCTTTTTGCGGGCCTTTCTGAAAAAAGGAGCTGGTGGATAAGATCTGGAGCGAGTCGGGGTTAGGGGCGTAGCCCTAATTTTAAATGTAGTTTTGGATAGCAAACATTAAGAAGTTTAAAATGCACACTTATCGCTCGGAAAGGGTTTTTATGCTATTTCAGATTTCTTGGATAACATTTAATAAGCGCTAAAATTACCTCCTAGTAACTCTGGAAAGGGTATTTTCAACTCATAAATTTGGCCCGATAAGAAATTGCTGACCCGGGATAAATTGTGACAATTTTTAGCTGAGCACGACACGCGCTTTCGTTCTTCTGCGGCTTTTTTGTTAGCATGATCCCATAGAGGTCGATCTCTCCTCCCATGAATCAAATTCTAACTTTCATCAAAGAAGCCTTTCGTTAAATCGAATCCCTTCCACCTTCCGTAACGGCAAAGTTCCTCGTCCCCCGCCGTGGCCGTCTCTCAAATTTATCGCCCACTTTGCTTTTTGCCTGCAAAGGAGCACAAGGGCTCCGTTCGCGGGGACAAACTTTTTCAAAACCATCCCCCCGCCCGGAAATATGGCCGCTTTCGGGTCATCCGAGTTCCGTGAGAATCCAGTGGACGGGCTGTGAATTTTCCGGCGTGATTTCTGGACGCGGCGGGGTAGTTGAGGTGGAATTAGTCGCGGCGAGAAAACAATTGCCGTTCGGGATAATGGTCTGGGAATTATGGGTTGGCCGCGCGGTGCCGCGGAAGCGATTCCGCACAACAACTAGCACGGGGGAAATTGAAAACGTATTTTTCAAAATATAAAAGTTGTATAAAAAAAACGAAATCAGGGTTTTGCAGACACCGCGACTCGGGTCGAGAAGGATGCGGAATCGACTTGTACAGAAAAATGGGATCTGCAATATTGCTTTGAAGAACGTGCCAAAGCAAAGGCGGAAATACTTTAGGTATTTATTTAGATTTTTAACACCATAACTCACGTGAAAATCTGCATGTCACAGCCTATTTTCAGCGATATCTTTACGACGGTTATCGAAATGAAATGGAGATGGTGCCTTCTCTACTTTTCGCTCAACTTTGTCCTCTCGTGGACGTTTTTTGCGTTGATTTATTATAGGTAATGGCAGAGCGTATTTTCAATGTTTATATTTTGATTTACAATTATCTTTATTAATATACCTTGATCCAATCTAACTTACTTGAATTGAATTTAGCTAATAAAATCTACTTTAGCATTGCCAATTCCCACGGTGACCTCGAGCCCTGGAACATGAAAAGTACAAACTGGACGCCGTGTGTACAAAATGCCGACTCCGAGCTCAATTTTTACCTCTTCTCCTTCACCACGCAGACGACGATCGGTTATGGGTATCGGTGGGTCTTTTAAATGCTCTGTTTTTATTTTTATTTTGATTATTTTATTTCATACCCTGACACCCCGGACCCTGAGTTAAGGGAAACAATATTTGAGCTGTTGCTTGAACTGCCCAACTTGAAGCAGCCCCGCTTGAATCCCACCTTTTATAATTTTGGAGTGTATCTCTGTGTGTGTGTGGATGTCACTTTCGAGGCCCGATTTGAGGGCCTTCCCGTGTCCAAAACGTCCCAATTCTCCGTCACCCGGGGGAATCGACCCTCCTCTTTCCGATGGCGCTTTCAGAATCCCGATAAAATACAAGTTTACAAAGTTAAAGCCGGTTTTATCGATTTTTGGGGGTTCGGGAGGGCTAATTTGCATAATGTGAAAAAATACAAATTTCCTCATTCTTGCCAGTTGCACTCGCGAGTTTGGTCGTCTCTTTGGATCTGCCTCGATGCCTTTCCTTCCCCTCCCCCGGGCAGTCCTCTTGAGGCATAAAACGGGTGTTTGGCGTATGCTGCCAAGCATTGCATGGTGTAGTGGTTAGCGCTTCGCCTTACTATCCGCCCCGCGGGTAACGACGCTAGCCGCTGAAACTAGCGCCGCAGGCTAAAGGTTCAGGCCGGCCCCTGAAACTAGCGGCGCAGGCTTTAGAACGAAGCCAGCCGCTCAAGCTGGCGCCGCAGGCGTTAGAACAAAGCAAGCCGCTCAAGCTAGCGCCACAGGCTTTAGAACGAAGCCAGCCGCTCAAGCGGCGCGCAGCTTTAGAACGAAGCCAGCCGCTCAAGCTAGCGCCGCAGGCTTTAGAACGGAGCCAGCCGCTCAAGCTAGCGCCGCAGGCTTTTAGAACGAAGCCAGCCGCTCAGCTAGCGCCGCAGGCTTTAGAACGGAGCCAGCCGCTCAAGCTAGCGCCGCAGGCTTTAGAACGGAGCCAGCCGCTCAAGCTAGCGCCGCAGGCTAACGAATAAAGCCAACCATTGAAGCTATCGCCGCAGGCTAAAGAAGGAGGTAACCGCTCAAACTTGCGCCGCAGGCCAAAAAGTAGGCTAATCCCTCCAGCTTGAGCCGCCGGATGAGGCGGCCACCTAGCCGATCAAGCATGCGCCGCAGGCCTAATAACGAAAGATGCGCCGCATGTCAATACAAAGAGGTTTGCATGGAGATTTTCTTTCTTCAGGCTAACTTTATGTGGAAGGGCGCTCGATTTATAGGGCCTAGACGGGTCCAGCGGGGAGAGTCGCGAGCGGCTCCTCCCCGCTGGTTTTCTAAGATAATTTAGGTAGGGCTGGGTGGTCAATAGAACCGTGAACGCATACAAATGACTGTAGAACGTCAATGTAATGGATATGATAACATTTTCAACTAAAAATAATCATTCAGATGCAAGGGTGTATTCTGTGAGGCCTGTGATAAAGAAGCCGATCGCAGGTAGAATGGCTATGATCGAGAAAAGAATAAGAAACATCCCGATCCCCAGCGTCATGAGCGTCTATAAAGCTCGAACTTAGTTTCAGAAAGTATAGCTTTGTATACCTGGACGAACAACATTGAGAATGCGTGGCGCTGTGCGTGTAGTGTTTTCGGCGATATCCTTGCGGCCATGACTTTCGCTGTAGTAAAGAAAATAGACTGTAGTGCATGAGAATAGTAAGAATACTAGGACCTAAATTACGCAGAGTATGGCGATTGGGATAATATACGACAGTGACAATTGTAATTCGATTTGGTAGAGTAGTAGCTGAGCCGTCTCTCCGAAAGAATAGCTCACCTACCAAGACATTAATAACAAGAAAACCTACCCACCATTATCGCTGGTGTTGGGACCGGCTTAAAAGCGAGTGTGGTCACTAGTATACAAACTACGAAGGCGTATACCAAAAGTACGTAAAGTCCAGGACGAAATTGCAACCATTGTGCACGATAGGAGCCAAAGAGTACCGTTTCAAAGCGATATTAAACGAATTGATGTTGGCCCGACAGCAGTTGATAGAAACGGGTCCTAATAGGCCCTACAAACGAATGAAAGCGATGAAACCAAAGTAGCCGCCCACCCAAAACCATTGATTGTTCATTCCGGGGTAAAACCTTGCCAACAACGTCATAGAAAATGCAATGATGCCATGCCCACCCTGTTCGAAAAACGGAAGAACCACAGTAGCAGTTGTGTGGGTGAAGGTGAACGAAGATATCTAGGTAATGTGGAGCGCCGAAAAACGATCGTGAACACGCCATTGAGTCAGTTATATAAAATCGATATTTTATCATGCCCCTCGGAGTCGCCACTGCCTCAACTAGAGTAAGCCCCCAAAAATCGGCGAAGCAACCGCCAGGCAGGCTGTTGAGATGTAAAGGCGATATGGTCACACATCATAGTAAGTTCTATTCGACATTATCGCAAAAATAAAGAACCGGCGGTCGATATGTAGTTCTTGGGGCCTCAACCTTGATCACAGTTCCACAGTGGCAGGTGCTGCCGGAAAGATATGAGAAACACTAAGTTCAACAAAAAGCTTGTTTTTCGGGGAACACTGTGCATTTGGCAAGATTATAATGATATTAAACGCATATACGCTACCGTGCCAAAGTGCTGTGTTTGAAAGTTGGCTACGCTACAGCTTAGGGATGATAGTATCACATTACTTTACTAATTGCTCGGGCATTGAATGACAATCGAAACTATCGTTGCACGACGGTTCACCACACTCCCGCCGAAGAATTTGGCATACAGAAGGGCAACATGCATTCGATATGGTCTGGTTGTCAAAAGCACGGCGATTCCGTACAGTTGGCTGTAGAACATTACCAGGATTGAGGAGATTATGTCGTTGACTACGAGCAACTTTTGACGAGCTGAAACGCTAACCTTCCACCATTCTCTCCATTCCAATAGAGACAGTCAGGAGTGTGGAGTTGACAAGGAAGATTTGGATTCCAAGAGTTAGTCCGCCCTAGAAAAATGTTCCGTAAATGAAGCTTTTTTACTAACCTGAACGGAGAGCGCGTAGAACGCATGACGTTGTGCCGATAGGGTGGTCGGGGAAATACGCTGGGAAAAGGTTTTGCTGTAATAGAGGGAATAGTAGGTGGTGCAGATAAAGAGCATGAATATGCCGACGTAGCAGCTACCAAGTAGCGTGAATGGGATGAACCAGAAAAATGAAAATCTGTAGCGCATTGCCGTGACCTGCCGCGACTGTAGTCCCGTGAAAGAATGGGTCATCTAAAGGAATTGCAGATAGGTTGCTAGCTGATCGACGAAAATTTATATCGGCATAATTACCATGACAATCGATACTGGGCCACCTTCCACGGCCAGATAAACATTTGTGATTGACGTGAAAATTCCGTAGGCCAGCAAAATGTACAGGCAGAACCGATACTTTTTCCACAATGCTCTGTGCGCCCAAACAGTACGCTCTCAAAGCGATACTTGAATGAGTTGATATTGGAGCGACAGCAATTTGTGACCGCGATGGCTAGCACACACTAGAGTCCCGCATTCATAACGAGAGCTTTCCTACCCAGATCAACTGGCAGTTCGTTTCCGGAGCTATGTTGGCCAATAAGCTCATTGATAGCGTTTGCAGGCCTTTTTCATCCTGTACAAAATAAGGAAGCAATATGATGATGCAGGTATGGCTGAAGGTGTAGGAAGATATCTGGATTTTGTAAGCGTAGTCCCCATCCGTCATTCAGTACTTACCAGACTATCAAAGATGTAATATCTGTAGCGCATCATCCTGACCGGGGTCGCCACCACCACCAAATAAATCAACATTGCAAATATGGGCGTTGCTACCGACAGGCACACGGTTGTGATATACGTTCTATATGGTAACGCATCGTAATATACTTTTTCCGGCATCTTGATAATAAAGTTACAGTAATTGCCAACGATCGATGGGTGTTGTGCGACTTTTCGAGAATTTTGGGAAACGTTAAAGCCGCATTTCTGACGCAGGTGTTTCATACGGGTGCGCCGCCACAAGTACAAATCATGCCTGCAACTGTTGTGCTTTCATAGTCAGCAATTTTAGAATGGTTTTATCATCTTTTATCATCCATTATACGGTATGGTTTGTTAGGTCTCGGCATTGGCTGCACAATCGAGATTTCGCGCGCGGCCGTTTTCTTCTTTGACGTTCTTTTCTGGTGGTGGTATAAGGAACTGATTTCGTTTTCAACTAGGCTAATTTTAAGCCTCCCTAGAAGTTGCTTAACGTGGTTATAGAATGGCCTGGTGGTCAGAAGTAGCATTATGGGGTAGAACAGCCCGTATGGTTGAAGTAGGATGGCAGCGCTCATGTTCGTTGCTAAAAGCGATCATATGCTTCTTTTCAAAACAAAACCTTTAATCCATGCGCTGCTTTGAGATAAAATGGATACTAACACGCAAAGGACCACAATGAATCCAGAAACAAGCGTCGAGAGACACTAAAACACGCTCGCTGAAGGTCAACGACCAAATACCTGTACCAATAACGTCAAAAAGGCAACCTTTTGCGCTCGCATCGTTGTTTTCGATAATTTTATGGCCACGGTTTGGTTATGGTAAAGACAATAGTAAGTGGAGCCAAAATAGAATAGGAACGCAAAGATGTAGGAGAAAGCAAGTATTGTAAAAGGGCCTATATATTTCCAAGAAGAGGTGATGCTATTGACAAATACTAGGTTTATGGACTTATCGGACCCATTTAGCGTTTCCTAGAATAAGAGCGTGTTTGCTACCTGCCGCACTTACAAATTTGAAGCTGCCCAAAGGCACGAGGCCATACACCAGTGTGAGGATCGTGCAGATCAGTGCGTATGTAAACATCACGTAGGCCATTGGAGTGCCAACACGCACGCAAAATAGGTGATACTTGCCCACGGCGACACATTCAAAGCGGTGTTTGAAGCAAAGTATGTTACTTCTACATACATTGATAGCACTCAGGGCAAATATTGACTGAAATCGGAGTTATCTAAAATGGCTGGCAAAGAATCAAAGCCCCCAGGCAATTGTCCACAAAAGGTTTCCATCAGGAAACTGCAAAACTGCAACCGAGAAAAAGACGAGCTCCGCATTCTCTTCTTTCCAACAAAAATAAGGTCCATAAATCGCGATGACCACGGCGTTGACGATGTAGCAACCAACCTTGACGTTTTATAGCCTTCAGTAGACGCAGACCTACCAGGCTATCAATCATATGAATTTTGTATCCTTCCATGGGTTTCGGCGTCGCTACCGATGTTATGAAAAGCATGAAACCGGAAGCGAAAGTTGATAAGATCCGGAAGACTGGTGAAAGAACACTTCTATAAAGCATGACGTCACGGCATAAGATAGCCGGGGTTTCATCAGCCATGTCACCTTAAAATACTTGTCTGTAAATATCCGTTGGCCGCTCTTATCGATCCGGAAGAGCTGAGCAGGTGGAAGCCGGTGAACTTAATAGGTGGCAGTTAGACGGAATACCAACATTTTTGTAACCCTTTAAAAAACAAAGTAGACTAATGAGGTGCGCATACTTTTGAATTGCAAAGCAAATTATACTTCAGATATCCAACCGATCAGTGTCCTCTGGTAGTGCTGGCAATGATGGTGCAATTTATGTGGGGTATTTTGTCACAGGTAAATTTTTGAAAGGTTTTTACCTTCTACGATTCGTCTGATTTTTATCGGCCGACTTGTCGAAGTTGCTCGTATTTCCTAATTTTCATTTTCAGACGCTCATGGCTGGTGTGATCTTTTCAAAGTTGGCCAGACCGATCAAACGAGCGGCGACGCTCATCTTTAGGTGATTTTTCTATATTTTTACCTATTTAATATATACTATTTATATATTATCTATTTATATACTCCGCCAGCCCACGCTGTCGATATTTCCCTTTCTACATCATGACTGTGGTTACAAAAAGAGCAATTTTGGCTCTGAAGCTAAATTTTTTAAGCTTTATTTCGTTCCTACCAAAACCAATACCCCGCTGTAGCCCCCCGAAAAAAACTAATTATTGTTTTATCGCCTGTTCACGTTTTATTTCTCCCAGAAAAACAAAGGTCGTGAAGCCGGTGGGTGTCAGCGGGGTAATTGCGCCCCGGCTTTCGCCTGGCCACGACCACACCGCCGGGTGATGGCCGCCTTGAAAATGGGCGACAAATGAGCCCCGTGGGGTAGCTTTCGTTTCTTAGGGACCTCCTTTTTCCAAGCCCACGATGAAAGGGCGTCAAAATGGGCACATCATCATGGTCGTGACGGGGTGGGGCGATGGTGAACTCATTTTCGGGTTCGTGTGCCAAATGGAAAGGATGGGGTGGCTGGGGACTGGTTTTGTTTTGAGCAGAATATATTCTTTTTGGTTTCATTAGGGTTAGAAATGGAGTCCGTAGTCGTAAATTTACTGATGCCTTCAGGAGTTGAGTCAAAGTGAAGTCAAGGTTCGAGTCATGAGGTTGAAATCCCACAAACTGATTGGTTGTGAAAAAAGTGATAAGTGTTTGTGACAACGAATTCTTTTTAGGGAAAAATAAAAACCCTGCTTGTTGGGCCGACGTAAAATATGAGTCGTAAAGCACGCAATACCGCGATCTGTTGACTCATATGACAATGTTGGAATAAAAAAGCTTTCTGCCGAATTAATTTTCTGCCGAAACAGAGGACCTAATCCACCAATTGTCCTTAACCGCGGCGGAAGCAATCTTCCGATTTCAATTTTCTGAATCACCAACCACCAGCCAAGGCGGCGGAGTTTTCTAAACAAGCTCACTGGCTCATTGTTATGAGACCCCCGCTTGGCACACGCGGCCCGGAACCGCATATAAACTAGGCGAGTGCGTGAAATGACTTTTCGGGGAATCAGGGACACGAAACCCCATGCAAAACCTCTTTTTTTTCAGCAAAAACGCGGTAATCTGCATGAGGGACGGGAAGCTGTGCCTCCTCTTCCGAGTCGGAGACATGAGGAAGAGCTCGTTGGCTGAAGCGCATGTTCGGTTACAGGTGACGGGCAATTTCAATGGGGTTTGCGATTTCCATAAGCAAAGTGTAGATCTTTCTTCCTATAACTTCTAATAGTTGGATTTGTTCTATCTAAAACAATGATAATTTCTACTCATAATTCACGACGTTTTCAGATGATCAAACGTTGTATAACCTACGAGGGAGAGTTGTTACCATTTCATCAATTTGATATGGACGTCGGGTATGTTTATGCCTTCGCTATATTTTTATGCAAATTTTTTAGGTATGACGAAGGGTTGGATCGAGTCTTCGTAATATGGCCCATCACGATATGCCATGAAATCGACGAAAATTCACCACTCTACGACGTCAGCAAGGAGAGCTTGATGACGGCCAAATTTGAGATTATTGGTATGGAAACGTAAAGCTATCTACTGGGCGTCCCAAAAAAAAATAGTGAAAAATAGCGATCCGCAGTGATGTCCGATTTTGACGTTTTAGGTATCTATCGAAAGCTCTCGACGAGAATGTTCTTTCCGATTTCAATTTCCGAATTTTTATTACATTTGTTAACATTTTTGCGAAATTAGCTGAAATTTTCGGTGCTTTTCCCCATGCAAGTGTTTTTAAAAAAATCCCCCCCGATTTTCCAAATTTTTACATTTGTTCTGGCAGCCCAAGGTTCACCTTTTAAAAGGCATTTGACAAAACACAGCTTGGATGGGACTGAAACCGTTTAAATTGAGTTTTTGCACAAAACTGTGGAACTTATGCCCAAAAAACGATGAAAATCGGGTTGAAAATTAGGGAATTTCGAAAAACTGAAAGAACGTATCTCCTCAGCTCGTCGAGATACCTAAACATAGATACCTAAATCGTCAAAATCGGACATCGCTGCCGACCGCTAGAGGGGGTCTTTTTCGGGACACCCTGTATATTCCGTATTTTTAGCGATATTGGAGGGCGTTGTGGAATCGGTGGGGTCGACAACACAAGCAAGGACCAGTTATCTTCCAAATGAAATTTTATGGGGGAAACGGTGAGGGAAAAGTCAATATAGAATTAACATATCACAATTTACGAAATTATGATATCTACTGTCCTTTTGTTGACCGGGATTTAAGATAGATCCTGTGCAGAATTTTCGCGATTCGAATCCCAGGGGAAACCCCTCGGAAACAGGTTAAAATCGAATTTAAATTTGGGGGATCTGATCCATGGCGCCTGAAGTCAAAAGGGTCCCCCCGCCACCAGCAGCAGCCGACGGTCGTTAGCGGGTTTCTGGGCAGAGGCTGGTTCGACCCCCGCCGCGGTCGGTTTTTTTTGCTTTGCATTTTTTTTTAATCGGAAACTAGTGTGACGCTGTGCCGAAACAGTGTCATATCGTTTTTTTAACCATTTCCTTTTCTATTTTCTTATAACAATAGATAAAGATTCACCAACCAAACCACGGCGCAAGTTATTCTCGCCAGCGCAAGCCAATTTGTAGTTCCCGACGACATAAACTGCTCGTTCTTCGTTGGCATAAAGCAATTTAGAAAAGGAAATGGTTAAAAAAACGATATGACACTGTTTCGGCAACTCACACAGTTCCGATTAAAAAAATGCAAGCAAAAACCGACCGCGGCAGGTCGCCAGTGATACTGTCGAAACCGCGCCTAACCAGACTCGGCTGCTGCTGGTGGCGGTGGGGTCTTGAACCCAGGCGCCATGGACCAGATTCGCCCAAATTTAAATTCGATTTTTAACCTGTTTTCCGAGGGGTTCCGCAACTTTTGAAAACGAATTCGGAATCAGCGAAAAATTCTGCACAGGATGTGCTATCTCCCATAACGAAATCCCACGGTCAACATAAGAGGGTTACAGTAAGTTCTTTTCAGATTCGAGAAACTGGTGCACTACAAAAAAGAGAACGGGCAATACCATATTGATTTCCAAAAATTCCACAATGTCTATGATGTGAAAACGCCACCATGTTCAGCGAAGGAATTGGATGAGATGAGGGTGTGTTAACTTAAACTTTTGGTTTAGTTGATACATAGTTCAATACATCTTTCAATACCTTTAGACCGCGGGCACCTTCAACGAAAAGGAATACCAGATCTACCATCACGATAGCCAAAATGCACTGAATATCGACGCGATGGAGAACATTCCGGAGGTATTTAGGGCTTTACGATTAAGTTTCTAGAACGTTTCAAAATCCCTACAACCTATATATTTTTAGGTAACTCTCACTCAACCCGAGCCACCCCTCGTCAATAATATCAGTGTTGCCGTCAATAGTACTCCACATGTGGTAGGTTCCAAACAACCTGCTAAAAGTTTTAATCTAGGTATTACGAGTCGAGTCGGACGACGAGAATAGCGGCGAGGAGGGCACCGGATTGGAATTGGTGAGTAGCTGTACCTAATAAAAGTGTCGATATCTAATTTTCTTTTATTTCTTACCAGCGCCCAAAACCCGCTTCGCGGGTCTTGGGCGCTGGAGTGCGGGCTCTGCATGATAAATTTGACTTTCCGATAGCCGGTCGCGCGGACCCCCCACCACACAGCGTGCAAGTCGCAAGAATGAGGAAATTTCTATTTTTTTCACTTTATGCAAGAAGCCCCAGGGACCCAAAAATGAATAAAACCGGCTTTACTTTATAAACTTGTATTTTATCGAAATTCTGAAAACGCCATCGGAAACAGAAGAGTCGATTCCCCCATTAGACGAAGAATTAGGGCGTTGTATAGGCATTTTACAGGCTTAGGCTTGGGCTAGGGCTTAGGCTATGGGGCTTAGGCTTCGGCTCTAGGCCCCTGATTTCTCTTGTTATTTTAGTATATATGACCATGAAATGCTGTCATATCATCAGTCTAACTTTTGCTTTACTTTTATATCATAGCCAGTAAGCTTTATACCTTACCTTTAATTTCTAGCGCTCTTAAAAGATCAATATACTTAAGGGACAGGTTAATTTGAATTGCTCGATTTTAAAAGCTTTTTATTTTGATACGTAAATAATCTGATCAAAGCTTTTTATCCTTCTCATTAAGCCTTTCTTTTTAGTCTTTTTTCTTTCCTCTAATTTTCCACCTCTCAACTCCTCCCCCCTTTCCAGGTGGAATGCGGCGGGACGACTCGCCACAAACGCTCGATCCGCTCGATCTCGCCGACCTCCACCGAGTTGATGCCTTTGCAGAAGAAGATTTCCTTGGTCCGGCGAGGGCACGACGTCTTCTAACAGTTCTGCTGTCCATCCACCCATCCACCATTCCACCACCAATACGTGTGCACTTTCACTCTATGGTCCTACACACGAAAATAGACACAACTTCTCGGTGGCACACTACTTTTCGAGTTTTTGTCGTCGTGGTTCGCACAATTTAGGCTGTAGTAAGTCGTAGGAATATAGACATAGGTTCAATAAAATACATCGAAAACCATAAAGCGATAAAAATAGTAGTGGAAATTTATACGTTTTTGTTCTATAGAAATTCAGGTGACATAAAAATAGGCATTTACCATTACAAATTACGCAAATTTTAGCCTTGTTATGACAATATAAACCTACTTTAAATAATTAAACCTCGTTGCTTTATAAGCTGGCAAAATAATCAGAACTTAAACACTATTTCTTAGACTTTACCCTTTCTTGCGTGAAACACCACAAAAACCGCGACGTGCCGTTGTTCTAAATTACCGTAGTCGTGTCTTCCCGTTTCTGTTAAAATCCATATTTTTTCTTCTTACAGTACGCCTCGCAACGGATCGAAGAGTCACGACATCTTTTACTCTGGACACCCGTCAGGGATCGTCGCGACAGTTCTCCAAACGTTTTGTAAAAACCATCCCTCTCTAGCTTGTCATTCACTTGTGCCTTTTGCTGGTTGTGATTCCTTCGTGAAATCGGATATCCCACTTTTTTAGATATAACTACTCTTTGTACATTTGCCGAGTGCAATCTTTTTTTCAGAAAAAAAGCTATACGGTTGCTCAAATTTTTGAATTTTTAAAATTTTTAGGCGTACTTTAGGGTTTTCTTTTCCAGGAACCGCTAAAAATACGTACATATGAAACCTACAGGACCCCTAAATTGGTCATTAATCCCCTTCCATTCTGGTCATTCATATTTCGGTGTTTCTAGTCATACTGTATTTTTCCGGGTTATTACAGGCATATTGTAGATGGAATGATGATATAGCGATAAACGGATTTAACTGATATATTTTGTAATGTTATAATTTATACTAATTTCAATCAAAACAAGACCACCACGAACGCCCGATTGGATTGATAACGAATTGTAGTTTGGCGCCCGGTGGAGCGTAGCCTTTCGGAGATCCCTGATAAGCAGATAGCGGTCCCAATTTTGCGCTGGATTTCTGTCTCTTTTTTTCTAAAAATTCAAATTTTAAAAATAAATTTAGCAATGTCGATCACCACCGAGAAGAAGGGTCCAATCTTTTTCATTAATTTGACAATGTGAAGCGCAAAAATGCGATTAATCACGAGGTAAAAGACGGATACACTGATCTAAATTTGGATTAGATGTACAAGCAATTAGTTCTGGCTACGGAAGCGGCTAATGACGATGAGGATACCTTTATTACGGTCTTTACTGGTGAGTTTAAATTGTGTTTTTATAATATTGCTTGTTATTAATTAAGAAGAAAATTGATGTAAACTCTAGGCTGTGGTGATGAGTTTTATTCGTCTGGAAATGACTTCAGCCCGGCGGCCGGCAATGTACCGTGAGTTATATTTTGAAAACACGCTGAAAGACGTCCTATTTTTGCATGCGTTTAATACCTGGCCATTAAAAAAGAAAAATAGATATGCTAAACTAAATGCGAAAGGGACGTGTTTTTTTTGTAGTGACATGGACGAAATCGACCCGCAGCCCCTGCACAAAGTCTGGACGAATCGGTTGATCAAACATAAAAAGGTAGTCTTGTATTACCTAGTAATTTATTTTTTTTTGCTTAGTTTAAGATCATGATACCGTATTTCCTCTAATATACTCCCCCCTCTAATATAACCCCTCCCTAAAATTTTTGCTCAAATATGCACTCAGGAGCCAAAAAAAACGCAGAATAAGTTGAAGTTTATGCGTAACCTTGCAATTTTGAGTAATTTTACGCCTTCTTTTGCGAAAAAGAATTTTGTGTTTTTGGTCCAAACTCGATTATTTTACCCCCCATTTTCGAGATTCTAGTCGATCAAAAAAAAATATAGGCCCCCCTCTTTTATAATCCCCCTCCCCCAATACAAACCCCTCCCACAGGGTGATTAAAAAATATAACCCCCGAGGTTATATTAGAGGAAATACGGTACCTTAGCATTCACCTTCATTTCCCCAAACGCCTCCCATGCCCTACAAACCCCCCTACTTCCAAAATTTTTACGGTAACTCCCAGGGCAACGGCGTAGCTCTCGTGAACAACAGAAAAATACCAGGTTGCGCCATCTGGATGTCAGCAAAGTCGGGTTTAGCCCTTCCCGTCATTCGCCTCGAAAATGGGTGCGAAAAATAGGGACTTTGGGTGGAGGGGTGCAGGCCCGTAAGAGGGGGGGGAGGGGGCAGCCCCCCGAAATCGGCCGAAGGCCGAAAAGTTCATAAGGGGGGAACCTTATGATTTCATTTTTCCAAAAATTTTTTGCCTGCGGCGCTGTTTTTGGCTGTTTTTAACACTAGTTTTAGTGTTATAAACCTTATTTTTCAAAAATTTTGCCTGCGGCGCTGTAGTTTTAGTCATATTGGTGAAAAATTTTTGGGGTCGCCCCCCCCCCGAAATTTGGGTTTGTTACGGCCCTGGAGGGGTGCTATGGAGTGAAATCGGGGGTATGACTGGCGGGTTGATGGAGATGGGATTTTTTGGAAAGGGCATGCATGTTTTAGGCACTGGTCGCCCTGGTGAATGGGCCGGCGATAGGCATCGCTTGTACGACGTTGGCGCTGATGGATCATGTTATTATCTCCGATAAGGTAAGGGCGGCATTTTAATACGGTATCGAAGATACAGAATACAATACTACAAAATACAGTATATGCCATACGTAATTAGTAGTGGTTGTTAAAATTTTTGTTTGAATTGGATACTTCAGAGCAAAAATGTTTATTTTAGAGTTACTTCCTCTGCCCGTTCACGCAGTTTGGATTGTGCCCGGAAGGAGCTTCCAGTCACACCTTTGAAAACATTATGGGTCGGGCCAAGGTATCCTATTAAACGGAATACCGACGTCATCCGCCATAGGCCGGCTCCCTCGCTCTCTTCGCCGAGAAAATGTCCGCTCAAGAAGCTTTCCAATGTGGCTTTGCCTCCAAGATCCTCCCACACGATCGCTTCCGTGAGGAGACCGGCAAGCTGTTGGAGAAATACGCCAAGCTGGCTCACCACGTAACCCAAAACATGATTAAGGCTAATTTTATTTTTAGAGCGTAATTGCCTCAAAAGCGCTTCTGCGTCCTCGTGAAATTGTCGACAAGCTAATTGCTGTAAATGAGCGCGAAACCGAAGTCCTTCGCGAGCTTTTCACGCATGAGGCCACCATCGAGAGACTGATGGCCCGCTTCGTCCCGAAGAGCAAAATGTAGAGAAACTCGATTAGTGGTCAATTCGTGAAAATAAATATGATTCCAACTTGATTTATTGCACAGTTATACATCCAACAATTTCCTCTTCAAGGCCCCAAAGTTCATCTTCTCGACGTCGTCGGTTTGCTTGGCGATGTCTCCAAGCAGTTCGGTGGCCTCGGCAACAAGGGCCGGGCAGTCAATTATCTAAGAACGATTGTACTGAAAAAGAAACATTTTAAAGCACTTACAAGTTTATACAGCGCCCCAACCATTTGCTCACAGCCCTCAATAAGATCTTTTTGATTCCGCGCAGCCGCTTCAGCGATTTCAGCAAGGTCCTCGGTAAAAGTCGTCTCTTTTTCCTATGATTTGATAGAGGAAATTTGTTAAATAAATTGCGATATACCGAATTGTCTTCCGCTTTCGTTGAGCTACGTTTTGCGCGTAGATGGATCATGGATCCAAGTTCCGTAATGCGCTTCAATTCCGTCGCCATCCTTTGTGCAATCTCCGCGTCTTTAAGTAGCTGGATGAAGTTTTGGATGAGCTGCTTGCAGTGGTTTTCCTCAATAGGCTGCATTATCAGTTTTATATCTCTCCCTATATATCTCTTCTCTCACTATCTATTTATCTCCCTTTCTATCTCTTAATACCGCTCTCACTTACCTCCTGGGACTTCAGACAAGCTTCAAGCGTAGCTTTCGGATCTGCAGTGATCATTCCCAAAATCTTTGAAACGTCCGCAGCCCTCCCAGTAATGTCTGGATTCTACAAGAAGTTGTCTAGGCAAAAATCGACATCAAAGTACCTCCAATTCCCCGGCGAATATCGCTTCCAAATCTGATTTTTCAGCAATAGTTACACTTAAACAGTTGAAGCCAACGAGAATCGCCGTAATTCGGCAAAACATTGTTCCCGATGAGGAATTAAGATAAAATGGGGGAAAATTTGGCTCCAAAGGGGTTTTTGGCAGTTTTCATCTTGTTGGTGGTGCCTTGGCTCAGAACCGGTTTTTCGTTTCTTTACTCTGGTCTAGTTGATGTGGGTACGAAATGCGGGAGTGAGTCACTGATAGACCGTGGGATTTCGATGGATTGGTCAAGGCCAAAAAAGTTCAAAAGTTTTTAGAGTCAAGTGTCCAGCAGATTAGCAAATTTGTAAAATGTAAAAAGTTTATTGGATCCTTAGAAAGGCCTCCATAAAATTATCTGTCTAATACGAGTACTTGTCGTTCGGATGGAATCGTCACTGAAGCCCTTTTTTAGTTGACCACGCACCATATGGCTCAGTTTCAAGAACCATAAATCACGCGCTTTTTTTTTGTTTTTCGTTTTCAACGCATAGTTTTTGTGTTTTTGCGGATTTGCTGACCGGGCCTTGAGGTAATAGCAAATGCAAAGAGGAGCGATTCGCACAAACAGTGTATGATAATCCGCTAAAACGGAGTCGCGGCTTATTCAGATAATTATTTATCATCGTGATTTCCGGATGATGATGATCTTGTGATCCATCAGCTATATTACTGTAGCTAAGCCTTATTGAAATCCTAAAAATGCTTACATAAAATGCACTTGTTTGCGAATGATTCCCAAAGATCACTCATCAATTTTGGAATGAATTGCGCAGGCGATAAGCGTAAGATGGGATCAGGCGTATTGCGCCCAAAGATTTCGCGTAAACACCGTAGTAATGGATTTACGCATCTGTGCGGAAAGGGCATCCGGATACTGGAGGGGACGATGAGTAGAACTGCTTGTGGGGTACGGTAGGCGGGGGTGCTGGGTAGCGATTTACGCTGCAGTACGGCGTACTATCGGTAAGTTCAAGTTCGCAGAAAATAGTTGCGAAAGGAAAATGTCTATCAAACTGTCTAGTTGGCCGATATAGATGGAGAGGAGAAGCGTTGATTTTTTGAGATTGAATGTGTCTCGACAGCTACGCTCCAAGCCAAGCGTATCCCGATGTTTTTTGTACGCATTTTTACGACGTGGTAGGTATGCGTTTGTAACGCAACGGTAGGCACAGATAGCTAGCAGTCACCGAGGTTTTTCTGTACCTCACAGGCCCTTTAAAAGATTCAACGGCGTGCAAAATCAAACACTTGAATTTTCAAGGCTCAAATTATGAATTTATTCTTGCAAGGTATTTAAAAACGATTTAGGCGGATTTTACGAGCTCTCTTTGAAATGCCGTAACATCAGATACCTTCACACATCTCCAAAACTCAACCCCTACTCGACATCAGCTCTTTCACATTTCCTAAGGTCCCCCCAACTTGCCCTTTCTTGGCTTATCATTTGGCGTGGGGGTCGGCAAATCAGAATGGTCAGCCCTAAAAAACGTTTGCGTTATCAAGGGATAGTGTCTCGTAGGGGTCAGCACGACAGTGGACCAGCCAATGACCATCCCATCCAGTGCCATCTACACCTCCTTACGCCACCTGGAACTACCCGGCGCGATTTTGATAAGTAACGGTATGGGGCTGGGTCAACCGTTTTCTCCTTTTCCTTCCGGGTAAATTGAGTGCTATCGATTTGTTTCGGTATATTTTTATTTGGTTTAGTTTAGTTTTTTATATAGTTATCATAAATTAAAATCAATGAATGAATGGGCATTTAATAGATAAAAGGCGCTAAGAAACGTTAAGAGCTAAATCAGTGTTAGATCGGTAGTGGAAGAAAGTTGAAAGTATGACTTTCGCTTCGAAAATCAGGAGAAAGAAACATGCATCCTTGGCAGCTCTCTCGCTCTCTCTCTTTCTCTCTCTCTCTCTCTCTCTCTCCCTCTCCCTCTCCCTCTCTCTCTCTCTCTCCTCTCTCTATCCCTCTCACGCTCTTTAGCGCTCTATCTCTCCCTATCGGCCTGTCTCTCTCAAGCTTTCCATCTCCCTATCACTCTATTTTTCCACTTTTCCACAAAACTGGACGTCTAACGCTACTTCAGCCCATTGGTCACCCCTCCGTCATCACCTACCCCGTCTAGAGTTGCATTTCGGACAAAAGCGTAGTGCACACCCGACCATCCCTTGGTATGGAATGGCAGGGGCAGTCCACCAAGTGTGCCCCCTCCTGCGTGGGTCGCGCGAGCCAGTGTGTCTGTCTGTGTGTCTGTGTGTAGACGCGCGTCTGTCCCCTTCCCGTCTCCAGCCTCCTTCTATTGCACACTCTCTCCCCTGTCTGCTACGGTAAGTACCCCTGGTCCCTTTGGTGGGCGACGCCCGTTGCGCAATACACGCCGGGCACCCCGCGCGCCCGCCCGCGTCTCCCACGAATGCCGATGCTGCATCGGCTTGGGCACACCCTAGCCACCCAAAAAAATCCATAACTTCATTGGCTACCAAACTGCTGGCTTTCTTCTGGCTCTCCAGACCCTCTATAGACGGTCCGGATTTTTTTGACTGCCGCAACCTACCGTAACCCCACAACTTTGATCCTCGTGAAAATGGATAAATTTCGCAAATTCTGATATTTTTAGGATTTCTGGATACAGTCTTGCATCATTTCCTGGCCGCGCTTGCATATTACTGTCACTATTTCACGTCCATGTATTTTTCTGATACGGAAGCTCAATGGACTTTTTGGTTAGACCGGTCTTGATTAGATTTTTTAGATTATTCTCATTATCTTCCGGTCATCGAGTTTGTAAGCCCGAAGTTGGTGACCAGTTAGAGTAAGAGTAAAAAAATCAATCTCGCAACCCTTAAAATTGTGCTTCAAAATAAGCCCCAGTCTTTAGATGTTTGCTCGCCTTAGCTGCCGTTTCGTGGCTTCTCCCAAGCCCAGCTTCCAAATTCGGTTTTTTTTCCATGACCCCGTGGCCATACGGTAGCTTTCATAAACTCTTTTCTGACCCTCTTAAAGATCGCCCGACACTTTCCGACCCGTACCCTGAAACATTATACGCTCTCCCAAAAATTCTATATAAGCTATTTTTGCGTAGCCGGGTGCAATTATAATTGCAGCTGCGCGATGGCGCGCCGAAAACGGCCCTCTTTCGAACTCAACTTTTTTTTCGGGCCAGGTTTTCGTACCTAGCGAGCTGTTTTCAGTTTTTTATGTCGGCGCGACCTTTCCGAAAAGCACCTGTGGACGGACGGGAGGTGTGCGTGAAAGACTTATAAGCTGAGCAATCAGAGTTTTAAGGAGGAATTGGGATTGCATAAGAGAAGCCATGGATTAATTCATAAAGTTACCTGGTCTGAGGCGATTTTAAAGGGGTCGACAAGACAAGAGTATTTTTTTGTTGGTATCGATTCTCTCTAGTGGTGAACGCACCGCGACACGCGACGCGCTGAGTTTTCCCTTGCGTGTCCGGTCACACCAGCTAAAGGCCAAGCAGCTGACGCGTGGCGTGCCCGGAGCCAAAACCGACAAAATCCACAGTAATGCATCGCAAAACCCTTTAAAACGATTCTGAAGAGTGTTATCGGTAAGGGAAGCTCGCAAATACCTCGAAAATCATGCCGACACCCTTTACGATCTATAATGCGGAAAACTTCCTAAAATATCGCCTCCTGAAAGCCCTGATTTTTGAGAGCTACCGTAATCTTCCTCGTAAATCAGAAAGTGATCTGCGAATAACATTCCCCCTTTTCCCAAGAACGATGTGTCTACCCCGAAATTTGTAGCATTTTCTATCGGGTTTTTTCTGATCCGCAAGTCCACGGAGGGTAATCTTCAGATTTGGAGGAATGAAAATGAATCCCCACCCTGCCAATCGACGACCATTCCAAAATCTAGGCTATAATCCCGTGTGCAACGGCGTTTGGTTTTCGGGAAAGTTGTTACGGCCAACGAGTACGAACTCATCCTCTTTACGGGGTTTTGACGCAAACTAGGGGATGAAATCGGGAAAACAAACGCAACTTTTGGGTACACATAGGATAACAGGGGAAAAAAATAACGGGGGGGCACTCATTATTATGAAATTTGCAATTACTGAGGGATTTTGCGAGTGCCATTCGATAGAGCGTCGAAAAATATACTAAGAGAATTAATTTGAGCCCAAAATAATGTAATGGAAATTTTTATTGAATAAACAAAAATTGAGGAAAATCCATGGGCAGCACATAGGATAACGGGGGGGGAAAGTCAAATTTTCGAAATTTTCGACATTTTCGGTATTTTGAAAACGTCATTCGATAAAGCGTCGAAAATGCCTAGGAAAATTAATTTCAGCCCGAAATAATGTAAGAAATTTTTATCGAATAAACAAAATTGATCCAAAATCCATGGCAGCACTAGGATAACGGGAAAGCCAATTTTTGCGATTTTCGATATTTTGAAAACGCGAATCGATAGAACATCAAAAAATATACTAAGAGATTTTTTTACAACGCGAAAAAATGTATTATAAAGTTTTATACTAAAAACTATTTTTGAAACTATGGAGCACTAGGATAACAGGGGGAAAAATTTTCGGCGTTTGAATATTTTCGATATTTTGAAAATGCCGTTCGATAGAGGACCAAAATATACTAAGAGTTTTTTACAGCCCAAAAAGATATTTAAAATACTTTTATCATATAAAAGTTTGAGTGCCCCCGTTTTTTTCCCCGCTATCTAGTGTACCACTTTTGTTCGGGTGCTGAGAAATAGTTCAGGGACAGGTAGGGAATAATCTTTGTATCCTTGCGGGTGGAAGCTGTTATTTGCGGTTTATGGGGGTAGAGTCTGATTACGGTAGCTTTTTCGCGTTTTTGCGAGAACAGGCTGCGTCGTCTTCATTGTGATACGGTAGTTACCGTAGCGACAGTCTCATTTTTTGCCCAGAAGGCAAAGCAGCTATTTTTTACTTTTCAAATGTTGGAAAACCCGAATGGAAAACAACGAAATTGTCTGCCACATATAGTTTTGATGCGGCAATTTTCCTTGATAGCACGCGTGATGGTTTCGAAGTAGTGCCGTAGATCACCTTAGCTGTACTATCGACAACAAAATACCAAACTGTTAGTTTCAGGATTCAAAAAATACTTTAAAAAAATAATTTTTAGTAATCTATTTCATTTGCACGCTATACACAAACACTGATTGATCCCTAAACTCCGCAGCAACTTCCTCCAGCGACCCCCAGCCCTTGATACCTCCCACCATTCCCCCACCCGACTCTCGACTGTGGGTATGTGTTGCTTTTTTCCGGGAGCATCAGCCATTTCGTCTGTGCCTCCCCCCTTCCCTGGGGGTTGTATCTGTGCCCTTCCCGAACTGGAACACGACTTTCACCAGTCTTCCGCTTCTTCATCCTCTCCTTCTTTTCCTCGCATAAACAATTCTTTCTCTTTTCCGCAACCCGCCATTGCACACTCTCGGCTTCCCTTTCTCGGGCGGCCAGCCTCCTCGTCAACGATTATTATACCTTATTGACTTACTGCCAGGTTTATAGTAGTTTTCTCGTGTTAAGAATTGCCGGAATATCTTTTCGGAGCCGTATTATTGTGTTTAATAATATTTTGCTATGATTTGTTGATGGATATTATGGAGCCCGCGCACCGCGACGCGTGACCAGGTCTTTTCATGTCGTAATGGATTCCTCGCGGCTGGCACGGTGGCAAATTCATGCAATCTGTTAGCCAGCAAATTCTCAGGCTAAATTTATATTTATAGCTCTCTCGCACAGCCGCTATCTCGCTCTCCCTCTCTCTCCCTATCTCTCTCTCTCTCGCTCTCTCTCTCTCTCACCCTCACTCTTTCTCTTTCTCTTTCATCTCGCTCTGGCATCCCTCGAATAAGAATCCTATGGCACTTCTCCTATTATCGCCTGCTTTTTGCTACCTTCCTCTTTATCCTCTTTTTACTCCTTTCACTCGCGTCCGTTTTTGCCCCCTTCCACGACCCTCCATTTTTCCTGCCGCCTTTGATTTATATGGCAAAGACTATGTATGGGATGCTTTTCCTTTTGCAACATGTCCCCTGGAATGTTTGGAGTGGGCCCACCAACGGGGGTCGGGTTGAAGACCCATCGCCCAAAATTCGAGTAGACAACTTGTCAGCTACCGATTTGCATTTTGGGGCTGAATTTTGGGACCACGGGCTCCATCTCGGTTACTCGTTCGTCTCGGCACGCTCAAATTGGCATTTCCAAATTTGATCTCGGCTTTTACACCTGCCATTGTGGCCTGCAGGGAGTGTGGGGAAAGTCGATCGGCGCACTTATTTTCTGTTTTGGTTGGCTTGGTATACTGTGGTTGAGCCAGATTTTAGCAAGCACGATGCAGAAAAAGGAAGTTTTTCATGTCCGGATTTCCTAAAGAATTTCTGCTGGCTTTCTCAAATACTGTTTTTTACCGTAGCACTTTGGATTTAGGGAATTAGCCAATGAAATGTCTAAAAATTTGTACGACTTTGACTGATTCGAGATTGTAGATGGCTTCGAAATTCTTGCGGGGTATGCGGGGGGTGGGTGCTACTTATTGGGGAACTTCCAAAAAAGCAAGCTTGATGAGGACAGTTTTGGGTGATAATTTGAGCGCAACGTTGCTTGACAGCGACTACGCTACTCACCAAAATCACGAGTGAGTCAGCCTAGAGAAGACACCTGATAGTACCTGAGGCTCCTGTCTTTTTTTTACCACTAAAAGCCTAAATTCAAATGCCAATTCGCTTCGAGCCACGGCCCTAAAAATAGCTGCACTATACGGGTCCAAATCCCCCCTAATCCCCATTAATTCACATATCCATTTCAAATCCTCCCGGTCCTAATTTACCGAGAACTGTTGATTCAACACAGTCAAATTGTCCACAACCGGATTAGAGGCCGGGGGTCGGCTTAAAAGCTTAACATTCAGGTAGTTACTCAGTTCAGAACCACAATAATGAAGCCAAAGATGTGGGCCGTGGCCCCCCTATTTAAGATTAGCATTTCGGGAATTGGTGAAGCCCTGTGGGCGACGGGCACACCATATTGACTCCAGGTGGCTTTTCGGTTTTTTTTAAGTTTCTAGCGACTACGGTACCCCGGTTGGGACATAGTACGGTGGAGGGATTTGGGCGGCATTTTGCGGAGGGATCCGATAAAGGGCGATACGGCAAAATTAGGAATGCTGGATGATATGCAGCAGATTTTAAGACTCTCAATATATCTAAGTGAAACAAGGGAGAAGTACAAATTTCGGACGTTTTATTGGCTAATTCCCGAACTCCGAAGCGCTACGGTGCACTTTTCCACCCAACTGACTAATCCGATCCGATGTGCTCAAGCTGGCCGGCTTATCCCACACAGCACAGTGCATTTAGCAGCGAGAATTAATTCCCCGAAATTCCAAATGGTCAGGGATGTTTCGGTATCATCACCGGGACACATTTTGCGGGTCGATAGGAATCTCCAGGTAGATCACGAGGAATAGTGGTAATAATTGTTTTTGGGGGATTAGTCAGGTCGGGCTTGGAATACGGTAGATCCCAGTTAGGTCAGGTAGGATCCCTGCCGATGCGCCATTCAGGTTTTAGCAAACTTTCAAAAATGCGCGCATTTGCAAGGCCCCATTGGGGAAACTAGCACACATCGCCTAGGTCTAGACTCCTACAAAATTCGGTAATACACGCTTATAATTGCACCTTGAATTATGTCGAAACGTGAGGTAACGTAAGATTTTATCAAAATACACTGACGAGTCAGAGCCATGCGTAACTGTCGACACCTAGTGTGTGGCCAGCTTTGATTAGGGCATTTCCCAGCCCCTCTAATCAACATCTAGCGGAAAAATTGCAGCGAAACTTTCGGAAATTGGCAGCGGCTTTTTTCAGTCTTTATTTTTTTTCTTACTCCAAGCGACCAGTTCCATGGTGATAATCTTGTTTTGAAATGGCAACCACCGGCAGCAGCATCAGCAGCGTCACAAGACAATGGGCAAGAGATCAGCCTGCTCCCGGCGAAATCCGCGAGTAAATCGTCGATCGCCGTAGTGAACATTCCCACCCCATTACGCTCCTCATTACGCACCCATCTTCCACCCAAATATTATGGCTGCGGTGCGAAGACCCCTGCTGCCGGGAGTTAATTTCGCAAAAGGTCCGAAACCTGTCGGTCTTGACGCGCTTGGCTGGTCTTGTGGTTCCGGGGAAGACTATAACCCTGCCAATGTGCATCTGAAATGAGAATCGAGCGGGGAAAGGCGATAGACTAGTGCGGGCTTCACAATTCCTGAGGTACATCAAACTTTTTAAGGCGAAGATGCAGGGTAATTACTATAACGAAGCCCAAGTTACACGAAAACAAAGCCGAAACTTGGCCCTGGACATCGGGCACATGGCTTCTTGAAAAGGCCGGCGGGGTCGACACGGAGTGATTTTTAATTGCTGTTGTGCTTCCGGGATGCGGGAGTGTCTGCGGATGTGGGTGAGGTTACGGTAGGACATGTAACTTATAGGAAAATTGCTTGCAAGGGGCTGTTCCCGTTAACTTCCAATTTCGGAAGGTTGGCTTAAGTTGGTTTCAGTCGGGTTAGCATCTCTCTCCCACTCCTTCTGTCCCACTCTCACTCTCTCGATCTCCCTCTTTCCCACTCACTCACTCACCGACCTACTCTCTCTCTATCCCGCTTTCTTGTTTTCTCTCTCTCTCACGCTCTCGCTTTCTTTCTTTCTCTATTACAAAACTTCGTACCTACCGTAAGGCTACCGTAAATAGAGTATCGCACGAAAAGTGCATCCCACCCCGATCACACACAAATGACTTTGTACTCACCGGCGAAGAGTCATAGGCACCGAGATGATCAACTACTCAACTCTACCAGGGATCACCGATCTCTACCGTACTCTCCTCCCTAGCATCTGACCTCCTGGTTCCAGCCGGGATTCCTCCCGCAAAGAAGGCACCCCCCCCACCTCACACCCCATTCACCTAGTGATTATACCCCCACTGTGTCTCCGGATTTTTGAGAGATTTGAATGCGGGTCCCCCCAAAAAGCACATGGCAATCAAGTTTTTGGGGTGGGCCGTCCGGATTATGGCCATTGTTTTTACTCGTTTTCAGCACATGTTCCCCCCCCCCTCGCCTGGGTAGCGTATGTTTTTGTATTTTCGGTGAAATGCCACCGGGGTACTGTAGTGCAAAATTTTGAGCACATTGGCAGAGTTAAGCTTTTAGCGTTACTTATCAGGGTTGACTTCGCAAGAATTTTAGCAATATGGAGCAAAATATCAGCGAATTTTTATGGTCCTCTCCCTTCCGGATTACGGTACCTTGACTCAACAAACCCGGCCCTCCGTTCGATCTACACACCACACCCGCAGCATATTTTTCCCGAATTGAGCCGAATCGGATTTCCGGCGAAAATTTGTAGAAATGTGGGGACCGTGTCTCGAGGAGGGGGATACAAAATGGCTGGGCGGACCTAGGAAAAACAGAGCCGCGCACGAAACTGCGTAAACAGCTGCTAGATTTGATGCTTAAAAATTAATTTTGATTTGATTAGATTTTGAGTAAGCAGTTTAATTTCTGTTTCATAAAATTATGTAAGTTTTTCAATAAAGCCTGTTCTAAATAATTTAGTTATATTATAGCGGACTAAGATCCATATAATTTCAGTTTGACAAAACCGTAGCGATATCCACATTTTTCTGATGATTCTTTGGATCCCTAGAAAATTTTTCGATATCTCAAAGGGACTTCGGCACTTTTGGAGGCGTCAGTTTGATCGAATGGCTAAGCCCTGTCTTTTTGCCTCTACCTTCATTCAATTTTTCCAAAGTGGTCACCGCCCCTCATCCTCCCCGCCTCGGCCTCCGTCCCTCCCAAAAATATTTTTAGTTCATTGTTTTCTATTTTGAGGGCCATCCCGATCCCGGTTTCTACGCACGCCCGACAATTTGCCGAAAAGTGTATATGGATGAGAGGGGGCCACAACGCCCGAGCTTACGCTGAGCCCCCGACAGAAAAGAGAGAGAGAGAGAGAGAGAGAGAGAAGAGAGGCATGAGGGCATTTCCAGTAAAGCTCTCCAGCCAGGGGTTACTGTAGCCCACCCACCCTTCTCGTCCTGAGAAATCATCCCGATTTACCGAGCGGGGAATTGTTCTACCGGGTCTTGGTTTTTCCTCCAATCTTATTTTGATTTTCAAGGCAGGGGTAGCGGCTGGGTACGGTATTTCATCGATCTCCGCCGCGATAACTAGACTACCACATACCGTAAATAGCCAAAAACGTAGCACCTGCCGCTATCGTTTGTTCGCGGCGGCGAATGGGTTCAATTTGGTAAGGTTAGGCTGTGCAGATGTATTTTTGATTGGTTAGTAGCGATAGAACGAGCGTGTTGAATAAAG
>JBBGBA010000366.1:0-55846 GCA_038088335.1 Mesorhabditis sp. LJ9110
AATAGTTTAGATGCGATGGCAGAAAATGCACTAATAGACTCATCAGCTAGTGAATATACACGATTTAGCGTTATTAAGAGCTTTTTCTAAGCCAGAAATGAAAAAAAAGGAAAGGTCCAAAAAAATGATAAAAATAGATATTAGCCTTTGCGGAGTCCGCGACATTACGGCCCCCAGTTGATAGCTTATACAAAAATAGATAAAATACGGCCCTGAATATCGGAAAATCCCATAAAACTCGACGCCCTTGTTTGCGCTTTCTACACCTAGCCTTGCGGTTTTGGCGCGAACCGATTTCTCACGCGGCGCCACTACTTTTTGCGGTGCTGGGGGAGCTCAGGCCAAAATACCGACAGCCAAAATCCCGAAAAGCCGGAATCCCGATAGCCGGAATCTCGGCAAGCCAAAATGCCGACAGTCGAATTCCTGAAAAGCCGCAATCATCCCGACAACCGCAATGCCGACAAAAATTCAAAAATTCCACCCCGTTTTCGATGATCTCTACTCGCGCTCGAAGATTCTCTCGCTGTATCTGTTGCTCGTTACGCAAGTATCTCTCTCATTCTCCTTCTCTCTCTCTCTCTCTCTCTCTCTCTCGTGCCCCTCTCTCTCTCTAGCTCTCCCGCTTTCGTTCTGTGGCTAGCTATCTCGCTCTCGCTCTCGCTCTTTCTCTCTCTCTGTCTCACTCTCTCTCAGTGCCTCCCTGCTCCAGGTTCCCTAAAAAATTAGCTGTATGTTGCATTTTTGTCCTCCTGTCTCTCTTTCCCCAATCCATACCCATACTCAAATTTATTTCCTGATTCCATGGCAGAAATGGGAGGGATCGGATTCGGTCCTTTCCCGTTTATCCGGCCGTTCGAGTTGGTCTTTCCCGATGCTCGATTCGACATAAACCCCGGATTTTCATAACACCTGGGCCCGGATGGTCGACAAAAACTGTTTGCTCAGGGATCAACAATTTCAGGGGCTACCGTAATCGGTTGGTCGGATTGACCTGGATACGGTGGCAGTAGGGGTATTAAATCGTGTTTTATTGCAACCTGGAGCAGAGGGCGAAAAAGTGATAGAGCGGAGGAGAAAACGAAAAGAGAAGAGAGACAGAGAGATAGGGTTTATGTTTTCTCCGATTAAATTTCCATATTTTCAGTTCCCGTATTTTCACGTTTTCGCAACAAATTCTCCGAAATTCCGCAACGCTCCGCCGTGACGACTCGGCTAATATTCGTCCCCCTGGGTATTCAAATGGCACGTGGCCGGGGCTGTAGCGTGGATAATTAACGTGCTCGGCTAGCTTACCGTAATCCCTAGAACAACTGCCGGACCAGAAATCGTAATCATGCGTTTTCGGCTCGTTAAAACGTCGGCTTTTTAGGAAGGTGCAGGCTAGCAGAGTTGCTTTAGGAAAGGGCAGGCTAGCAGTGATTCTTTAGGAAAGGGCAGGCCAGCAGACATTCTTTAGCAATTTCCCAATTTTTGTTGGTCCCTATTTTCCGGTGTCTATAATCCGCCACCCCCACCACCCTCACCGCCAGACTACCGTACCCCAAAAGCGGATCAAAAATTTAATTGCCATTTAGGGTTGACCTCGAGCAGGTGACCGAATCCATAATTGCACAATTCAGCCGTCCTCATTATTTCTCGGAGTTCCAACAATCGACTTAACATCACCTGCAACTCGACTTTTTCGACCGAAAAGTTGCGCGTCCGCCGAAAAAGTGTGTCATCTGCCGCTGGTCGAACCACTTCAGGCCGTTCAGGTGGAGTTCAACGAAAAAGCGTGACAAACAGGGAGTTGGTGCTGATGTTGGGACACGAGATGAGCTTCCTGAGGGATCTCTGCTGGGTTGCCACACTTTGAAGGCGATTTTGACCTGAAATGCCGTAGCGCGTGGGCTTCTCATTATGGTTTTTGAAATCTGGATACAGAACTGCATCGGAATCGTCTTTCGTTTAATTTTTCCGAAAAGTCACTACCCCGAAAAGTCACTACCCCGAAAGTCACTACCCTGAAAGTCACTACCAAAGTCACTACCTGAAGTCACTACCCCGAAAGTCACTACCCGAAAGTCACTCCCGAAAGTCACTACCCGAAAGTCACTACCCGAGTCACTACCCGAAGTCACTACCGAATCGTTTGAAAAATGATAACATTGTTTTTCCGAAAATCAGTTTTCATGCGATTTTCCATGAAACCATGCAAATTATTCGGGTAGTGACTTTTCGAATGTTTCGAGAGAGAGAGAGAGAGAGAGAGAGAGAGCAAGAATGATCTGACCGTCCCAGTGACATGGGAGACAGCGAGAGAAACATCTTGCCGTATCCTACCGTAGTCGGCGGGGCTTCAACTGATCGGTGGGCGGACCTCAATTTTTCGCCCGTCTTTCACATCACCCCGATCCGCAAAAATCTAAAAATTACTCCAACTTTGGATGTGTACAGATTGTGAGAGTTTCTAGGCTACGACCCCCTAATTGCCCGGCCCCGATGGCCGCTCACCCAACGACCCCCCGAAAAATGCCGGAAAATCCCTGAACTTTGATTGTGTTTCGCGACATTTTTTTGGCGGCTTTTGGCGCGGAGATCGCGAGATTGGAGATGGGATTATTTCGAAAAACACGGCAATCTGGTGGCTGAAAATAAGGAAAAATGCGGGATTTTGTTTACCTGCAAAACATGGGCGGATTAGTTTTTGGAAGAAGATGACTCGGCGGTAGGTGGGCTGAAAGAAGAATGTATTTGAGAAGGTGGCTAGCAGAGATCATTTAAGAACGAATAAAGAGATTGCGAAGGTATGCTAGCAAAGATCATTCGGGAAACACTAATATGATCTGAGCCGAGAGGATTTAGGACCGACTATGGAGGTGCGAAGGCAGGCTAGCAGAGTTGCTTGGTAGGCAAGCCAGCAGAGATTCTTGCGGAAAATTCTCGCGGTACAGTAGGCGACCTTTTCGGTCGCTTTAACAGGTCTCAGCTCTTCCAACTTCCAACTTATTACTTCTTGGTTATCCGCACGTTATGTCCATTTTTCTGCTGTTTTTGAATGAACGTAGGCGTCCCACAGCGATTCACGGGGGTCTAATGTCATTTTTCGTAGCAGATTAAATTCCTAGATTTAATTTTGCGGACCTTGCTGCAACGGAAAACATTCGAGCGCATTTTTTTTAATGTCAGTGACAAGGAAGAATGTTAATTGGCGCCGGGTTCTGCGATTCATCTCTCTCTCTCTCTCTCTCTCTCTCTCTCTCTCTCTCTCTCTCTTCTCGCCTCTCGTTAGCTCTCTCTCTCTCTCTTTCTTCTCTCTTCCTCTCGCTCTCTCTCTCTACCTCTCTATCGCTCGCTCTTTCTCTATCCATACTTTTGTGGCCTAAAGGTGTTGTAAAGTGTCAAAGAATTCGCGCTAGCTTGCCATTTCCTAAAGAATCTTTGCTGACCTACCCTTTCCTTAAGAATCTCTGCTAGCCTGCCGTTTCCCAAAGGTTCTCGGCTAGCCTGCCCTTTCCTCAAGCATCTTTGCTAGCCGGCCCATTCCTAAAGAATCTCTGCTAGCTTGCCCAAACCCCCCAACTTTGAATCTCTTATTACTTTCCCCTTCCCTTCCCCGCATCAGACGCCAAAAAAATTAAAACACAAAAAATCCCACAGGGCCCCACACCAGCAAATACAAACTTTTTTCCCCCAACTCATTTTTAGGCTAGTCCTCGTGCCCTGGCGGCTATTTCTGGGGGCTACGGTAGTAATCCTGCTGTCAGCCGTGTAAAGTGCGAACGGCGGCCCCCTGCAAATTAGGGGGTGCAGACAATTCTTCCGGGCTTTTTCGGGAATTTTTTTGGGTGGGACCTGGATGGAAATCTCGTTTTATTCACGTGATCGGGGTAATTTGGATAGCCTCGGATTTTTATGGGCAGAAACTACGCCTGGAAAAAAATTTGAGGAACCTTTTTGGACGACAAGAAAACAGAGAACTGCCTGTAACTCCTGAAAATAAGCAAAAATTCAAGGTTAGCAAAATACGAATGTCGCTTTCCCTTTAAAGGATATGATATTCTGCATAGAGGCTTATCGCTGCGTCGTGATTTTGATCCTTCCGCTGTAGCTCTCTCCCCCTCTCTCGTGTTCGCTATCTCTCGACCTCTCTCTCTCCCTCTCTTCTCTCTCTCTCTCTCTCTCTCTCTCTCTCTGTCTCTCTCTCTCTCTCTCTTTGTCGCGCTCGCTTTATGTCTTTCTTTCGCTACCTCTCTGTCCCGCTGTCTCTCTGGTCTATCTCTCTCAAATTCCTGCTCTCTCTCTCTCTCTCCTTCTCTCGCTCTCTCTCCTTCTCTCTTTCTATACCAAAATTTTTCATTTTCTGACTGTCCCTGATCCATTTTCTGACCACGACCACCACCCACAATTCGACATTAGTCGGCCCGCGGAACGGCTCGCGAAACCTGAATGACCAGGATTAAAGGGATTAGTCAAAAGGTCCGGGTGGACCCGTTGATCTAGCAAAGTTCGGGCCCGTTTTTGTGTTGTATGTTCCGGTGCCGGCGTCTGCAAGGAGGTCACCCCGGTCTGCCGGCTTCCCCGCTTCCGGATTATCCGCCCACAGGCTGCATCAAAATGTTTCCGGATTGCTTGGAAAGGAGAGGAAATAAAGAAAAAAGAACGGAAGTGCGGAGGTGGTTTAGAATTTAAGTGAAGGCGGAGAGGGCAGGCTAGCAGAGATTCTTTAGGAAAGGTCAGGCTAGCAGAGATACTTTGGGAAAGGGCAGACTAGCAGAGATACTTTGGGAAAGGGCAGACTAGCAGAGATACTTTGGGAAAGGGCAGACTAGCAGAGATACTTGGGGAAAGGCCGGCTTTCAAATATCTTGTAGCTATCGCAATTTCACTTAAAAAGTTGATCCCTCCCGCCCAAATTTGCACTCCAATGACCTGAAGGGCTTGTGCAAAGCGAGTGCCCGTATTTTGTTGTTCTCTCTCTCTCTCTCTCTCTCTCTCTCTCTCTCTCTCTCTTTCTCTCTTCTCTCTCTCTCTCTCTCTCTCCTTCCCTCTCTTTCCCTCTCTCAGCTCTGCAACCCGAATGTCGGCCTTGAAGTGTCGGGTCAATTTCGGGATCCACCGATGAGAAGCCTCAGGGGGTCCCGGCACGGCGAGCCCTGAGCCGTCCGCCAAAAGTTGACCTCCTCGGGCATAACCTGATTGACCGCGACGACAACGTGGAACTTGATGGATCGCGTGGATTCGGTGATCATCAGCTGTTCGGTGCTGGGCTTTTTTTTGGATTGGAGCCAGAAATTCCAGAAAGCCACGATTTTCCGGTGATTTTAAAGGGGCAGGAAAGACAGGAAGCGGCGGATTTGGCTCACAGAAGGATTTCAAGTCCAAGCTTGGCCGCTGAGGGCTAAAAATCCTATCCATATGTATTTTATTGAAAGTTAAGCTGGATGCGCTATCCGGAATGCGTTTTTTCGCAAAATCAGGAAAATGGTCGATTTCTGACTTACCGGTTCCTTTAAAACGCAATTTTCCAGACCACTAATCGTTCCGGGACCCCAGAAATCTCTGAATTAAAATTTTTTGTCAATTTTTTGTGCAACAACAAGCAACTCCACAAAACGTGACCCCACATCATTCTGTGCTAAAATGCCAACCCTCCAGAGACCTCGAAATTTCGCAAAATGGAAAATAAATGAAAAATAGATGAATTAAGCTCGCGGTCGGGCTCGTCACCTGAATTCCCTTGAGTTTCACCAAAATCTCAAACAATTTCGGGGTCCCCAGGAATCGGCGGAACTTTTGCCGGGTCCCGCCGCGCGAACTTATTGTGTTGGGGGTACAATTAAGGCGGGTGAGATTCCAGACTTCAGAGGCCAGACGGAATTCGTACTTAAAGTAGAGTATTAACGGGACAATGAAGGAAATGGTCTCTCTCTCTCTCTCTCTCTCTCTCTCTCTCTTCTCTCTCTCTTTCTCTCTCGCTTTCTCTGTCTGTCTGTCTGTCTCTCTCTATCTATCTCTCTCTCTTTTTCTCTCTCTCGCTTTCTCTCTCTTTCTCTTTCTCTCTCTCGCTCTCGCTCTCTCTATACTCTTCCTAAGCTCTCTAGATCGTCTGAATGACTTTCGACCTTACGCCCACTTCCTCAAATGGCCCCTGCTAGCCTGCCGTCTCCGAATCCACTACCACCCCTCGCCTTCCAAGCCCCTTTAAACCAGGCGCACCTGCGGCATCAGTTCCAGACAGCGCTCGGCTGAAGCCCCCCAAGGGTGCCCCGCTCCCCTAATTATGAGGCATGCAACGGGGAAGGTCTCGGAATTGGTGGGAATATCCCCACACCGCAAATCACCATCTTCCTCACCGACGGGCACATTCGGATCCCGCCCAAAAATGCGGCTAATTGGGCTGACGAGCAGGGCAGCAGCTACCACGGAGACCAGACACGGCTCGCCAAAACACACAATTTGTAAGCGCGCAAAAACGCGATTACGTGTGGCGTGAGTGTGCAAACATATGCCGGCTCATTGTGCAAAAAAATTAGAAATGAGGCTGGAGCCTGGTGGCCTAAGCATAAGCTACGCTTAAGCTAAGCCTAAGCAAGCCTAAGGCTAAGTCTAGGTCTAAGCTTAAGCTAAGCCAAAAAAAACCAAAGCTAAGCCTCAGCTAAGCGTAAGCTAAGCCTAAGCTAAGCCTAAGCTAAGTCTAAGCTAAGCCTAAGCTAAGCCTAAACTAAGCCTAAGCTAAGCCTGAGCTAAGCCTGAGTAAGCCGCAATTAAGCTAATCCTAAGTCTACGCCCCAGCCTAAGCCTATGCCTAAGTCTAAGCCGAAGCCTAGCAATGCCTGTCCCCCAAAAACTGCCATAATCCGCTACTTTCCAGTGCTTGCCTCGCCTCCGGTTCTTGCTCCCCGGATTCGCCAAACTTTTTGCATGCTTTGCTCCTTTCGGGGGCAGGAAGTGCTGACTTGTTTACCCGGCGCTTTTTTGCTGGAAACGCAGGGCCAATTACCCTCGAAGAGATGTTGCTGCTCCTTTCGCTCCTCGAAAGGGAGGGCGTGAAGTGTCAAATATAGCCCTGGGATATTAGAAGCCCCGGATGAGACGGATGAGAATCACTCTCCATCTCTCTTTCTCTCTCGCTTTCTCATCTCTCTCGCTCGCTCGCTCGCTCGCCTGTCTAGTTGGACCCGGATCTGGCAGGTCGTTGCCACGGAAGTCCAGCTCAAGCTGTGCGAGGCGCTGTGGGTGGTCTGGAGATTGGACTGGCAAGCCCAAGCTTAAGCTCAAGCCTAAGTTTAGGACTAGGTCGAAGCCGAGCCTAAGCCTAAGCCTAAGCCAAGCCTAAGTCTAAGTTTAAGACTAAGTCTAAGCCAAGCCTAAGCCTAAGCCTAAGCCCAGTTTCAAAACAGATTCTCACCCAGGATTTTCCGCAACCCTACAGTAGACGATCTTTAGTCGACCACCCTCATCTTGTTTTGCCCACCCAACTCGGATATGCCGTTTTGCTTTCCGCAAAGTTTACTACGGAAACAGAAACAGAAACCCCCGGCTCCGGAGGGCCTTCCCGGTTCTTTGGCTTCTTCTTCTTCTTCCGGTCCACCCGGGCCACCAGCTGATATCATAAATTGGGGGCCGCAAAGTAACCCCCGTGGGCCCAGATCGCATTCCGGCGAGCAGATTACCTCGAAAAATCGGCAGGGCAAAGTGAAGAATCCAAGTAGAATGAAAAATCTTTGCTAGCTTGCCATGACAAATAAGCACCGCGGGGTGGCCCATCAAGATCCGATACGATTCCTAAATGATCTCAGCTAGTTTGCCCTGGCCTGTGACGGTTCCCAAAGAAACACTGCTAGCTCGCCTCATGCGTCTCGCAGCGGAAGCTATGATTCCCCAATGAGCTCTGCTAGCCTGCCATAGCTAATCGCTTTCCAAAAAATTATCTCCCAACTGGCAGATGCAGAGTTGCGACTTAGGCGACTTAGGCTCAGGTCCCTATAAAACAACTCGTGCTCATTTGTTCCCAATTTCATCCTCTCACCAAAGAGCTCTCAACAAATTTAGCGCATAATCCCTGAAATTCGTACTATTTATGTTTACCCGGACACGTTGGGGGGTGGGGAAGAGCGTCAGCAAGTGTATAGTGGACTCTAGAAACCTGGCCGAAGAGGGGGGAAAGCTTCATGGACTTCTGGAGATCAGCTGCTCGTTATTTCTCTCTCTCTCTCTCTCTCTCTCTCTCTCTCTCTCTCTCTCTTTCTCTCTCTTTCGCTCTCCCCCTCTCTCTCGCTCTCCCTCTCTCTCGCTTTCTGGCTCTCTCACCCATTCTCTCTCACCCATTCTCTCTCTCTTTCTCTCTCTCTCTCTCTCTCTCTCTCTCTCTCTCTCTCGCTCTCGCTCTCCGGCAGCGGTAAGCCACGCATACGCAACGCGACAAACCACACACTTTCCAACTTCCGGTTCAAAGATCAGGGTCACCCCCTCACAATTTCTTAGCCATCATGCTATGTGCCGAGGTTCTGCCCGGAGCACAGCTGATTCCACGCGAGATAAGACCCGCGAAAATTTTTGGAGTCAACGCCTAAGCCGGAAACAGCCTTTGGCACCCCCGAAAAATTAGAGATACCACCGCAAAGAACGCGCATGAAATGACGCTGCAAATGGGTTTTTGGTGTCGCCCGGGATGGCGCCGGCCACGTGCCGCGCAGGCAGGTGGATTATTAGGAAATCTCTGCACATGCGAGTTTGCCAAACCGGTCACAGGTCAATTGGTGCTGATGCTGGAAATTTTCTCGAAAAGTGGGGATTTGGAATTTGGATTTTGAGAAAAAAAATTCCTACTTTTCCCAAATATACAAAATTGCCCCCCCCCCCTGCCCGGTAATGCGAAAGCACCCCACTCCGTACTTCTCTCTGTCTCTCTCTTTCTCGTTCTCTCTCTCGCTCTCTCTGTATCTCTCTCTGTATCGCTCTCTATCTCTGCCCCTCTCTCGGTATCTCTCTCACGCTCTCTCTCTATCTCTTCTATCATTCTCTCTCTCTCTCTCTCTCTCTCTGTCTCTCTTCTCTCTCTATCTCTATAATTATCTCTCGATCTCTTTCTCTCTCACTCGCTCTTTCTCTATCTTTTAAGTTGCGACATTCGAAGGTAATAATTCTACACACACGTGGTCGGGCCGGAAGCACCTCAACCTTTCGCCCCCCTTCCTCAAAATCCGAGCCGTCATTTGAGCCCCCGTTCTCTGGCGCCTTATCGGCCCCTGATGTGCCAAATGCTTTTGAAATCAAGTCTCCAAGAATTCCTGATCGGCTTATCGGAGTTGAATCAGCTGGAAGCTCGGGGTGTTGGCCAAAAATAGCCGGATTGCAACAGTCATGATCGAAAACAAGACGAAGCCTAAGCCTAACCCAAGCCTAGGCTTAATCCCAAGCCTCAGCGTAAGCTTCCTAAGCCTACAGCCAAGCCGAAGCCTGAGCTCAATTCTAAGTCAAGCCGGAGCTTAAGCCTAACCCTAACCTAAGCCCAAGCCTAAGGCTAAACGCGAACACCAAGCTTAAGTGAACTCTAAACCTAAGTCTAAGCCTAAGCCTAAGCCTAAGCCTAAGCCTAAGCCGAACCCGAAGCCTCATCTAAGCCTAGGGTACCCTCCAGGACAAGACGAATTCCTAGGCCCGCAAAAAAAAACCAAAAACTAATTGTCTTCCCCCGAAACAAACATTTTTTTCTGCAAAAATCACCTGCCCCGGGGCGCCCGGGAGTACTCTAGGGAGTTTTTAGCCCCACGTGTTTAAGAATTACCAGGTTTACGGTGTGTTTTCCATGGGTTCCAAGCGTTGCCGTAGGGATACGTACAGTTTATCTGAGTTCATCGACGCTCGAAAATGGCATTGAAACGGGTGGTTGGTGGCGTTTGGTGCACATGCGGGGCGACTAGAAATTGATACCTAGGCTGCGGGGGTATAATGACGCGTGTTTTAGCACAATGTACAACATTTTTTGGGGCTGGAGATCACAGGGTTATGCGGTGGATAATTCTATTCAGGAATCTCTTGAAAGGGCCGGTGAAGTGGGAATCCAGACATAAAATGCTACAAAGATCAATGGTGATGAAGCCTAAGCCTAAGCCCAACCTAAGCCTAAACCTAAGCATATGCCCAACCCAACCAACCTAAGCCTAAGCCAAGCCTAATTGTAAGCCTATCCCAGGCCCAAGCCTAAGCTTAAGCATAAGCAGATGCCCAAGCCCAAGCTTAACCTAAGCCTAGGCCTAAGCCTAAGTCTAAGCCTAAGCCTAAGCCTAAGCCTAAAAGCCTAAGCCTAAGCCTAAGCCTAAGCCTAAGCCTAGCCTAAGCCTGGACTTAAGCCTAAGCCCAAACCTTCGTTTCAAAATTTCGCCTTTTAGCCCGGATTCTGCCTTCACCAACCCTTTAAAAGCATACAAATCGTTGGGGGACCCGTAAAATTACTCGATCTATTATATTAGGCAAACAAAAAGCACAGCATACCAGGGAAAACGCGACTAAAGGTACGACAACATACGCATAAAGAGTAAGACCCGATGGGCAAACCGGCTCTCGGGTTTTCGCGAGTTTTAAAGGGACCTGGAAGTCAAACTTTTCAAAAATGCAGTTTGGGGGTTAGTCGACTTGCGGGTACTTTTAAAATTATCGCAAATATTTCTGCATAAAATCGATAAAACGGGGAAAATTGGAATTGGATTCGCTAGAGTCGGAAAGACAGGGGAATTCGGCGGGGTAAATATGCCTATTAATGTATGTTTTTGGGGGTCATCCCGGAGATCAGACGACAATTTGGGGCTAGAAAGTTGATTTCGATATGCAAATGGTGCAAATTTGAGGGCTGAGCCAATTTAAAGGGACCGGAACGGGCAATCAGAGGGCAATTTGGCCCCAGGATCGGTATGGAAATTCGAAAAAACGATTTGAAACGTTATTTTTCGAGCTTTGCCCGCAAAAAAAAACAAATTTTGCTCCGATTTCTGCCTTCCCAGTCCCTTTAAAAACAAATTACATAACACGGCCAAGGCTGGGGGCGATCTATGTGCAAATAGGCAACGGGAGGGAAAACCGGAATTTTTGCTCTACATGGGTTGTCTCGTCGCAGGGATCAGCCGTCTAATTGATGGGGGTGGATCGAAAATAGTTCCGAGTTAGCTGAAGATGATTAGCAGCTGATCAACGCGTAGAAGGTGTTTTTCGGTATTTTTGGGGGCGGTGAGAGAGCAAGAGGGAGAGCGAGAGCGAGCGAGAGAACAACAGCCCTGTCCTCCTAGCAGTCGGTGGCGCATTGTGTCCGTAGCAGCGTGTCGCTGCACTGGTTCTTCACGCAGCACAGCGTCGAGATGGTCTCTTTCTGGTCTGGAAATGCTGGGTTTAAAGGGACTGGGCAGTGAAGGAGGGCTACAGTAACCAGGTGGACCTTTCCGAAATCTCAGCTAGGTTGCCTTTTCCTAAAGAATTTCTGCTAGCCTCCCTTTTCCTAAAGAATCTCTGCTAGCTCGCCCTAAAGAGTCAAAAACTCACTGTCTGTATCATCATCAGGCAACGGTTTGGTGCACTCCTTGCACAGCTCGTGGATCTTCCGGAATAGCGCCCGGCCGCAGACCCGGTACGTCGGCTCGCCGCGCTTCGACCGCAACGCCTTCTTGATGGCGTCGTCCTGGTGATGGTGGTGGTGATGATGGTGATAAAATTTGGGGCTTCTTTTCACCTGGAAAAGCCGATTAAAAACGATATTTTCGTGTCACAGCCCCTTTTAATATCGCGCGTAAATGCATCTTTGCCCCACCCACCGCCCTCCCTGCCTCTGTCCGTCAAGGGGTGTATCCCGGAATCTCGCAGTCTTATAAGGTTTCTGCAAGTGTTGCGGCTTTTTGGGGGAGTGATCTTTGAGTTTTGAGAGGAGGAAATCTGGGGGTACGGGAAGTGCCTGAATGCGAAAATTCAGGAGGCGGAAAGAGGGAGAAATTTAGAAAAAACAACATATACAGGCAGATAGAGAGAGAGAGAGAGAGAGAGAGAGAGGAGAGAGGGGGGAGATATCTCACTCCATACCTCAAAGGTTCTAAGGCGTCGGTCCGTCAAATGATAAAGTTTCCCCGAAAGTGTTGCCGCCAGCTTGCCATATGTTGATTTTTTTTTGGTTCTCTCGCCATCATTCTCCCTCACTCTCTCACCGGCTCTCTGTCTCTCTCTCACTCTCTCTCTCTCTCTCTCCTTGTCTCTCTCTCTCTCGCTCTCTCTTTTTGTGCAGTTTTTTTATTCATCAGCATTGGCACATAAATTATGACTAACAACGCAGCAACATCAGCGAGTACAGTTTCGCAGCTCTGGGTTTCACGGGGGTAGCCACGAAGAGGCTAGGGTAAGTTCATTAAATGACTTAAATTGCACATAAAGGGTGATTAGCGTAGGGGCAATGGCATCATAAATCCTTCAAAAAGGCAACACAACACAGTGTCATGGCATTATTCAGTGTCGAGTAGCGCGATATACGATATGGTAAAAGACGGGCCGTAATCTGGACCAATCCCTTCCGAAAATCAAAATCATCTCCCAGCTGTTTTCTCGGCCCGCTCTCTCGAATCTGAAGCCCATCTCTGCGCATAGCGGCACGTCTCGTCGATAGGTGCGGAGGAACCTGTGTTTTTAGAGGTACAGTACGCACATGTACGGCTTTTTTTGATTCCCGTCCCCTACCGTTGTGCTGGCTGAGCGGAACCGTACGCAGACCACACAGCTCGTTGACCGTCTGCACCAACAAGGCACCACTTCTCCATAACTCTCGATCTCTCTTTCGCTCTCTGTCGCTCTCTGTCACTCTCTCTCACTCTATCTAGCTCTCTCGCCCTGTGGCTCTCTCTCCCTCGCTCTTGCTCTCGCTTCCTGTGTAGTTTTTTCATTCATCAACATCCCGCTCTCTCGCTCTCGCTCTCTTGGTCTCTTTCTCTCTTTCTCTTTCTTTCGCTCTCTCTCGCTCTCTTTCTCTCTCGCACTCTCTCATTCTCTCGAGGCCGGCAAAAACCATTTTCGCAACCCGAGCATCAATTGGAAGTACCAAGTAACAATGAGCAGCAGCAAAATGGCGTGTGTTTTCAAAACCTATTTACACGTGCAAAACGTTTATTTGTCACATAGGCCCATAAATTAGCACTAACAACACAACACAACCGTGTAAAGCTTTTATCAATGAGGCTACCTGATTTTTGGGGTGCGGATATGTCAATTCAGATGGTTTCGGGAAAAGGGATTGTTCATAGAAGAAAATACAAAATTGGCAAAGAAAGGAAAAAATATTCGAGAGCGTAGCTGCGTAGGGTAACCCGAAAATGGATTGCGAAATGCGAGAGGAGAAGATAAGGGAAAATCTAGACCCAGGTGGACAGAAGTGAAAGATAAAAAAAAGAAAAGCGAGAGAAAGGCGAGAGGGGGGGGGGGGGATAGCTAGCCGAGAGAGATTGACGGTGCGAGAGCGAGAGACAGAGAGAGAGAGAGAGAGAGAGAGAGAGAGAGAGAGAGAGGGGATGAGAGAAAGTGACGGTGCGAGAGATAGAGTCATATCCTTAAACCGGCAGATCATTGCTGCTAAATAACGGATCATTATTCCCAGTATAACACCAGCTTTCCAGATACGGCTTGGTGCACTTCCCGGCCTCGCAGCAGATCTCAGTTAGCGTTTCTGAAAGATCTAATTGCTTCTAATTCCGATCGAATACTACTTACTTTCGCCAGGCTTATGCGTGAGTTGTCCATTCCCGCAGAGCGCATTCAGCTCGTCGACCAGTTTCCGGCCACAAAGCCGAAAATGAACTGGACTCGTGCTATCTCGTCGCATCCGGGCCTGGAATTGAGAGATTAGCGAAATCTGAAATGATCTCTGCTAGCCTCCTTGAGCTTAAAAAACGGTCTGGGCTTCCTAAATGATCTCTGCTGGCTGGCCCGCGCTTAGCACAAACTTGTCGAATACTCTTAATCCGCAGTGCCCTGTGCTAGCCTGCCAGGCGATAAATAAAAAAATTATTACTGTTAGCTAGCCGGAAATTCTGATGACGAAATAGCCCGAGTGAGACAGAGAGAGAGAGAGAGAGAGAGAGAGAGAGAGAGAGAGAGAGAGAGAGAGAGAGAAAGGAAAGGGAGAGAAAGTAAGAGAGTGAGAGAGAGAGCGAGGAAAGAGAGAGAGAGAGAGAGAGAGAGAGAGAGAGAGAGAGAGGGAGAAGAGCGATAAAGATATAGAGATAGATATGGAGAGGACTTGAAAAGTAGAGGGTCAAATACTCACGGAAGTGACCATGCTGACATGAAGAAGGAGGAAGGAAGGAACTCACTGAAGGAAGGAAGAGAAGGAACTCACTGCGCTCTCAACAACCACTACCGCCATCAGCAGAGAAATCAGATAAATCGGTTTCCAGGTTCGCATTTTTTTGGTCAGGGTTGGGGTGGGGGATTTCGAAGTTCACCCGCGCTATCTGTCGGACTCTCCCCCAGGCGCCTGTATATAAAGCGCAAAAAGGGGCGGGGCAGCGCTACGGGATTCGCCGCGTTTGACTCATCCGCGGCAGATCAAAATACTAGAGTCTGTGATCTTTGCATTTTTGTCATTGAAGGCGACGGGCTCACTCGGCATCCCACTGACGAGGTGGGCTCGGCGCCAAAGCGGAAACCCAAGTCCAAGCCTAAACTTAACCCTAAGCCCAAGCCTAAGCGTAAGCCTAAGCCTTAGAGTGAGTCTAAGCCTAAGCCTAAGCTCAATCCGAAGCCAAGCCGATGCCTATGCCAAGCCCAATCCCAAAGTTTAGGCCTAATGTTTTTAGCTGTCATTTTGTCCGGCCATTCGTTTTCAAGGTCACAAAAAATCCTTTATACATAATAGTAGAAATCAAAAATTAGAAACAAACACAGAATTAGCACAAAATAGATCAGAAAAATTGGTGACTAGAAACAACCATCGAAAATTAGGAAAAACCGCGTGCCGATCGATTTCAGACCCATATTGGAGTGTGTATACATCATAATACTCAAGAATTTTTCGCCTTAAGAGAAGTCTACTTTGCACAATAAATTGAAGCCTTTACATATGTTAGAATAGATTTGAACTCATAGCTGCAGGTATGGGGGAAAAAAGACTAAAAAATGAGCGAGAGAAAAAATGCAAAAAAAAGTCTACGAATTCCACTGGACGAGCTGACACGTTCCCTTTAAACGGGCAGCTCCTCATCACTGTACAGATTATTGCGAGCTTCTGCAGCATCGGGACTGTAGTCGCAAAACGTCTTCAGGTATGCCTTCGTACATGTCTTCTGGTAGCAGCACATGTCGGCGAGTGTTTCTGGAAATATAAAGTTAGAGAGAACGAGAGAGAGATAGAGGGAACGAAAGAGCGAGAGAGAGAGAGAGCGAGAGAGAGAGAGGAAGAGAGAGCGAGAGACAGAGCGAGAGAGACTCACTTTCCCCAGGCGCGAAATATCTCCCCTTGATTCTGTTGTTGCAGACGTTATTGAGCTCTTCGCCTAGCATTCTGCCGCATTTCCGGAATGGCGGATCGTGATCTGCCCCGTCGCGCCTGAGCCTCGACTAAAATTTTTCGACTTTAAACCCATCTTAAAGAAGTTTTTAAGCGCGAAAATCGACCCCTAGTCAAGACTAGGTCTGGACAGTTGCAAGTTTTCTTTCCATTGTCCAATCAAATGTGAGAAAACCTTACCGGCGATGACTTTCCCAGGCTAAAATTCGGATTCCGGTGACTTGAATACGCATCGGAAAACGCGACTGCAAAGATCAGCAACAGGGCTAGAAAAATCGGAAGGCTGGCCAGCATCTTCAAAAATCCTTGAATTTCCGGGAATGTCCACCGTCCACTTGGCGCCTATATACAGACACCACAGGGGCGTGTGAAAGGGGGCGGGGCCACGGCTTTCTGGATGGATGATGACGCGCCTGAATCATCTTGGTGAGGGTTGTAGCTAGGAATTGAGCAAAATAGAGAGAATAGTGTTGCTTGAAATAGCGCTAGTGTCTCTCTCTCTCCCTCTCTCCCTCTCCCTCCCCCTTTCCATTTCCACTCTCACTCACCCTTCATGTATCGCTTGCTCTCTCACTCTCGCACACACTCTCTTCTGTCTCTCTCTTTCTCCCTCTCTATCCCTCTCCTTCTTTCTCTCACTGTCTCTCTCTCTCATTCTCGCACTCTCTCACACCCTCCAGGAAGTAACTAAGGCAACTTTCGAAACACGACGCAAAATCCGCATCAAAAACCCTCGTAAACAAGCCTTTTTGAGCATTGAACTTGCAGTACTCTGCGATCCCGGACCGGTTTTTTAATTGGGAAGAGCTCGCTTACTGTAACTACACACTACGGTAAAAATGAGCATGATCTAACACCTGCAAAGGAACTGTGGAACTTGAGCAAGTGCTTCTCAAATTCCTTCAAAAATCCGTAATACAGTGTAAACCGTATTTTCGGGAGAATTACAAAAATGGCAAACGACGGATTAAGTTCATGCCTTCATAGTTCTTTTAAAAACAGCATTATTTCATGATTTTCAAAAATCTGTGTTTTTCGAGTCTAGATAATAGTCAAATAAGTCGAATTCTTGCCTTGCCAGTCCCTTTAAAAAGTGCCCAAAAAGCCGAATCTTTTCAAAAAATGTTTGTTGTTTTTGCTCTAAGTTTCTCGCTTTTTCACTTTTTTTGCTTATTCTTTATCGTAGAATCGTCAAATCACTTTTTTCCCAGAAAGAGGTTTTGCCAAAAACGATTCTATGAAAATGAATGAAATTCCACTCCAAATCACTTCTCGCCGTATGTCGTCACCCTATTTTCCGAGCGCGTAGGTTTGCCGGGTTTTCCCTAAATTCCCCGAGGGCCCCCCCCCCCCAAATTCTAATTCAAGCCCCAGCGCGAAAGAACCCTGAAAAACATGCGAATCTACTACGAATCCACGTGCCCTTCGTAATCGGGAATTGATGAATTAGGCTTAACAAACACCCGGGGGGGAAACCAGAAAACAGGATTACGGTAGTTCGAAAATTACAGAGAACAGACTAGGGCGAGAAAGATTGCATATTAAAGGGACTGGAAAAAAATTGTTTAACTATAAAATCGGCAAGCAGGCTAGCAGAGATTCTTTAGGAAAGGGAAAGGGCAGGCTAGCAAGATTCTTTAGGCAAGGGCAGGCTAGCAGAGATTCTTTAGGAAAGGGCAGGCTAGCAGAGATTCTTTAGGAAATGTCAGGCTAGCAGAGATTCTTTAGGAAAGGGCAGGCTAGCAGATTCTTTAGCAAGGGCAGGCTAGCAGAGATTCTTTAGGAAAGGGCAGGGTAGCAGAGATTCTTTAGGAAAGGGCAGGCTAGCAGAGATTCTTTAGGAAAGGGAGGCTAGCAGAGATTCTTTAGGAAAGGGCAGGCTAGCAGAGATTCTTTAGGAAATGTCAGGCTAGCAGAGATTCTTTAGGAAAGGGCAGGCCAGCAGTGATTCGTTAGGAAAGGGCAGGCTAGTAGAGATTGCTTAGGAAAGGACAGGCTAGCAGAGATTCCTTTGGAAAGCTAGCAGAGATCATAGAAGCCCTGAAAAACTTCGCAACTTCTTCAAGCCGATGATCAGCACCATTTCGTGTCCTAATGCATTGTCTTGGGCAACTCATCGCGGCCGTACTTTTTGCCCCGGCACTGTGTTTCCGGCCGGCTCCTATTTACTCTCGGTTCCGAGGGGGCGCAAAAAGCAAAAAGTAAACGGATTCGAGGGGGCTGACGAGATGCCAAAAAAGTAACACATTTCCATGACACAAAGTTATTTCGTGGCGCAACAAAATCACAGAATTGGGCAACGCGCCCGGCGCCTGGAACCACGCGTAAAAAACGGCTGCCGTGACTCAAAGTTTAGTTTTGCGTTTCCGGGAACAACGCGGTCAAAGTTTGGCCCCAAAAAAATGGAGTGCGGGGACAGGTGGCAAATCGGCGGGGGTTGTTTGGAAATGTGTGGAAATCGCCCACGGTGTGAAAAAAATTCCTACTAGATGTAGAATGAAAAATAGGACAAATTGAGCTATAAAAATCGTTTGTAACTTTCGCAAGTTAGGAAGTCTTTCTCTATCTCTCTCTCGCTTTTCTCGCTCTGGCTCTTACTCTCTCTCGCTCTCTCTATCTCTCTCTGGCTCTCCCTCTCTCTCTCTCTCTCTCTCTCTCTCTCTCGGCTATCTGGCAGGGATCCTTAAGGAAGGCTCTTTTGATCTCTCTCTCTCTCTCTCTCTCTCTCTCTCTCTCTCTCCCTCTCTCGCTCTCTCTCTCTCTCTCTCTCTCTCTCCTCTCGCTCTCTCTCTCTCTTTATATCTCCCTCTCTTTATCTCCACTCTCTTACGTGCGTCAAAAATTTTTCAAAAGTACAGAAAAGCGGAAATAGACAAAAACCTGATTTGTTGCATTATACCTGCCTCGCCACTCTACCCAAAATTTGGAGGGTTATGTATCTGGATGTATTCTTTGTGCACCGATAGACGTTTCGCGTAAGGACAATCAAACAATGAAAAGTGTTGAATTTCCTGCGAAAACGTTGCTTGCCATTAATGCACGGAATTAGCGTTTCTGAAGCCTGAGCCGTTCCCCAAGAAATGCTGCTAGCCTGCCTCCGATCGAGCATTGAGGACGAGCAAGCAGCGATAGAGAGCAGGGCCGAGAGAGAGACAGTCGCAAGAGAAAGCCGGTATCTGAGAGATAGATAGATAGAGAGAGAAAGAGGAGAGAGTGAGAGAGAGGAGAAGAGAGAGGAATTTCGGGAAGACGTTTTTGCCAATCAGTTGAACCACCGATCCCTCAAAAACCGCTGCCGGTTTGCCCTGGTCTCCCCATCTCGAAAAGTTTCTCATTTTCGTGCGACGCTTCTCGGATTCCCTTCCCTGCTCCTAGACGCAAATCGGCGGCTTCGTTCCCAAAAGCTCTCGGCTAGCTTGCCCTGGCCATTTCAGGGACCCCTTTCCATAGCCAAAATTCCGCTCCACCCCCAATAACGGGGGCTGTTTTGCTCGTTGCTCGGCTCTGCAACATCTTCCCCCGTCCTTTTCGGGACTGATAGTAAAAACACGGAAACCGGCAATCAGCGCTATTGGGGGAGCACGAGAAAAGTTCTGCCCGCCGGGGGCTTGTTGTTTTGCCACCGGCTGGGCCTATTTCCTGTACTTCTTGATTTCGTACGTGTGAGAAGCCGCTGCACCTGCTAATAATAGGAAATCGGAAATCACCGTAGACCTGGGGACACTGTACCTTGACAAAATAAGCGTAGTGCTTAGTCGTCGTCTCTCTCACTCTCCCTCCCTCCCTCTCTCTCGCTCTCTCTCGCTCTCGCTATCTCTCGTTTCCAAACTTTTGTTGTATCCTACTTTGTTCTGATGAATCCCCGATTCTAGTGAAAAGGCCCTGTGCCTTCGTCGAAAAGCCCGGAATTTAAATTATTTCTCCTTTTTCTCCGTAATTTTATGATGATGCGCTCGCGTATGCACTAGTAAATCCGGTGTTACGATGACCACAGATCCGCACTTTTTCGTGGAAGTCGTTTTCGGTGTAGATGGAAATTATACATTTTTCTCTCTCTTTTTCTCTCTTTTTCTCTCTCTCTCTCTCTCTCTCTCTCTCTCTCTCTCTCTCGCTCTCTCGGTCTCTCCTATCCGCTTGCTTTAATTGTTTGCGACATTTTGAGTCATTTATAGTACAGTGACGTCGCTATTGAAAAGCTCGTGTGTTATCTGGAATTCCCTAGAGGTCCCGGCTAGCCTTCGCATTTCCTAAAGAATCTCTGCTAGCCTGCCCTTTCCTAAAGAATCTCTGCTAGCCTGCCCTTTCCTAAAGAATCTCTGCTAGCCTGCCCTTTCCTAAAGAATCTCTGCTAGCCTGCCCTTTCCTAAAGAATCTCTGCTAGCCTGCCCTTTCCTAAAGAATCTCTGCTAACCTTCCCGAGCCAGTAAGTACATTTTTTTAATCCTTTTCCGCTTACATTCCCTGAAAATTCACCCCCATTATCCCCCTGCACTTCTCGGTGATCAAGCGCGGGCGCGGCATTACAATTTTTTGCCTTCGCTAAACTGCAGACAAAGCTGCCGACAAAACAGGATGATTTTCCGGATTGTTGGAACGAGCCGGTGTGGTGGCCTGGGGGCTAATAGCGGATTTTGGCCCCGGATCCGCCGCGACTAAACAATACCCTTGTTGCGCCGTTTTCCCGGCGAGCAACAACTGCCCGGGAGCGGTCTGGAGCGGGCTGGAAGCTTGGTTTTGGAAGGAGTTTGGAAGGAATGAAAATGTATGGCAAAAAAGAGCCAAAAAGTACAAAAACTACGGTAGTTTCCGACCTCTCTCAGAAACGCAAGCTCAAGTTTTTAGGTTGAGCCGAAAAAAACAGAGGTATAGCTTCGAATCGCGATCGAAAAGTCGGCTTCGGCTTAGGCTTGGGCTTACTCTTAGGCTTAGGCTTAGGCTTAGGCTTAGGCTTAGACTTAGGCTTAGGCTTACGGCTTAGGCTTTCTTACCCTTGGGCTTAGGTTTCGAATGCGGCTAGACTGCGGCTTCGACTAAGGCTTAGGCTGTGGCTTAGGCTTGGGCTTAGGCAACAAAAGATTTTGCAAGTTTTCCATTAACTCAACATTTTTTAGATTTTTCGCGAGTTGGCGTTGCGAAAAAAAACGATATTTTGTAAATTCAGGTTTTTCAAAATTCACCCTTATTAAAAATCTGTAAATCAGGTAATTTTCAACTGGCGGATTTAAATATTTTGTGCATTCGGCATTCTTGGGTCCGGCGATTCGATGCATTTCATAAAAAACGACCATTTTAGGGAATTCAATATACCAAAAATTTGCAACGTTATCTTCTGCCTTTTTGACCTCAATTTCCCTTCCACTTTCAAAAATATGTAGTAGCTGGGAAAAATCAAGGGATCATCCGCAGATTAGATTGCGCAAAATTTCTCGTGCACCACCAGGCTGTACGGCTTCCACCCGACCGCCAAAACCCATTCAAAATCGCCCCCGTCAGGTCACAAAAACGCGCCGAAAATTAGATTAAATTTTGGGGGTGTTCCCCCAAAATTTGGCCGCGCCAGGATGTTGTTTTTGGCCACGGCAGAAACAGACGAAGCCAAGGAGTTCTTCTTCAAAAACCAACTACACCCCCGGGATCAGGGCGCTGAAAAACCAGGAAGGGCGGATGGATAGGTGACGAAAAGAAGGGAAGACTAGACCGAATTTGGAAGTGTTTTTGAAGGATTGGATTACTGTAGCGAGGCCATAGAATAGGTTACGGTAGACGAGGGTAACAGGCTTGGCATTGACTAAACGGGAGCCTAAGCCAAAGCTAAGCCTACGCCTAAGCAAGCCTAAAAGCCTATAGCCTAAGCCTAGGCCCAAGCCAAGCCTACGCCCAAGCCAAGCCTGAGTCTAATCCTAAGTTCCGAAACTCATCCTACTATATATAAAAAAATAGTATCTGTGTGTGTGTGTGTGCATTTGCATACAACTTCCGTCAGGGTGTTCCAGTAGTATCTCAAGAAGGAGAGTAGTTAGGGGTATGTTTGATACGTCATTAGGAGCGTAATGGTCTGGAGATGACTGCACGCATATGCGGGGCCAGGGTTGAAAAGTCGCGAAGCGGCTTTTCAACCCTGGTTTTGGATAAAATTTCGACGATATGAGATGTCAAAAAAAATGATATTTCGACAAACTGATAGCAAATCTCTCCAAATATCGTTTTTTCATTTTATGTCGCGATGCCGCCGCTTTCCGTGCTATATTCCATTTCACACCTGTTTACACTGTCCGCCCGCCTTCTTCGGCATGCTAAAACAGGGTTTGTGGAGCCGGGGGTTGACCCCTGCAAAACCCCCGATTTCTTCGCCCTCCCCGTTTTGTAGCCTCGGCAAATTTTTGGTTCCACCGGTCCGGGGGTAAACAGACTTTGCTGGGGATTACAGTACCCTCAGCCGGGGATAAGCCCGGTGTCACTAAATCCTATAAATGGCAGGGTTTTTGTGGATTTGAGAGAGAGAATGAGATAGAGAGAGAGAGAGAGATAGAGAGATAGAGAGCGAGAGACAGAGAGCGAGAGCGAGAGAGACAGAGCGAGATAGAGGAAAGTAGAGCAAAACAAAATGCTCCGCCAGAACTACAGTAAACCCCGGCCGGCCGTCGCGGGACACAAAATTTCCAAATCCCCGGATATCCGCTCAAATAAAAATCTGGATGATATTTGCGGGATGTAAAGCCAGCTGCGGGCGCAAACAACTTTTTGAACATCCGGCAAGGGGGAAGGAAGTGCTAAAGTGCGGATCTTTGGATGTTTGAAGGGCCTGGGCAGGCTGGAAATTTACCGTTACTGTACTGTTTCTACTGTAAAGTGTTCTCGCATGGGGTGGAAATTCCAGTCGGGGCAAAGTCTATATCGTGCAGAACTGATCGCTGATTCCGAATCTGTTTTCCAAATCTACTGAAGAGCCCGCTTTGAAAAGTTACAGCGATTTTGTTACCACTCGACAAAAATAATCGACTCGCCAAAAATCTTGTAAAATAGGTAGGATTGCGCAGAGTTCCATTCGCTATGCCGAATTTTGCTATGCCGATTGACGCTGTGCCGAATTTCATTATGCCGAATTTTCACTATGCCGAATTTTCACTATGCCGAATTTCGATATGCCGAATTTTTGGTATACCGAATTTTCACCATGCCGATTTTCACGATACCGAATTTTCACCATACCGAATCTTCGCCATACTAATTTTGATAAGCGGTATGTTCCCCATTTTTTTTACTATTTTTTCCAAATATCATGGGCCTAGAAAGTTTGAGTTAGCCTAGAAATTTCCAAAAACTCGGGCATATCGTAGGTCCCGTAGGCGCAGCAGATTTTTTTGTTGCACCGGTAAGTCCCAGTCGATCTTAGTTATTAACATTAGTGAGACTATTAGTGGTAGCGTATAAAAAATTCGGCATAGCGAAATTCGGTATGGCGAAAATTCGGTATAGTGAAAATTCGGTATAGCGAAATTCGGCATGCTGTAAATCGGCACAGCGAAAATCGGCACAGCAGGTATTTACCGATTGCGCAGCTGTCTAGACCTAGTTGACCTAGGCGTCGATTCTTGACTTCCTGATATCTTTAAAAAGCCATAGGTTATGAAGCTCTTGGTTATGAAGCAACGTCCAAAACCTAGTACCCTGCAAAGTTACCAATCCTAAATGGTCTCTGCTAGCGCATTTGCACCAATGGATTTTCCATAATAAAAACGTTAATAAAATAAAATACTTATTAAAAACGTTAGAAACTATTATTTTCAACAACAAAAATGCAATAAAACAGTCAAATAAGAATTCGTGAAGAAGGCTACATGCAACATTCCACAGATTTAAAAAGCTCGTTTTCTACAATTCGAAAAAATCGGTCCCTTTCATGTTTCCCTATGTAAATAGTATTTCAAATTTTTCCAAGCACTTTCACGCCTGTTTACAATATTCGGAGGCCACCACGCGGCGGAGGCGACGGGAATTGCTATTCCCCCGGGCTCAAAATCGCGGCTTCAAAATCAGCTCCCCGTGACAAATCAAGGGCGCCGCTGCTCAGCGCTAATAATTTCACTACAACCCCCCGAATCGGGTCGCAATTACACTAGCCTCTCCCCTGACAAATACGATCCATTTTTGTCATCTTGGCGCTCGCCGGAGCGCAAAACGTGAACCCGGGCCTTAATCAGGGCACAGAGAAGCGGGTCCCGCGGGGATCCGGGGGTACTGTAGAGCCTAGAAAAAGTCCTTGCGGAGAGTTCCGCGCTGAAGCGCGTAGATTTGGGGACGAGATGGCGTCATCGGAATGTTGTAGTGAAAATTTAGGGCAATCTGGCAGAGATTCTTGAGGAAACGGCAGTCCAGCAGAAATTCTTTAGGAAAGGGCAGGCTAGCAGCGATTCTTAGTACGAGAGAGAGAGAGAGAGAGAGAGCGAGAGAGAGCGAGAGAGAGCGAGAGAGAGCGAGAAGAGCGAAAAATCAACGACGTCATCTTGAAGTCGGGTTGACCAGCTGCGGTCCTGTGAATTACGATCCCGCACTTGATTATTTCGGCATTTCGGATTACGACACTTCCTTGAATCTCTGCTAGCCTGCCCACACGTCCAGCTTCAGAATTAATCGTTCTTTGACCCCGGCAACTTGACCGGATTTTACCGCGGGTGCACAGCACACAATATCGGGACAGGTGTAAATCTGTAGGGGTTCGTTAGCGGTTCCATTCCAGCTTGCTACTGTAGTGTAATCGAAAACAATTCTGCGAAACGATTCTCAGTAATTTTTTTCGGAGAATTCATGTTTCAGCTGCTTACTTGAGCCATAGCAAGGGATACGGACTCATTGTTTTTCGGTAGCTTAGGGCAGATCGACTACAAAATAGCCTGAGCCTACGCCTAAACCTAAGCCTAAGCATGAGCCTAAGGCTAAGCCTTAGCCTAAGCTTAACCTAAGCCTAAGCCTAAACTAAGCCTAAGCCCAACTATTCATTACTTTTTCTCCTCCAATGATCTCTGCTAGCCTCGTGCTCATCCATTTTTAGCACCAGATCCCATTCTGCTCCATTAGCTCAAAAAGGATCGTCCCGGTTGCTCAGTAAATGGGCTAGCAGAATGGGATTAAGCAACGCTTTTGCATTTAAAGGTTCAGTCCCCACAATAGGGGAATGAGAAAGAGAGAGAGAGAGAGCGAGAGAGAGTGCGAGAGAGAGCGAGAGAGAGATGGAGAAAGAGCAGGAGCATCGGCTCGACTCGACTAATCCGCGGGAAATCCGACTCGAAAATGGCTACAAAAGACGCAACGAGGCCTGAAAAGAGTGAAAAATCATAAAATTTAAGTTGTGTAAAAGTGGGCGCAAAGTAGTTCAGAGAGCCGAAAAATCAACTGCAATCCCAAGAATTCATAAAGTTCGCGGTCAGAACTTGGTTCTTCAAAGTTGATCCTACTATATATAAAAAAAATAGTGTTTGTGTGTGTGTCTGTGCCACTTTGCATACAACTTCCGTCACCGTGTTCCAGTAGTATCTCAAGAAGGGAGGTACTTAGGGGTATGTTCGATACGTCATTAGGTGCGTAATGGTCAGGAGATGACTGCACGCATATGATATTTAACAAAATCACCTATTTTCGGTGTTAAATTTAAGTTTTTGTTGCAAGATTGGAGACTCTCTTTGTTAGGAATCAATTAGCATGCGCCGGAAGTGGCGATCGCCTATATAACGGGAAAGAGGAAACGCTTTTCATTTTTTGCTGATCGGAATCCAGGAAAATCATGCAAAGTCGAGAATATTCTAGGGTCAGAGGGCCAGGGTTGAAAAGTCGCGAAGCGGCTTTTCAACCCTGGTATATCTGAATCTGATTCCTAGATATGATACCTATTCTGCCATTTGCTGTGATTTTATGTGGTCTTGATAAATGTCATAATTTAATTTTTTTGAAATTGGCAGAAAATAGAGAGAGAGAGAGAGAGAGAGAGAGAGAGAGAGATGGCGAACGTCCGAAGCCACTTAAATCAATATATTTACACATTTTATGCCCTGATTAAGCGCACCAAAATACAAACAATCGAAAATATGCTAAAAACAGCTCTCGAAGTGGTATTGATGGTGTTGCATAGCTTATAGGCGTCGTCTACACAAGTCGTATCTGAAATTCGCTGTTTCAGCGCTGTTGCGTTTGCCTTAGAGAGAGTGCGAGAAGGAGAGAGAGAGGAGAGAGAGAGAGAGAGAGAGAGAGAGGACGGAGGGAGAGAGCAAGAGAGCGAGTGAGTGAAATTCTTGTTAGAAGAATTCTAAAATCCTACTATATATAAAAAATAGTGTTTGTGTGTGTGTGTGTGTGTGCCACTTTGCATGCAACTTCCGTCAGGTTGTTCCAGTCGTATCTCAAGAAGGAGAGTAGTTAGGGGCATGTTTGATACGTCATTAGGAGCGTAATGGTCTGGAGGTGACTGCACGCATATCAGATATATGAAAATCCCTTATTTTCGACATTAAATTTTAGTTTTTGTTGAAAAATCCAAGACCCTCTTTGTTAGGAATCAATTAGCATGCACCGGAAGTGGCGGTAGCCTATATAAAGGAGCAGAATCTCATCTTTTTTCAGCCTCGGTGGGGCACAATTATGCAAAATGAAGGACATCATAGGATGAGACGGGGCCAGGGTTGAAAAGTCGGGAAGCGGCTTTTCAACCCTGGTCCCAATTAAAATTGTAGCTGCTGCTGGCAGGCAATTCTACAGGGGCTTTTGATAGAGTGCTTGAGAGAGAGAGCGAGAGAGCGAGAGAGTGAGAGAGACAGAGAGATAGCTATTTTGAATGTCGATATTTCGGCTCTCCAGATTTTGAATCTCGGCATTTTCTTCTGTCTTGATTTCAAATATCGGCTTTTAACTGTCGATATTTAACGTCCGGATTTCCGATTTCAGCATTTAAAGTCGGTATTTTGGAATTTCCATCCAGAATTTTCCAAGTACCGAGTACACCCCCGAAAAGTGCAACCAAAAATCCGCCGGGCCCCCCAAAAACCCGGGTGATCTTTGTTCGAGTACCCTGATTAAATCCTGAAAGCCCCTGGACTCGGAATATCCTGAAAATCCACTAATTAGCCCCAAAAATCCGGCGCCAGCTGTCTGTTCGGCTGCGCCACCAAAAATCTGTTTGCGAAGTTTTGGTGATTATTTTTTCGAGGTGATCTTGTAAATTTACAATTAACAGAGCCGATCATTGGTTTCAAGGTTTAGAACTACTGGGGTCAGTAATTGGTTAAAGCGAAACGGTGGGAAGGGCGACAAATATTTTCCCGGTGCGGTACAATTAGCCTCGGCACGGTGACGGCTTTTCGTTCGCGTGTTACGCAAATTTATGAAATTACAAGATGACGGCGGAGACAAGCTAGCAGCGATTTTTTAGGAAAAGGCAGGCTAGCAGAGATTCTTTAGGAAGAGGCAGGCTAGCAGATATTCTTTAGGAAAGGGCAGGTTAGCAGAGATTCTTTAGGAAAGGGCAGGCTAGCAACGATTATTTAGGAAAGAGTAGAAGGCTAGCAGCGATCCTTTAGGAACGACATGAGTCTTGCTCAAACTGTTGTCGAGGAAATGTGGGATCCTGACTGTCGGGATTTCGCTTGTCGATATTTTGGCCGGAAGACAGCAGAGTTCATTAGAAAAAAACAAGCCAACCGAGCACTCTGTAGAAGAGTTCGCCCCAGATCGCTGACCACAAAGTTCTCCACCTCGTGCTCCTCCAATTTCAAAATTCCAGAATCCCCCAGGATCCTTGTGTGCGTGTCTATTTCTGGGTTGCGATTCATCATATGACGAAGCCAGGAATAATTTTGACCTTTTTATTTGCCCACACACACATCAAAAAAGAAAATGTAAAAAGGGGAGACACCAGACACACACGCATCTCGAATTACGGTAGCAAAAAAATGGGGAGAGAGAGAGAGGGAGAGAGATAGAGCGAGAGAAATGAAGAGACGCAGAGAAAAAGACGGTCAGCCGAGAGGGGATATCACATTTCTCCAGTCCATATTGTGCCTCATAATCCCGGGGAGAAGCCGGGCGAAAAGCAGCGGGATGCGTTTTGACAAAATGCGACGGTCAAAGAACGTAAATGTCATTTTTGAGAGGGGCGAGAGAGATTTTCCGAAATTTTACAGACAACAAAAACAACAAGGGCGAGAGATCACGGGCAATCACATATATTCGAATCGTTTTTGCGCGACGAAAAGTTCGCTACCGTATACCGTCGACTACCGTACACCGCGCGGAGCGTTGTGTAGTTTATTTACAGGAAATTTCGGGCGGGGGTGAGAGAGCGTGAGAATCGGGGAGAGAGAGGGAGAAAAATTAGGGGCAATCGGCTATATCCTACTTGGGAAATCCTAATTAGCATCGCGGGAAAACGCGTGGGGGCCAGTTTACCGTAGTCTAGTGGAAAGTACCGTATACAGGGGGCTGGGCGGCGCTTATCTAATTGTTTCACTTATTTATATTTTCTAATTAGCATAATTTCGCTTTGATCAATTTTACGGCTTTTAAAAGCGAATTTGCATCCAAAAATCCTCCAAAGTTTAACTAATTTGCGTAAGCTTGCTTTCAAGGCCCTAAAAATCGACGCCAAAAACCAGGGCACCCATTCGACGTGGATATGCAAATTTCGGGGGCGGGCGGGCGGCGGGGAGGCAAATTTTCTAGTATGCTAATTACGACATGGATTTGCTATTTACAGAGCACCCTAAAGCTTGTGGGGGGAATACTACCGTATGCCAAGAGGATATGCAAATTAGGGGATTCGAGGAGGAGTGCGGGGGGTAAACGGCGCCTAAAGGGACAGGAAATAGGGGGGAGGGAGGGGGATTTCGTGGCGGGACCCGTGGGTGATTGGCAAGAGGCTCAGGGTTGGGTTTGGGTTTGGGTTCGTAAGGGATGGTTTGAGTTTTGGCTTGGGTTTGGGCTTGGGCTTGGGCTTACGACAAATTTTCTATGTTTTAAGCTAAAAATCGTTAGCGTTCACCCAAACCACCCTTTTCAAGGCCCAGTGAAGTCAGGGAAGAGAGAGTACGAGCGTTAGAGAGAGTGGAGCGATATCAAGATTTTCAGTAGATGCTCAGCATGGCGCGCAGTGCGTCTTCAGCACCTCCATCGTGCACATCTTGGCGCAGCACTCGTTGGCGAGGCCGCCGCGCTTCACCCGGTGGCTGTGTGCTGAAAAAATTGAAATTAGCTATGCAAATTAGGTGGGTCTTACTGTACCATTTTCAGATCTTTTCTTTTCAAAATTTTCTGAGCCCCTGGGATCTAAAAATTCAGAATCCCGTGTTCCTAAACCGTAGCATCGTGTAGTCCTGGCTCAAAAACTAAAAACGTCTATTCCAGCCCGGCCAGAGTATAATCACGTGATTCCGGTGTGCTCCTGTCCACACCCTAGTCGGACCGGGGTGTCAATTCCAGGAGCGGAAACGTCGCGACCCGGGGAGGGAAATCGGAGACTTCCGCTAATAAGGCGTACGTTTCTGAGCGCCAAAAAAAATCCGAGAGACTACGTAGTGATACTCTTTACATTGAGTGAAAATTGGGGCGTTCAGGACTACGGTAGCCGCCTTAGGCTTAGGCTTATGCTTGGGCTACAACCACGATTTAGAAATTCAGCCATTCACAAAAGGTTGCCCTAGCCTAGTCGAGAAGGCCAAAAATGAGAGGTTTGCATACATACCGCCAATTTTCCGGTTTCACCAATTACGGTGGCAACTGAGAAAAACAGTAATTTGAACATCGCTCCTCTCTCTCTCTCTCTCTCTCTCTCTCTCTCTCTCTCTCGCTCTCTACTTACGAAGGTCACCCCCGAGAACGTGCCAATTTTCGAACAGCCCGAATTTCAGCATTCCCATTTCAGCTTTTCATGAATTAGCCCAGATTACGCTACATTCCGTAAAAGGGCACTGGTTGCGTAGTGTTCGGAGTACAAGAACGGAATCCGAAATTGGAAGGCTACGGAACTTTGCTCAATACAAAAGTCGGAGTCGTGTCTTAAAGGGGCTAAAGTCACCCTCCCTTCAAAAGAGAGATGCATAGGACCTAAGCCTAACCTAAACCTAAGCCCAAGCCTAAACCTAAGCCTAAGCCTAAGCCTAAGCCTAAGCCCAAGCCCAAGCCTAAATCTGAACCCAACCCAACCCAACCAATCTGAGCCGAAGCCTAAGCCTAAGCCTAAGCCCCAGCCTAAACCCAAACTTAAGCCTAAGCTCAAACAGGATAAGTCTGAGTTACTCACCATGATGGACTGATCGCTTTTTCCGGAAGTCGTATGAGCCCTCGTCGAGGCTGTTCGGCACCGGCTTTGTGCACCCGTTGCACACCTGGAATTTTGGATAAATTAACGCTATCACAAGCGCATTAATGAGAGGCCTAAGTTTGGCCGAGGCTTTTAAGCCGGCTTTTTAAGATTTTGTATCCAAAGCCTTTGTTGCGGCTCTCCAGATCAGGTTCGTGCAGGTACTTCCCCAAGCTAAGGCGAAAATCACCTAACTGCAAAATGGCACAATTGGAAAATCGAAAAATGCTCTCGGGAAATGACGGGAGGCCCGAAAGCAATTTGACCCCCTCCAGAAGCGGAAAATTAGGAAAAGCCTAGGGGAAAATCCCGGTAAGCCGATTCGTGCCCGGAATCGGATTTTGGCGGCGGGTTTCCGCAGATTTTTGGACCCTCAAAAACCGTGGTTTTTGGCAAGAATGTGTACAGTGCTAGGTGAGAGCTGCGGAAGTGAAGCCTAAGCTTAAGTCTAAGCCAGCCGATGCCTAAGCTTCATTCTAAGCCTAAGCCTAAGCCTAAGCCGATTCTAAGCCTAAGCCTAAGCGCGACAATTTGCATGTAATTCCTTTAAAATTTCAGTAATAATTTTTTTTTTGAATCTTAACGGATTTCAGATCTAAATTTTCTTCAAAATTTGGCTAATAAACCCTAAAAAACGCCAGAAAAGGCAAGCCACGCTCAAAAATTTTTCTCAAAAAAACCCAGAAATTCCTGCCAAAATATGCAAATCCCCCACCTGGTTCATCGTGTCAACGAGCAGCTTTCCGCATAACCGGATCTTTCCACTCCGGCGCATCCTGGAGAAGGGGAAGTGCTGCTGCTGAACTTCTTGCTGTTGCTGCTGCAGTTCCTCCGCCAACAAGCGGTCCAGCTCGTTTGAATAGGTATCAGAATCCGCGTCATACAGCGTGCCCTCGGCCATCGTGGCAAGGAGGTAAAAGCAGGTGAGGGCGAGGAGCATCAGGGACGGCATCGTTTTCAAGGAGTTCAGATGCGATGGGAGCTTCACAGGGCAAGTGTGGGGTGAAGGCTTCTGGAATGTGTGTTGGGTGAAGGATGGAGGGGGAGGGCACGTCCTTAAGAGTTGGGCCCTGGAGGGGCGGGGCCCAGGGGTTGGCCCTCTTGCCTTGGGGCCCAACCCCCTCCTCCCCTTCTGTCTCTCTCTTTCGGCCCCTATAATACGCGCACATACAAACAACGAAAAAGGAACGGCTACATGCGTATCATGGGACACCGGAATCTACGGCTTCTGCGCTGGGATTTGGAGTGAATGATACCCGGGGGGATGGCCCCGAAATAGCGTCCAGAGGAACGTTGCGTAGTTCTTGTGGGGGGGGGACGAATTTGGGATCTACGGTGGCTAATCGTGGGATTTTTGGAGCCGTTTCCTTCAAGGTCCCAGCTAGCTTGCCTAGTTGAGCGCGCGTTCCTCAAAAAACTTTGCTAGTGTGCCTAGCTGAGCGCACGTTCATCAAGAAATTTTGCTAGCCTGCCTAGGTGGGCGCGTGTTCCTCAAGACTTTTTGTTAGTTGGCCTAGTCGCGCCCGCGTTCCTCAAGAATCTCTGCTAGCCTGCCTAGCCAGCATGCCAAATCCTTAGGAATCTCGGCTAGCTTGCCACGTACGTACCATGCCCGAAAAGTTCCCGAAAATCACTGAAAGCTACCACCCGCCAGAGCTGAGGTCAAATGATCTCTGCTAGCTTGCCGAATCCGTCCGACCAACAATTCCCCAAGAATCTCTGCTAGCCTGTCTTATTGCTTTTGAGCCAGCTTGAACTCAAATGTACCAGCCCCGGAAGCGCTCTGTCTCCCCTTTGGGGCAAACAAGGCACACTCACCGTGGAGGGCCAAGGTTACGGTGGCGCAGGTGTCTTTTAGGGCCTGGGTCCCAGTTGGTCTTGGTGTTGGTCATAGTCTCAATTCTCCAAAAACAGATTGCCTTCTTCTCCATCTTCCCTCAATATTCCCGCAAAAACAGATCTCTCTCCCTTCCTGGAGTCGGGCTCGAAAAAGTGCCTTCTCTAGCCCCGGTTTTGGACTTCAGAAAACTAGCGGTTTTCGTTATCTCTCTATCTCTCTCGCTCTCTATCTCTCTCGCTCTCTCTCTCTCTCTGTCTCTCTCCCACTCCATCGCTCCCCTGAAAACCCACGTTTTTCACCTCGCCTAGCCATTCCCGAAATTTTTGCTAATCCCACGTGGGAGCCGCCGCGTTTTGACGCTCGATTTCAGCGGCGTAAACAAGTTGTAACGAGTAGCGTATCGTTCACACAGCTCCCGGGCTACAAAATATGAGAATCCCGACCGTTTACCGGGATCGAAATTTCTCGCTGTTTAGTGCCGCGTGGCGGAATTGAGTCAATGTTTGCGGCCACTACCGTAGTCTGGAAAGTTCAGGATTTCCGATTTTCGCACGGCAATTTTGTGGCTTGCGTAAGAGCCGAGAGCGGGAACAGAAACTTGCGAAAAAAAATAGAAATTCCTTAGGGACCTCTGCTAGCATGCCATAATGGCATAAATTTGGGATTTTTCGGAATCGGCAAACCGAGCGTTGGGAAAAAGGAAACCCCGGCCTAAAAGGAAGCCTAAGCCTACGCCTAAGCCTAAGCCTAAGCCTAAGCCTGCCTAAGCCTAAGCAAGCCTAAGCCTAAACCTACGCCTAAGCCTAAGCCTATGCCTAGCCTATGTTTCCCGAACTCAGGAAACGCTCCTGATCTCTGATGCCATCCCAAACAGCAGGACGACGTCAAGCTGTTCGGCGCCATTTTGGGTACAACGTCCTCTCGGTTCCGGTCCTGACCGAAGCGCACCCGACCATTATCTGACCAGGTTTAGCCGCCCTCTGGATTGCCGGTGTCCTCTGGCCTGTACGTTTTTAGCAGCGACGCGTAGGCACTTCAGTATCGTCACTGCCCCTTATTTACCCCGTAATGTACTCTAATTGTCGTTTGGGCTTGGAAGCGTCAAAGCGTTTTGCCTTTAGGGTTCCTTTAAAACGTCAGAAAACACCAGGATGCTGCAGAATTCCGTCCGGACGTCTTCGGAATCATCGCGTAGGCGTCACACCTATATCATTAAGAATTTTAGCGTCAGCTCGGTTTTTGCTGTCCTTATCTCGCTCTCTCTCCCTCTCTTACTCTCACTCTCTCTCTCTCGTCGTCATCACTTCTGAATAATTCCAGGTCTAGACAATCTACGCTGCCGCCGCAACGTCGACACGAGGAAATTGGGCCTGCGACCCCGATGATGGTCCTGGGAAACTAATTTTCTCCCAGCCTCCTAGCCACGTTTCAGAATTTTCCTCCCAAATTCCTCGACGCGCCCAACAACACACAGTTGACGTGCGAATCCGGGGGAGCCAATTTTTGGGTCCAGGTGGCTAGCCGGAAATCCCGACGAAGGGGACGTGGATTACCGGAATTCTGGATCGACGACCGTGCGAGGAGCGAGAGAGAGAGAGAGAGAGAGAGATAGGGGGAGAGAGAGAGACATAAGAGGGATTAAAAGTTGTTATTTTGTTCACCGGCGTACTGTAGAAGGCTCCCATATTGCAAGATTTGCAAAACCTGATCAATCATCTCTGGTGCTAAAGTTTAAGGCGTGCCAAAGTCATAAATCATGCAGGAACACGTTGCGGTCGCGTTGCGTACGATCCTCCCAGACGCGCCGCGCCCGCAAAGCAGCGTTCACGTGTCGTGCGGGCGGGTCTTGGGGTCTGGCTGTTTCTCTTTTGCGTCGCGGTCGCGTCGCGGCCCGCGAAGGCAGGAAAGTGCAGCAACTTGGTCATTTAAAAATCGCGTTTTCTAGAGCCCCTTGTTGTTGCAGGCAGCTGATCCACCGTACCCCAATTTCAACAACCCGGCTCCGCGATCCCCAAAGGTGTATTTCGGCGCACAAAAATTCTAAAAATCTTCTAGAATTTTTCTCGTTTTCTAGGCATTTCTGGATTTTCTCGAAGTTCTAGAAAAATATGTTTATACTAATTACCACCGGGCTAGAAAGCTCGTCTGTCTAAATGTCTCTTTCGCTCTCTCTCTCTCTCTCTCTCTCTCTCTCTCTCTCTCTCTCTCTCCCTCTCGGTCTCTCCTATCCTCCGACCAGAATAAGTTCTGTTTATCCCCCCGCTGCTGTACCAAGACGCGTATTTTGGCTTCCGGGCCGGACGCGCGAATCTTGGCCCCAGGCCAAGTCCTTTAGCCGAACGCAAATCGTGTCCGTATGCCCGGACCCAAAATACAACCCACCGGACGTCTTGGAGACGCCCGACAACAAGTACCAAATCTCGCAGAGGCGGCGATTTTTGGCCCGGAAAGGTCTAGCAGAAGGTGTGACTCGATGTGTTCCCATATTGAGCAGCCGAGTGATATTTTGGGGTATATGGACTACGGGCACGGGCTAGTGACGCCCTGGATCTTGTGCAGAGGTAGCCGGATTGGACCGGCGCCAGGAGTGACACATCGTGGGAGAGAGACTGATTTAGGACCTAGTTAGGCTTAGGCTTAGGCTGGGGCCTAGGCTTCGGATTGGGCTTAGGCTTAGACTTAGGAATGGGCTTAGGTTTAACCTCTGACTTAAGCTTGGCTTAGGCTTGAGGTTGGGCTTAGGCTTAGGCCTAGAGACGCTGAAGTTTAGGCATAGGCTTGCTTAGGCCTAGCATTGGCGCTGATCTTCCGAAACCTATCCTACGATTTTACAAATCTATCAAGCCGCTGACGCCATATTTACAAAACGGAGAATCCAAAATATTTTTTTACAATTAATTTCCAGGCACATTATTCCCTTAAAGTAAAAGATCACAAATCACCCGCTAAAAACGATAATGGCTGTCCGAAATGATCGAGTATTCACGTCTGCACGCGCTATTATTTCTAAAGTCCCCAGAAAAATCGAGCCGGGCAGAATTACGCCTTCCCTGGGGGGACCAAAATCAGTGCAGTGACGCCCTAGCCCCCCAGGGCTATCTGTTTACGCCGTCATTTTGTTGTCGTGGGGAAACTCGGAGGGGCGGGGGGGGGGGGGGGCGCAAAATCCGAATGCATAATTCGCTTTTGAAACGGGTATCGGCGGGCAAATAAACAAATTAAGCCGATTATTTGAATCCTGGAAAAATGCTGCCTGTTTTGGTGTTATCGCGAGGATTTGGGAGTTGCGTTTTGGGGGGATACTGTGGCTGAAATATTGGTTCCACAAACGGCCTAACCCTAAGTCTAAGCTGAAGCCTGGGCCGAAGCCTAAGTTCAAGCCTAAGTGAAGCCTAAGCCTAAGCCCAATGCTAAGCCTAAACCTAACTATAAGCTGCAAGCTTTGAGAGTTCATGACAACCACGAGCTCCTAGGTAAAACTACAAACTACAAATTCTAGGCTCGTCATTGGCCAATGAAACATCGCCGCTACAAACTAAAACTTTGTTTAGATGGATTTTCATGTACCAAAAACCCGACTGTGTTCGACAAAAAGTCTGGAAGATGATTTCGCGGAAAACCCGTGTTGCCTGTCTATCCGGGAGGGCATAATTTAGAGCAGAGAAAGAGAGAGAGAGAGAGAGAGAGAGAGAGAGAGAGAAAGAGAGAGAAAATGCAAAGTGCAACAATACCCAAGGCAGAACATCAGCAGAGGGAGATGAGGACATCCGATCGTCTGAGAGGACGGGGCTACATTTATTTTTCGCCTTTTCGAGGGGATTTCGACGAATTTAAGTCGGCCGCGAAATGGCTGGCAATAGGAAGGGAGGAGGGAACGGGGTATTGTTTAGGTAAACAGACAGACGGAAGGCGTCCATGCCAAAAAACGGAGGTTATAGGTTAAAAAATGGGTGAAGGCTTATTTTTAACTCTTTCGGATAGATTAGAAAAAATTCCGAATGGATCTGTGCTTGACTCAAAATTCGCGAAATGCACTGAAAAGAATCTCCCCACGCTTGCCTGGGGTCACTTCCCAAAAAATCCCTGCTGGTTTCCCTTCAAAATATTTTTCCTGGACGTCCAAAAATTTTTCACTTGCATAAGATGTACCCCACAACTTACCAAACGGCATCAACCCACAACTCGGCCGTGCAAATTTTGCACTATTCTGCAAAAGCTCAAAAAGTCGACGTTTCTCCAGCCTCAAAAAAATATTCCCAAAATCCAATCAACTCGTTAGCGGACGTCGCTGGGGGGTTCACATCATTTCTCTCTCTCTCTCTCTCTCTCTCTCTCTCTCTCTCTCTCTCTCTCTCGTTTTCTCTCGCTCTCGGGTTACGGTATCCCCACCGGGAGGCCCCTAGGCGGGGGATTTTCGTAAAGTTCGTCGCAAAAAATTGCTGGTTGTGCTCTGTCTAGGGTAGTACTTTCTACCCATTCACAATGCCCTATTTTGACGTCGACTTCCGGGAATTGTTAAGGCAAATTGGGAGGTGACAAAATACAGTCAAAACCCTGGAAAAACGGCCATTTTCGGAATTCTGAATAATTGGGGGGGGGGGGGTTTAAAGTCGAGGCTAGAAGTACTTAGGCCCAAGCCTAAGTTTAAGCCTAAGCCTAAGCCTAAGCCTAAGCCTAAGCCTAAGCCCAAGCCTAAGCCTAAGCCTAAGCCTAAGCCTAAGCCTAAGCCTAAGCCTAAGCCTAAGCCTATACCAACCAAGCCTAAACCGCCTAAGAATCCGGCAGCCGGTTAGTCGCGCTGCTAAAGAATCTCCGTTAGCTTAGCTGCCTCCGCTGATAGCCGCCAGCAGGCTAGCAAAGATTCTTTGGGGAAGATAATCCCACAAGGTCTTTGCCAACCTGCCAGCCAACGCAACTAGCTGCCCAAAAATCATTTGCTATTTGGAGGTGGAGATGTTTCTCCTGAAACACTGGTTCCGGGTGCTTTTCGTCTTTTTTGGTTTCGGTTTTCTGAAATTCTCTTCTTTCCTGCGCTCTATAGCCCCTTTTCAGCAGTTTTTTTTTGGTTGCCCGGTCCTCCAGCGCATCGTCGAGAGCACCCGAAGGCATCAGAATTCTCACGCTACGGCACGGTGACGTGGAGTCTCTCTCTCTCTCTATCTCTCTCTCTCCCTCTCTCTATCCGGTTTCCATTTTTTGGCTTACAAAGTGGTGGCGGAAGTGCAACAGGGCTGGCTTCTACTTTCCACATGATAAACACCCACCCGCGCCACATGCCGTCAACAGTAATATTTTGGAAAATAAAAAGCTAGAAAAGGCGTGATTGGAGAAATTATTTTGAGGGTTGCTGGTGCACTTTGCGCTTAGCAGGGGGGAGGAGATGTCGTCGGCGCCGGAAATGGAAAGGCTTCTGGCTAACTGGCTAACCTAATGATGGAAAAATACATAAATTTGTTGCTTGAAAATTCGGGCTGTCTTCCAAGACCAATCACCGCTGTCAAGCTGGAGCCTAAGCTTCAGCCTAGACCTAGGCCGAAGTCTAAGCCTAAGCGTAAGCCTCAGTCGAAGTGTAAGCACAAGCCTAAGCGCAGGGCTATGCCGAGCGCTGAACGCCCGATGATTCGCAGGTGTCACCGTCCCTTTAAACCTCAAAATCCAATCTCATCGCTGATACGCCTGACGTCAGCCTGTGAAAATACCCACAATTCGCCTAAAACACGTGGAATCGCCGGGGAGCTTTTTTCGTATTTTTGATTGGGCTTCAGGGTAGGGCGAGAGCGAAATGAGTAGCCCATTTTCGAACTACACGATCTCGACGACGGGCAGAAATTAGGCCTGTGAAATCGAGGAATTCCCTTACGGGAATCCCCCAGAATAATACCCACACATACCGAGGCAGAGAGAGCGAGAGAGAGAGAGAGAGAGAGAGAGAGAGAGAGAGAGAGAGAAACACGACGTGTCTACGCTTCGGAAAACTCTACGGGGCTTCTGAAAACAACCCATGAGATCCGGGGGAATCGAGGGGATCAATTTGGGCTTGTCGGCCTGTTCTGTAAGAGCCGAAAATAGGGGACCGAGAGAAATGTTTTTAAATGGTTCCGTGGCTCCATCAAAAAGAATCTCTGCTAGCCCCTGCCCTTTCCTAAGGAATCTCTGCTAGCTTTTACGATCGCCATTTTCACTCTATTTGCCGGTAAACAGTCAAAACAAAGTCACGAGTATGGTCAAAATTCAATTCATTAATCAACTGCTTTTTCCGTTCAAACCATATCAATGATTTCTTCAGGGAATTTTCAGAGGCTCCCATTCATTGCATCTAATTCGGGCCACTCTCGAAACCCCGGTACAAGAATCACCGGGGGATTTATCGTGGGCCGATGATTCACGTAATTTGGCGCCCCACGTAGCCTAGCGTACGCTGTGCTTTTCAAGGTCTGCGTAGTCCTAAGCTGATGCTCATTCTTAACCCTTAAAGAGCACGCCGAGATGGGAAACCGGGAAACTTGGAATAGAGTGGAATTGAGTGCTTTTCGGGGGTCTGGCGGCTAGAACGGAAATGTTTTCTGCAGGCTACGGATTAGGGAGGTGATTTTTAGCGGAAAGTTCATTCGTTGGCCGCTATTTCAAGGGCAAGATGGCAGAGACATTTGGGAAGAACATCCTTGCCTCGTCTATAGATCCGAAACTACAAAAATGTACGCAAATTTCCTCTGATCAACGACCGGTTGCCGGACTTTCGAATCCCTTTAATTTGTTCGGCTCTACATAGTTTATTGGTCGGTCAGACGATCGACCACTTTTCCCGGGATCTCCGATGCTACTGAAAACCCTGGAGGAGAGACAGAGAGTGAGAGAGAAAGAGAGAGAAAGAGAGAGAGAGAGAGAGAGAGAGAGAGAGTGAGAGAGAGAGCGAAACAGGTGACAAAAAACTTGTTTGTGCTTTTCCATCAACATACACTCTTGGAGGGGGTGCTGATGAGACTGGTGGTCTCCCAGACCATTGGAATTTCGTGGAATATTCATCGGGTGGAGACGCCCGTAGGGTTTCACCACTAAATGGGGCCCAAAATGGGACAAATAAGTTTCCGGTGGCGAAAAATCGGGGCCGGCTCATAAATCTAGAAAGTTTTGCGATTTCCCAAAAAGTCTCTGCTCGTCTGCCCTTTCCTGAAGAATCTCTGCTAGCCTGCCCTTTCCTAAAGAATCTCTGCCAGCCTACCCTTTCCTAAACCATCTCCGCTAGCTTGCCCTTTCCTGAATATCCTATGCTAGCATGCCGCCCGCCCCGATGTCCTCATCGCGTTCCAGACCCTTTAATTACAAAAGTACGGTAGTTCTGCGATAGTAATCTCATTTCGGCAAACGATTTTCAGTTTCACACACGAAACCGAAGCATCAAAGTGCAAATTCGTATGCCCAGATTTCGTATATCACACACACACTCACGCCTCGTTGGGGTAGGACAGATTAAAATTTGTTGGGGGCAGCAGCAGAGTACCGGCCACGGGGGAGAAGCCCCGTGTAGTTTTCTCGCCCCAGCCAATTTCAGCGCCTTACCCCAGACGGATTTAGCTGCACACAATTTTTGGTGCTGGGCGCTGAAAATGAGTGGGGGAAACGGCCGGTGACCGCGACGAGTTCGAAAGATGTTCGGTACATCAGCGAGGAGATCGGGCAGGCTACGCGCCGATACCAAATTACGTGTGCTTGTTGTGAGCATTGCATTTTCGGGGGTCAAGCGTCCATTAAAGAGATTTGGGGGTTGTGAAAATGGCGTCAGCGGAAACCTGAAGGTAGGTAGCAGAGGTTCCTATGGATTTCGGACCCAAGCCATCCCTAAGCTGAGCTTAAAGCTAAACCGAAGTCGAAGCGGAAGTCGAAGCCGAAGCCGAAGTCTAATCCTAAGCCTAATTCTGAGCTGGCACGCTAGCAAAGACCCCTGAGGACCTGATGTCATCTGGCGAGCCAACAGTGTATCTTCCGTATCTATTTCCGCCCGACGTCGAGGTCATGAAGCCCATTCCCTGGGCCGTCACTTCCCGCCCTTGACCTCGACTATTTTGATCCGCAAATTTCATTTTCAATTCACCCAAAATCCGGCTCCAAAATGATCACGGAACGAAATTGGCGATGTAAACAGGGAGCGGGGGTACAGCGTCTCGAGAAGCCCCCCGGCCGGAATCGTCGGCCCAACGGGCTCAATTTCCGAAAGCCACAAAACTCGGCGGATTCCGTTGCACTCCTCAAAACACTAATCCCGGTTTCGGTATCGTCGTGTCTTCCCCGTCGACACTACTAATTCCGAAACTGGAAGCGTTGTATGGGCCCCCACCGGGGCTATTAGCGGCTTTTCTGCCATCGGATTAGTGTCCCCAAGGAAGGGCGCGGAAAATTTTTTTCGGGTGCTCCAGAAAGAAAGATGATTCCATTTTGGGAAGCAAACAACTTTTTCGGGGTGTGCGAACCGGAGGGTACCGGATTATTTGCGGGGTTTTGTTTGGAATTGCCGAGAGGGGCCGGTCGGGATTTCAGACTACTGTAGCGCACCTGAATTTCGGTTAGCCGAGGTTCTTTAGGAAAGGGCAGGCTAGCAGAGATTCTTTAGGAAAGGGCAGGCTAGCAGAGATTCTTTAGGAAAGGGCAGGCTAGCAGAGATTCTTTAGAAAGGGCAGGCTAGCAGAGATTCTTTAGAAAGGGCAGGCTAGCAGAGATTCTTTAGGAAAGGGCAGGCTAGCAGAGATTCTTTAGGAAAGGGCAGGCTAGCAGAGTTCTTTAGGAAAGGGCAGGCTAGCAGAGATTCTTTAGGAAAGGGCAGGCTAGCAGAGATTCTTTAGGAAAGTCAGGCTAGCAGAGGTGGTTTAGGAAAGGGCAGGCTAGCATAGATTCTGTAGGAAATGGCAGGCTAGCAACGATTCTTTAGAAAATGGTGAGCTAGCAGGATTCTTTACTTAAATCGGATCGAAAATCGAAATCGAGAAATCGAAAATTTGGCTACAAAGTTGCACTTTCTGCCGGCCATTATTCATCGAATAGCCAGTACTTTTTGCGGCCGCGAAACCCAATACCGCCTAATTTGCATATTCATTTTGCATCCAAAATCCCGGGCGTCACGGCCAACTGAATCTTTAGCAGCGGTGGCTCCGGTTTCACCCCCCAAAAAAGTTGCAAAAACACGAGCCGTTCGCGCGCTCAGAGATCCAAATCTAGCTGCCCAAAAAAAGGCGAATAATTCAGCGAATTCTGACCATCGTCGGGGTTGCGGGAAATCCCCCCCCCAAACAGCCGCTAATGACCAATTCTTCGCGCTGTGTGTGTTGCAAATGGGCCCTTTTTGGCCTTCTGCTTAGGCGTGAGGGGGCCCCCAAAAAAAGGCCCTTCAGCTGAGTGCCCTGTTTTCGACACCGAAATTCTCGCTTCTTTGGGCGCGCACCACGCTGCGTGGTTGGACTATGGGAGTGCCCCCGTCCAGGAATTTGGATGGCATCGGAAATTCGGGGGTGGGGGTGATGCTAAAAATTTAGGTGTCTCTAAATTCCCGAGTGTGTTTTGCGGGTTGCAGTGGAAATTTGCGAATCTTGCTCTCTACGATCCCTTTTAAAATCGAATAAATGGCTTGACAAAAATTTCATAAGAATCTCTGCTAGCCTGCCCTTCCTAAAGAATCTCTGCTAGTCTGCCCTTTCCTAAAGAATCTCTGCTAGTCTGCCCTTTCCTAAAGAATCTCTGCTAGTCTGCCCTTTCCTAAAGAATCTCTGCTAGCCTGCCCTTCCTAAAGAATCTCTGCTAGTCTGCCCTTTCCTAAAGAATCTCTGCTAGCCAGCCTGCAAAGGAATCTCGGCTAGCCTGCGATTTCCTAAAGAAACTCTGTTAGCTTGCCTTCGCGTCCAAGACCTCTTGGCAGCCCAATTCCCAATGAATCCCTGCTAGACTGCCCTGATCCCAGTAGCTTGATTCGTGAATTCCCAAAAAATCTTTGCTAGCTTGCTCCCAAGTTAAGTAAGTTAGTAAGTAGCTAGTAAGTTAAGTAAGTTAGCGCTGTCTCCGAGTATTCAAATGAATAAAAAAAATTTCTGCCAGATTCCCAAGTTTAAAGTTCTCTTTCTGGAGTTTCGTGCGATCGGATTTCCTGGCACACCATTGCCAGTTGCCTCCCACCGGCAAAAACTTTATGAAATTGCCATATCCCTATCAAAATTAGCTCGTCGACCCCGAACTCCTTTCCAAAAACACCGCCAAACGCAAAGATCGCCGGCGGGAACCTATCGAAATTTCAATCCGAGGTCAAAAGGTGAACAAAAGCATGTATCGGCCAGGGAAAATGGGAAGAGTACACATGCCCTGGGGCACTTTTCGGATGCGGAGGACGAGAAGCCGGGGGGCAGACAGCGCGGGTAATCTCGGCCTAATTTGAATGCAATGAAACGAGAGAGGGCAACGGTCAACAGACTAAATAATAGCCGGCTGAGGTATTTACTAGGGGGTTGAGTGAAATTTCAAAGGTGAAGAAGGGAGTTTAAAGGGACTTAGAAGGCAAGAGAGAGAGAGAGAGAGAGAGAGAGAGAGAGAGAGAGAAGAGAGGAGTTATAGGGAAATTCATTGGTATTTAGCTGGAAACAGGAACTAAGCCTAAGCCTAAGTCTAGACCAAAGCCTAATCCTAAGCCTAAGCCTAAGCCTAAGCCTAAGCCCAAGCCCAAGCCTAAGTCTAAGCCTAAGCCCAACCCTAAGCCTAAGCCTAAGCCTAAGCATACCAATTTGTTTTCTACCTTGGCATTCCAAAAAATAACTCTATTTTTTAAAGCGTGTTAGGCAGGCTAGCAGAGATCCTTGGACCCCAGGCCCGGCTCCTCCAGTCTTTTAAAAAACCTTTTTCCTTATTATTAGACGCCCTTTCGGCTAATGAACAATTTTTGGCGCTGCCCGCAAAAAAAATGTGGCCGTGCCGATTGTGACCCGGAATTTCTGAGGGGTTGAGGTGGCGGTGACATTTCCTCCAGGGTACCCCTTGCCCGTTCATTGTTTCGTTTCGGAGTCCAGAAGAGACAAGGGCAAGGGGTAATAATGGAATGAGTTCTGCTCGCCAGGACATGCAGGGGTTGGCTTGACGTGAAGGAAAAAAGATTGGAAGCTGGGGACGTGCAATTTAAGATCTGGTGGGGCATGTCAGCAGACATTCCTTAGGAAAGGGCAGGCTAGCAGGGGTTTTTAGGCATGGCAGGCTAGCAGAGGTTTTTAGGAAATGGCAGGCTAGCAGAGGTTTAAGGGAAATGGCAGGCTAGCAGAGATTCCTTAGGAAATGGCAGGTTAGCAGAGATTCTTTAACATTACCTATCACTTTCCGATCTCACAGCTAATTCCGCGAGACATCAAAGAACACTTCAAGAATACACCAGACTGGCGTAATATCAAAAACTACGTCGCCACAACCCTCTAATCCCAAGAATACTGGTTGTAAGAATGGAAAGGGTACTCGAGAATAGGCATTAATAAAAGATGGGTAGGACGCAAAAAACCGACGTGGTCAAGGCCAAAAAGTTCAGATTTCTGGGTATATTCTAGGCCTCCCATTTGCGGCCCATCCACCAAATGGATGCACGCGTGTGTTTTTTTTTGCTGGAATAATGGCGTGATGAAAAACTGGGGTTTCCCCGTAGCGAGGGAGAGAGAGAGAGAGGGAGAGAGAGAGAGAGAGACAGAGAGATATGCGGACTTCTACAGCTAGCTGCTTTCCTCAAGGATCTCAGCTAGCTTGCAAAAGCCGGTTTTGCAGGCTGATTACTTGCATTACTTTTCCTAACGAATCTCCGCTAGTACTTTTTGTTCAAATTCATAGACATGCAAAGAATCTCTGCTCTCCGTGATCAGCCCTTCATTTCACAATTTCGCGAAATTTCCACCGCATGTTTTTCTGTTAAGGTAGCGCCCTTTCAGCCTCCCAAAAGCGTATTTACCCTAAAACCACTTCCCTTTCTTGCTCTCCCAAAAACGCAACCCACTACAATACCGAAATACCAAAACGGCCCTGGGGCCACCGTAAACACACCAACACGCAACGGCACGCAATACGCTATATCGGGAAGCGTGGGATTAGCTACGGAAAAAGAGGGGAGCTACCGTAGTCCGATTTGACGCGTAGTAATTTGGAGTGGTTTGTACTCAACGGCGGCCCATTTTTTCAGATATATGGAAATCGAAAGGTTCGTTTTTCAGGTGTTGCAGCCTGGGAAAACTTTATATTGCTTCCCCAATGACCTCTGCTAGCTTGCCCTGCTCATCCTTCGGGTTGTTGCTTCGCTTCGGAGACGTAGAAAATCGAGAACTTGAGTAGATGATGCTAGCCAGAGAGAGACCAAGAGCGAGAGAGAGAAAGGGAGAGATAAGGAGATAGCGAGACAGAGAGAGAGAGAGAGAGAGAGAGAGAGAGGGAGAGGGAGAGAGACCGGGTGAGTGAGAGTGAGAAAGATAAACTTTATGTCTTATCAGCCTGCTGGCACTCCCTGAAAATTCACCTTCCCCGAAGTACGTAGCATTTTCATGGATTTCAGGTGGTTTTGCGGAGCATCTCAGGTCTTCTCATCTTCCTGACCTTACCCATCTGTAGATTTCGTACATTTTCTGTAGTCTCCATCTACCTGCCTTTCTCTTAAAACCTCGCCTGTGCTATTCTTTACCCAGCAAGACCTGGAAAGGTCGCTTTCATCAAATCGTCTCAAAATATCCGTGACCTTTCCCACACGTTGGGGGTTCCCGGTTCCCACCCCTCAAAAAAGCCCTAACAGTCGACCTTTATGTCAGTCAAAAACCCCAAAATCCAATTTGCATGCCAAAAAATTGGGGTCGCCCAATCTCCCACGCAGCCCTCGGGTTGGACCAATTTGTGCTTGTCGTCCCCTTCGGTGTGCGCGTGTCCTTCATGCCCCTCGCCGAGGCCAAAAATTGAACCTGGAAGCGCGGCTGCTGACGAACCACGGGATTAATCTAGCTAGGGCTTTTCCGTTTTGACCCTCTTTACGGGTTGTCACAAGGGGTCATCCGAAAAGCCCGGGGGTCGACCGAAAATTGGATAAAATGCTAGCCGATGCTAGGGTAACTAGCCGAGATTCGTTGGAAAAGGCAGGCTGGCAGAGATTCTTTAGGAAACGGGAGGCCAGCATAGATTCTTTAGGAAAGGGCAGGCTAGCAGAGATTCTTTAGGAAAGGGCAGGCTAGCAGAGATTCTTTAGGAAAGGGCAGGCTAGAAGAGATGCTTTAGGAAAGGGCAGGCTAGCAGAGATTCTTTAGGAAAGGGCAGGCTAGCAGAGATTCTTTAGGAAAGGGCAGGCTAGCAGAGATTCTTTAGGAAAGGGCAGGCTAGCAGAGATTCTTTAGGAAAGGGCAGGCTAGCAGAGATTCTTTAGGAAAGGGCAGGCTAGAAGAGATGCTTTAGGAAAGGGCAGGCTAGCAGAGATTCTTTAGGAAAGGGCAGGCTAGCAGAGATTCTTTAGGAAAGGGCAGGCTGGCAGAGATTCTTTAGGAAAGGGCAGGCTAGCAGAGATTCTTTAGGAAAGGGCAGGCTAGCAGAGATTCTTTAGGAAAGGGCAGGCTAGAAGAGATTCTTTAGGAAAGGGCAGGCTAGCAGAGATTCTTTAGGAAAGGGCAGGCTAGCAGAGATTCTTTAGGAAAGGGCAGGCTAGAAGAGATGCTTTAGGACGTAGTTTAGACTTTAGAACGACAAGCTAAAAGAACAGGGTTTGAATTGTGTCAAAGTGAAAATGAGCCCCTGTAACTAGCACAGGTTCTTGAGGAATCAAGCACACTGCCGCAGCCCGCGGGCAAACTAGCCGTGATTCTTAGAGAAATCTAAGAGATATAAAATTGCGGGGCAAATCAGCTCTAACAAAAAATTTTCCAGTGCTGACTAGCTACCTTTCTTCAGGTATCCAAACCAAACCAAACCTCAAACCACAATTTTTAGCAGCTTGACTTTTTACCTTTCTCATTCCCGTGCCGGTCGGACCTGAAAATAAACCAGCCAACCCGCCACGATACCTGAAAGGCCAAGCGGGGGCCGGCCGCCACGCGTTTTTCGCTCATCGGCGTCTTTTTAGTACTTTTGTAGCGCCACTGGGGGGAGCACAAGCCGGATGTGGCAGATATCCGGGGGAAAGGGTGGGGGATGCGTGTGTGGGTGTTGGGAGCACCACGCTTTCATGCCATCGGCGGGGTTTATGGGTTTTTGGAGGGGAAAAGCCGTAGATCGGGGCCGGCTAGAAATTGGGAAGTATTTACAAAGAAATTCGTGAAAAATTGAACAAGCATGACATGTAAAACCGTGTAAAAACAAAGTGTAAATTAAAGCGTCCTTGCTAGGGTCTTAAAATTCTTGCTAGCCCGCCCTTTCCTAAAGAAGCTCTGCTCAGACCAGACAAGCGTCACGTTACCCCTGATTTTACAAACTATCCACTAAAAATTCCTCAATAATCTTTGCTAGCTTGCTTTGATATTTCCGAGCCGCGCTTTGTATGCGCACCAATGATTCATCTCTTCTGCCAGCTTTTCCAAACTGCAGACAACCATTAAACCTCCTATTTTCAGCTCCTTCTCGACCTTGTGCTCCTTACGAAATTCCATTATGCCCGGGCTCAAGAACCCGTGTTTTCACCGGGGCGTGCGACACCAATTTTGGCCGGGGGCCAGCCCGATTTTTGCGTGGTGGCCCTGGGAAAAGCCTATTTCCAGCCGCACATGTGACGCATTTTTGCGCAATGCAAAAGAAAATGACCGGGGGATGCCCCGGAAATGGGAACGACGTAGAAAAAATATCGGCAAGGGACCAATATGTAAATACCAGCGTTGAAACCCCTTGGGAAGTTTAATTTTTGTCGGTTTGCGCTTCAAATTTAACTTATTCCTGCTTTTGGCAGTATACGGAAGCTTATAAATTTACTAAAATTAATTTTTCATATTTTTTCCGGTTTTTATATAGAAAAATTTTATATAGAAAAACGACACCTACAAACCACGATTTAGAAAAAGTTGCGAATTTTTCAGCCAAAAATCTAATTTTTAGCGAAGTTGCGCAAAGATTTGTATGCTTTACGACGTTTTATGATCGTTTCGCATCCCAAATCTTTGAAAACATCCTAGAAAACCCGAAAATTTTGCTTCCCTGCTGAAGAAAATATCTAAAAAACCTTAATTTTTCTTTTAAAAGAGCTTTCAGACATCATCGCCACCGTCTCCACGAAAACACTGGCGCCAAGTTGGAAAATCCGGTGATTTTCGAGCCACCACCGGTCGCTGTAAACAGATGTAGCCGCTAGAATACGGAAGGGCTTCCGACTGGGCGACGTTTCAGAAACCTAAATCTGGAAACTTCAAAAACCGCCTTTCACTTCACGGGGAAATCGCCCCTGAAACGGGCAACACACATCTCGGAATTAATCGGCTAATTTTAGGGGTTCGCCGGATCGGCGGCTGCAACGTTGCGACTTTCTAGGGCTTCGGGGAGCAGACGATCAACGGCGACGTGTAAAATTGTCGTTAGAATTTGTGAATTCGAGCCGGGGACGGACGAAAAATATAAAACTAGTTTTATCGAAACTCGAAGGCGCCAAAAAATGTTTCAAACCACCGCATCGAAAAATGGATGGGAAACGCCCCAAATGGCGCTGAATTGTTGATGTTCGATTAATTCTAGAAGATAATAAAGATATCTATTCGTTTTATTTTAGCTAAAACCAGGTTTTCCAAAACTTTCCAAATGCCGAACGAGCCGGTCGTTTTCTAAAGCGCGGACGCCTTTTCATGTCGTAATCCCCATTTTCCGAACTTTATTTCAAGGTTTTGACGAAAAATTGACAATGAAGGGTTTAATAAAGTTTAGTTTACCATAATTGATTGGTTTAACTAAACGATTAGTCCTGAATCTTACTCTTTTAATCTTCCTACTCGTCTTAAAGTAGTTTTTGCAGGCATGAAGACGGGTAGCCAGCCGCCAGAGTGCTCCGAAGCGCAAGACGAGAGGGAATTTGACGAGCCGGAGCTCGTCATGTCGCTGAAAGAAGTGAAAATCAACCCAGCCCCTTGGTTTCTCGATTACGACGCTGATGAGGACGTTTTGCTACTCGCCAGCGCGAAAATTGACGAAGAACTTGGTCGGATGACCACCGCGCGCGGATTGGACGATCTGCCGCTCGAATTGCTGGAGATGATCGTGGAGCCGCTGAAGTTCCAGGCTGTTGCTGCATTGGAAGAGGTCAACTTGCGCCTTAAAGCTGCTTGCCGTCGGTACACGATCGCGTACTTGGTCTGCGACAACGACTACGACTGCCACTTTGCCGCATATTATAGCTACATCACTGACCCTGGCGACCGGGATCGATTTTCAACAAGATATGACGGATTCCTGAACGGTCGCCATGTCCAATTCTTCGAATTTCACGCGCATGTTGAGACCCCGCCTTACGCGAATAAGCGGCCGGGCTGGATGCCTTACAAGCCTCTATTTACGTGCGACTACTTCATCTTTCACGGCAGTCGACATGCATTCGACCGCTATGCGTTCAATAAGATGCTCAAGGTATTGAAGCCAACGAACGTGTGGATGAAAGTGTTCCCGGATTCCAAGCATCACCATGTCGCTGTCGCGGGCTCGATCTATATCGACATGGTCTCCCGCCACAAAATGGATTCGTTAAAGCAATGGAAAAGCCCGCGGCTCGCCTTTAAAATCGGAAGCTGGCGCGACGACTACAGCGGACTCGAGCTCTGCGGCGAATATCTGGAAGAGTGGAAGGCCGGCAAGCGGGAAATCGAAACGGTTTGGGCCGAATTGGGCGGCAAGGACCTACAACGGCTGATAAGCGATATAGAAGAATTCGCAACCGAGCGCAACTTGACGCAGATCGGCGATCTGAAGCGATGGCGCGGGCAATTCGAGCGTGCCGACGGTGCCGTGCTCTACGTATACGCACGCGTGTTCGCCAAGCTTTTGCCAGGCCCCTTTCATGACGTGCAGGCTCACGTTATCCTGCAAGCGCCTGGAGCTTCAACGGCCTTCCTTCGCGACGCTGCCAACAATTATGAAAAGCGTTGCAAGCACGACTTCCGGCTCGATGCGCTGCCGCCCGTATTTTGAGCGATCGATCAGCATTTCCACTGGATTTTCTTTTGTTACGTTTGGTATTTTGTTTAGTAAAGGATTAGTTTCGGTAGATTTCGCTTTGAACCTCTCCACTTCCTGAGCATCACATTTTTCGGTCTTTTCGTATTATCGGGGGGCGGCGGATATAATTTTTTTAATGTCTAGAAATGCCTAGTTACTTTATAAAACGTATTTTATTCGTTTTATAATGAATGACAATTATTTTTGAACTAGCAAAATTATCGAAAACTTTCAAAAAGTCGACATTTTGCCCAAAAACTATATTCTTTTGTATTTTCTAATAAAAATGTCTAAGTTTACTTGTATGGATACTAAGAAAACTGTTTAGAGACGCTCTCGCTTTTTATATTTATAAAATGAGATCCTAAGAAAAAAAACTGTTCCCCCGCCCCCCGATAACGCGAAATCTCCCAGTTTCGAAATTTGAGCTCCCTTGGATCGGTTTAGGTGATTTTTCTGCAACGACTGTCACTACTGGAATGCAAAATTAATGTTTTCAGGCCTGGAAAACTAAAATATGCTTTGTGCTTTAATCACTGGTCGACCTGGATGTGATGGACAAGTGGCTGGGATGGGCAGGCATTTCGAGGGTGGCTGGGTGGGCTGTGAATTGTCTGCGATTTGTGTAAATAGGGGCCGAGCCCCGGCTGGCCACTCGTTCGCGCGCATCAACCACATTTCGGCCGATCGCTTCGTCTGCTTGGAGAAAGCCTGAAATAATTTTTAAAGAGTCCAAATCTAAGAACAACGCTGTTGACGATGTTTTCTGATCTTCGGCACTTTTTGGGTTTTCATTCTACGTTTTTAGTTGTTTTTCCTCGTCCTGAAGCGTGCGTCTCAGAAATTTTTTAGAAATTTTATGTATTTCTTGGTTTTTCGGAGCAAGTAGCAGTGATTCTTTAGAAATTAGGTTGCTATTGCTTAGTATTTTGGGTAGCTAGCAGAACTCCTTTAGGAATTTTGGTACTATTCAAGTTAGGGGGCAAAATTTTTAGGGCGATTTTTTGAGCTACCTTTCAGTTTTTTGCGGCTAATCCAGCGTAAGACCCAGCTCCTAAGCTAAGCTACGAACAAGCTCAGTCAAATTGAGCTTCAACAAAGCTAAGCCGAAACCAAAATCAGTGAAGCTGTGACAAAGCCAAGCTACAGCGAGGGTACTTCGACCGCCCAGAAGCTAAGCCTAAGCCTAGGCTAAGCTAGGGTTAAGCCTAGGGTAAGCTAAGCCGAAGCCTAAGCTAAGCCGATAGTAAGCTAAGCTAAGCCTAAGAAAACGACTGGAAATATGCGAAAAATTTTGCCCTCCCCCCTCTTAACTTGAAAAGTACCGGAATTTTTATGCTACTTATCAGCTTTTTTGCTGAATATCGCTGGGGTTCTATCGAAATTTTCTAGATCTTCGTTCGTTTTTCCTGGCAAGGAGCTGAGTTTGGAAGTTTCTAGTTTCGAATGCGATTTTTAGCCGATAAAATTTGGCTTTTTTTTTATCATTCTGGACCAAATTTTTACCAGTGAAAGGGACCCATAAAAACTATGTGCAGCCAAATTTTCTAAGCAAAATATTGTAAAACAAAGAAGATATATCAAAATTAAGGTTTATTTTGCCGATTTCACTACGATTTTGACGGATTTCGGCCTCGAAATGTTTAGCAAAAATGAAGAGGGCACTCTTTTCTACCCGTAGAAATTTTTTGATTTACAAAAATAACGTTTAAATTGGGCCTTTTGATCACTTTTTATTATCGAAATTGCCAGAAACTGACCGAGAAATGACCATTTTTTGGAAAATTACTCAAAATCCGCATGCTAATTGCGAAAACATAGCCAAAAACGAGTACCAGCGTTTTCCAAAAATCAGTTTTTTAGCGATAACTTTTTGGTTTTACAATATTTTGCTGAGAAAATTTAGCTGCACATAGTTTTTATGGGTCCCCATCACTGGTAAAAATTTGGCCCCGATCCGATAGAAGACGGCCAAATGCCGAGGGGGTTTTTTTGGGACACCCTGTATATTATCTTTTTTCATGTATATTTTCAAGAAGACAGCACTCCAAAATTGTTCTCCCATCGTTTCGAGTATTGCCGCTCTTGAATTCTGAGGGCAAATATTTTGGCTATTGTTTCGCGCGGATCGGTTGGCCGGGAGGGTATCAAAAGTCAGGGCAGGGTGAAGCGGAAACTAGAGGTAGAGGGGAGAGAGAGAGAGAGAGAGAGTGAGAGAGAGAGAGGAGCGGATATAGCCCAGAAATTTGCATCCTCACCTCCGCCGGTGGTCGCCCCCATTCCAATACCTCGGCTGTAACACCTGCCAGGCCCGTTGTGGTCGACATTCCGCATGTCTGTTGTCCAGGGTTGTGTACCGGAATTTGGACCGGAAACTGTAATGTTACGTACTTAATTTTATAGCAGCGATATAAGCAATCCATGTTAGCCTGTAATATTTACTTCTCTCTTACTTTGTAACCCTCTCTCACTCTCTCTAGCTCTCGAAATCTCTCTCTCTCTCTTTCTAAATCTCTCTCTCTTTCTCAACGTGTTACTCGAAATAACTTGTAAATTCATCCCCCGGGCCATGACGCCAACAAGCCAACAAGAAAAGCCGGCTTGTCATTTCAAGCCCTTTTTTCCCCAGTCCCGCCCGAACGGGGCAATTTTTAGAATGGCAAAGCCCGTAGCCCTCTCCCGGGGGCAGGAATGTCATTTTATGACCCCCTCCCACCTGTTGTATGATATCCGGCAGTTCGTTTTCTTTTTCCGCAGATCGCCATATGGATTTTCCCCAAGATTCTTTGCTAGCTTCATCAATCAGAATTCCGGGAGTGATTCTTTAGTTGGTTGCTCTTCACAAAGAATCTTTGATAGCAGGCCCTCCTTTCCAGATTCCTCAGCGATAGCCTTCCCTAGCTTGCAAGTTCCTCAAAGATGTCTGCTAGCATGCCGTTCTCTGTTCCTTAAGCTTCTATGCGATTTTCCGCAAGCTTTCTCTGGCTAGACCGCCCTGTTGGCTCACAAAAAAGTGCCATGATCCGCAACAATCACTGCTAGAATGTCTAAATATGTAATGGCATCTGACCTTCACAGTTCCTTAAAACGACAAAGTTGCTTTAAATGAACCAGCTTTCCCAAAAAATCCCTGCTAGCTCGCCATGAAGCTGTAAAAATGCCGGAAGACCCCCGCTTTGTTTTGATTCTCATTTCAAGCCCCCTTCCGGCGGCTCGGCTTTGTGTATGTGAGGGGATTGTCGATGGTTTCTGTCTCTCTTTCTGTAATTTTCTCTATATCTCGCCCTCTATTTCCCTAATTCTCTCCATCTCCCCCTGTCTCTCTCCGAAAAGGGATAATCCGGCAGCCATGGACGAGGCGGTATTTGGGGGGAGTCTAGTAGAAAACTCCTTGTCCCCTTGGGCAGCCATTTTGTGAAATCGATTTCAGAGCTCTTTCCATTGTTTAGGTTTAAAGGGACTGGGAAGGCATGGCTAGTTTAGATGGCTATAGACGCACCGCGACGCGTATCGCATCCGCTTACGCCTCCTATGCGCATTTGGTAGGTACTGAACAGTAGCTTAAACCTAAGCCTAAGCGTAAACTAAGCATAAGCCTAAGCGGAAAAAATCACATACAAACCCAGTAAGGTGCCCCATCTCTTTAAATTGAAACCTTGCACTCGAAAGTCTTCAGCAATATCCGTCCCTCTCTCTCTCCATCTCTCCCACTCTCTACCTCCCGCTATCTCTCTTTCTCTCCCTCTCACTCTATCGCTCGCTCTATCTCTCTCTCTCTCTCTCTCTCTCTCTCTCTCTCTTCCTCTCGCATGTCTTTACAACCCCCCTATTTTTGCGGGCCTCCCGAAAAACCCCAGAAAACATATCCCGCACCTATCCGGGGCCCGAAATTCGCTAATTTCCGGCCCCCCGTTTTTCCCCCGGAATTTGCGTCGCCTCCCATACACCCTCATAATCCCAGCAAAATTGTAGCCTTTTTCTGCGGCCGGGGGGCCTTCTTCTGGGGGCTTCTTGTAGTCTTGTTTTCTGATTTGGTGCTCAGATATTTTCGATTGGAAAAGTTTGAGAGGGAGTAAGAGAAAGAGAGAGAGAGAGAGAGAGTGAGAGAGAGGGCGAGATTCTAAAACGGTCTTCCCGTTTTCAGGCCTTGTATGGCGTAGCTTTCTAGATTTTGCATTATTTATTTGTGTATTCTTCATTTTGCTCTCCCTTTTCGTCCTCTTGCTCTCTCTCTCTCTCTCTCTTTCTCTCACCGGGATAGTCACTGCCGGTCCGGGATCGTTGTCCGGGCACGCGTATCGATATTCCATGCTCGCTCAGTCGTCGGCCTTTTTCCACACTTTTTTTTGGTCGCGGCGGCGGCCGATTTTTCCACGCCGAGTTCCCGGACAAAATTGGTCTCGAAATTGGGTTGAATAGTTTCATAGAAATTCAATACATTTATTATCCAAAAAGTGTAATTTTTGCAGCATTTGATTTAGTTTTTGATTTAGTTCGATTTTTGAACGTTGAAAAATAGTGCTCCATTAAAAAATTTTTAAGCTTATTATTACAATTCTCAGCTAAACCATTGTTAATTAAATCCCCATAACAAGCTGAACGCATATAAATTTTTAGAATAACCTTTAAAACCTGCAAAAAAAATCACTTTTTTCATCCATCCATCGATTTCCCCAACATAATTTGTGGAGTCTAAAAAAACTAGGCAATCTCAGATTGGCAATTATGCTGGGGGCCTCCCAGGCGTTACTACTCTCTGGGACCCGACAATTTTGATTCTTCCACACCCTCTGCTCGGCCGACACCCACAAAAGGGCCCGGTCCCATTTCCCCTTTTTTTTTTCCCTTTTAAAAAAAAAATTTTTCCCCCCCCCCCTTTCCCCCCCCCCCCCTTTTTTTGGGGGTTTTTTAAAAAGGGAAAAAAAAAAAACCCCCCCGGGGGGGGGGCCAAGGGTTTTTGGGGGGGGTTTTTTTAAGGGGGAAAAAGGAAAAAAAATTTTTTTTAAAATTTAAAAAAAAAAGGGGGGGGAAAAAAAAGAAAGAAAAAGGGGGGAAAAAAAGGGAAAAAAAGGGGGGGGAAAAAGGGGGGGGAAAAAAAAAAAACCCCTTTTTTTTTTTCCCCCCCCCCCCCAAATTTTTTTGGGGGCCCGGGGGGTTTTTTGGGTTTTATGGTTTTTTTTGGTTTTTTAATTTTTTGGTTTGGGGGCCCTTTTTTTTGGGTTGGGGAAAAAGGGGGAAAGGGGGGGGTGGGGGTTTTTTTTTCCCCCCCCCTTTTTTTTTTTTTTAAAAAAAAAATTTTGGGTTTTTTTTTAAAAAAAAAAAAACCCAAAAAAAATTTTTTCCTTTAAAAAACCGGGGGGGAAAAAAAAAAAAAAAATTAAAAAAAAAAAAAAAAAACCCCCCCCCAAAAAAAAACCCCCCCCTTTTTTTAAAAAAAAAAGGGGGGCAATTTTAACCCCCAAAGGGGGGGGGGTTTTTTTTTTTCCCCCTTTTGTTTTAAAACCCCCCCAACCCCAAAAAAAATTCTGGTTTTTTTAAAACCCCCGGGGGGCCCCCCTTTTTTTTTTTTTCAAAGGGGAAAAATTTAAAACCAAAAGGGGGGCCGGGGAAAAAAAGCGGAAAAGGGGGGCTTTTGGAAAAAAGGTTTGGTTTAAAACCCAAAGGGGGATTTTTGGGTTTCTTAAGGGGAAAAAAAAAAAATTTTTTTTTTTTTTTTTCCCCCCCTTTTTTTTTTTTTCCTTTTTTTAAAAAAAGGTTTTTTAAAAATTTTTTTTTTTTTTTAAAAAAAGGGGGGGGGGGGTTTTTTTCCCCCGACCCCTTTTTTTCCCCCCCCCAAAAAATTTTTTTAAAAAAAAATTTTTTCCTTTTTTTTTAAAAAAATTTTTTTTTTTTTCCCCCCTTTTTTAAAACCCCCTTTTTTTCCCGGGGGGGGGCCCCCTTTTCCCCCGGGGGGGGGTTTTTTTTTTTAAAAAGGGGGGGAAAAAAAATTCCCCCAAAAACCCCCCTTTTTTTTTTTTTGGGGCCCTTTTGGGAAAAAAAAAGGGGAAATTTTTTAAAAACAATTTTTGGTTTTTTTTTTTAAAAAAATTTTTTTTTGGGTTTTTGGGTTTTTTTTCCCCCCCGAAGGGGGTTTTTAAAAAAATTTTTTTTTAAAAAAATTTTTTTTTTTTTAAATTTTTAAAAAAATTTTTTTTTTTTAAAATTTTTTTGGGGGGCAGGGGGGGGTTTTTTAGGGAAAAAAAAAAGGGGGGGGCCCCCCGGGGGGGGGAAAAAAAAGGGGGGGAGGAAAAAAACCTTTAACCCCCAAAAAAAGGGGGGGCCCCCAAAACCCCCCCCTTTTTAAAATTTTGGGGGTGGGGGGAAAAATTTTTTTGGGGGGGACCCCAAAAAAAATTTTTTTTTTAAAAAAAAAAGGAACCTTTTTAAAAATTTTTTGGGGTTTTTTTCCCCCCCCCCTTTTTTTTCCCCCCCCCGGGGGGGGTTTTTTTTTTCCCCCCCAAAAAAGGGGAAAATTTTTTTTCCCCCCCCCCCAAAAAGGGAAAAACCCCCCCCCCGGGGGGAAAAAATTTTTTTTTTTTGGGGTTTTTTTGGGGGGTTTTTTTTTTTTGGGAAAAAAAAGGAAAAAAATTTTTTTTAAAAAATTTTTTTTGGGGGTTTTTAAAAAATTTTTAAAAACCCCCCCTTTTTTTTTTCAGCCATTTTTTTTTTTTTAAAAAAAAAATTTTTTTCCCTTTTTTTTAAAAATTTTCCCAAAACCCCCGCCCCCCCAAAAAAAAAAACCAAAAAACCCCCCTTTTAAAAAAACCTTAAAGGTTCCCAAAAAAAAAAATTTTTAAAAATTTAATTTTTCCCCCCCCCCAAAAAAAGGGGGGGGGGGGGAAAAAAGGCCCCGGGGGGGGAAAAATTTTTTTTTTTAACCCCAAAAGGGGTTTTAAACTTCCCAAAAAAAAAAAAAAAAAGGGGGGGGTTTTTTTTAAAAGGGGGGGGGGAATTTAAAAGGGGGGGG